>OX578144.1:115435535-115627719 GCA_951213105.1 Amaurobius ferox | reverse complement strand
TGGCCAGCAAAAATTGTATGGTTCGACTCTAGCTGAGAAGCTAAATTGTCCCAATTACACAAAATTTGGTAAATAAGTCACTTGTGGGTTACTTTGATGCTGGTTATATTTTGGTACGACTCTGAGAAAAAGAATCTGCCTTTTTTGTGAAATGGCTTGCAAATCTAAAATAGCCAATTCAAAATAAAACACTACATATGTTCAAATGTATCCATTAAATGCTTGTTTTATACGTAATTTTTGACGACAAATATAATAAGATTCGCCCTATTACTCTAAGGCGGACTATTCTAGAGATCTTAAATTTTTCAATAAAATTTCTTAAAACTTAGTAGTTAAGTCCCAGGATGATTATCTTGATACTGACTAGATTTTTAGATTTTTCAGAAAAGTAAAACCGACTCTCTTTTGTGAATTAGCCCGCAAAGATAGTAAAAATCTGAAATAAATGATTAAAACTGTTGAAATATATTAAGTACCTGTTTTTCAGGTAAAGTTTGACATTTAAGCGAATGAGATTGACCCCATAAATGTAGAATGGACCATTTCAGAGATATTTTAGTTTTTTCGAAATTTGAAAACCTGGAAAACTTGAAGTGGATCAAGTTGCCAAATAAAACAAAGATACAATGAAAAGGCGAATTGGATATAATATCAGAAAAATGTTTATGTTATTTTCTGCAATTAAATTCAATTTAATGGATAATGGAATGAAAAATGACAAAAAAATTTGAATCTGCCAGGAAAGTCGTGTGCTGCCCACATCAGATTTTTAAATTTTAAAATGGCAACCAACAGGTCTCGGAAGCTATATGAGTCAACCGAACTAGAAGTACAAAATACCAAATTCTAAATGTAAAATACGAAATGAAAGTAAGTTGCCGATCTAGTTCTCGCAGTGGATGTTGCGCTTCATGTGTGTCCTGACGATGAAAACTATTTTTTGACTTCGAAACTAGTCGTCACACATTATTTATGTGTTGTACGATACTTTTAACGAAGTTATTTTAGTTTTATTAACACTTTACAACAAAGTTGAAAAGTGTTTATGACTTTATTCATTCTGTCTGTCTGTCTGTCTGTCCGTTAGCACGATAACTGCCGTTAAAATGACTTAATCAAAATGAAATTTTAGTATGTTGTTCAGACGATCTGTAGGACCTATGAGAATATAAATGAATAATATCACCCAATTAGTTCTGGATTGAACCCGGGTTGAAAAAATGAAATGCATTGAGTCCTATGGGACCTAATGTTTCAAACATTTTTTAAGCGGATTTAAAATTCACAAATTGCTTCGAAATTTTTAGGTAATATTCAAATTATTCCATAAAATATATAAAAAAAAATTCAGTGAAATATATTCAGTAGTTTTTCAAATAAAAATTAAAATAATAATAACACCTCTTATATGAAACGATCACGTGACCATGATATGAAAGGATCACATGATTCCCTTCAAAATGATATATGGCATCCATCTTGTCTCAAAATCGTGATTTTTAAAGCTCCTTTTATTTTATATTGAGTGTTGTATCCGTCCTAAAACCACTTTATTTTGGTTTAAATTCTGTGCATCTACATACTAAATCAACGCAATTACAATATATACGAGTTTAAATGATCATCCAAATTTGACTATTTCTACAACGAAGCCTATTTTTCACTCATGTAAAATGTAAACAGCAAAATATGTAGGATGAGTTGTATAGACATTGCTGTATTTTTTTAACACAAAAGAATTTAGCTCATGGAGTCTGCATAGCTGATATGAAAGAAATATTCATTGACTTTACCGAGAGAAGGACGACTTTTTGCGATAAAGTTTTAAGCATAGAGATAAATTACTTGTAGCTCCATGGTCTTAATTTTTAAATAAAATAAATTATTATAGTATTGTGATGAATGACATGAATGTGAAATTATTTATGAATGAAATGCTGCTTTTTAGAGAGAGCCAGGCGTGTTATTTTTTCTATGACGTCATTTGAATGAATTTCAGTTGTTTTCGATGAAGTTTTTAAATATAATAAATTATCGTGGTATTACGATAATTCTAAAATTATTATCGAGTAATATATCACATTTTAGAGATGCTTAAACCAGACAATTTATATTTCAATGCTGTCATTTGAATGAAGTTCATTTTTTTCGATGAAGGTTTAAGTTTTAAAATATAATTGAGAAGTTTTAAAATATTACTGAAGAATGTATTGCATTTTAGATATGCTTAAATAAAATTGCATTGCTGTTGGAAAGTGTTTCATAATCAATGCTTTAAGCATGATTGATCTTTCTTGTTAACCCTTTACAACAAAGTTGAAAAGTGTTTATGACTTTGTTCATTCTGTCTGTCTGTCTGTCTGTCCGTTAGCACGATAACTGCCGTAAAAATGACTTACTCAAAATGAAACTTTAGCATGTTGTTCAGACGGTCTGTAGGACCTATGGGAATATAATTGAATAATATCACCCAATTAGTTTTCGATTGAACCCGGGTTGAAAAAATGAAATACATTGAACCCTATGGGACCTAATTTTTAAACATTTTTTAAGCGGATTTAAAATTCACAAATCGCTTCCATAATTTTAGGTAATATTCAAATTATTCCATAAAATATATAAAAAAAGTTTCAGCAATATATATTCAGTAGTTTTTTAAATAAAAATTAAAATAATAATTGCACCTCTTATATGAAACGATCACGTGACCATGATATGAAAAGATCACGTGACCCACTTCAAAATAAAATATGGCACCCATCTTGTCTCAAAATAGTAATTTTTAAAGTTCTTTTTAATTCATATTGAGTGTTGTATTCGTCCTAAAACCGCTTTATTTTTGCTTAAATTCTGTGCATATACATACTGAAACAACGCAATAACAATATATTTGAGTTTAAATGATCATCCAAATTTGATTATTTCTACAACGAAGCCTATTTCTCACTTATGTAAAATATAAACAGCAAAATATGTAGGATGAGTTGTATAAGAATTGCTGTATTTTTTTAACGCAAAAGTATTTAGCTCATGGAGTCTGCATAGCTGATATGAATGAAATATTCAATGAATTTACACAGAGAAGGACGATTTTTTTCGATGATGTTTTAAGTATAGAGTTTAATTACTTGTTGTTCCATGGTCTTAAGTTTTTAAACAAAATAAATTATTTTAGAACTGTGATGAATGAAATGATTGGGAAAATGTTATGAATGAAATGCTGCTTTTACACAGAGAGCCAGGCCTGTTATTTTTTCTATGGCGTCATTTGAATGAATGTCAGTTGTTTTCGATGAAGTTTTCAAATATAATAAATTATTGTAGTATTATGATGATTTTAAAAATATTATCGAGGAATGTATCGCATTTTAGAGATGTTTAAACCAGGCAATTTATATTTCAAAGCCGACATTTGAATGAAGTTCATTTTTTTCGATGAAGGTTTAAGTTTCAAATATAATAAGTTAATGTAGTACTGTGATAAGTTTTAAAATATTACTTAGGAATGTATTGCATTTTAGAGATGTTTAAATAAAATTGCATTGAAGTTGGAAAGTGTTTCACAATCAATGCTTTAAGCATGATTGATCTTTCTTGTTAATTTAGCGGCAGTTTGAGCTGCACGTATCCTATGTTTTATTTACGTTATAAAGGATACAAAATATTAGTCTTTTAAAGTTCTGAAAAGCCAACGGCTCTGTCGTGCTGTAAACACCGGTTCCCGTTAGATCACCGAAGTTAAGCAGCATCGGTCGCGGATAGTACTTGGGTGGGTGACCACCTGGGAACACCGTGAGCTGTTGGCTCATTGAAGTCGACGTGGTGGCCGAACGGTCAAGGCGAACGTTTCCAGCGATCGATCGCCGCCATGTTGTGAGTTCGAATCCCACGTAAGACATGGATGTTGTGTGTTATAGGCGCAGTGTGTTTCGCCCCCAGTGGTGCGCCTGGGGCAACGCCCTAAGACGGCAAAATGGTTCACGATTTCACAGAATGGACGAATGGTTCACGATGTTTAAATGAAAATTTAACAAATGGGTACATTCGAAACATTTGTACTTTCCAAATAATGACGTCCATACCATTTGGGCTTAATGCTGATATATTATACTTAAATAATTTTTTTAATTAGATGTGATCAGTATAAGGCATTCCCTACTGACTACATAATTCAAAATAAATTTTAAATTATTTAAAAGGTTTATTATTTTGGTTTAATTTGCCTTAAATTATTTGCTGATAATTACAAACCAGCCATATCGTCCTAGTTCATGAAGTATAACTGAAATTTTCTTCAGATAGACTCTATTAACACAGTTAAAAAGGCAAATTTATCTCAGGAGGTAGAAATATCACGTGCTGTCCACACCAGATCTCTCGCATCAGAATCAACAATGATGCAAAATGAAAACATTATTTCAACAATGTACATATTTCGATTAGAAAAGCCATTTAAACAATTACAATACTTCAAACAATGAACTCAATAACACTTTATGGCAACAACAATGTAAAACAATGACACTTAAGTAACAATTTCGGTATAATTGGCCTTTTCAAATCTTGAGTTGAATGCTGTCACTTGTGTTTTTACTCTGCGATTCTGAAAGCGATTTAAAACTGTTTATTTCTTCTCCTATTTTGTTGATTTTTATTTACTTTATTATTTTGACAACCTTTCCATCATTTTGATCCACTTTTACCATCTTGAAATTTAAATTTTTACCATTTGAGTGACATTTGTTTCGGCATCTTGAAGACCAAGTTGGTCAGTGACTAAAAATCCTGTGAATTTTCTCCATCTTATCAGTAGAAATAATTCGGGTATTAACCTGAAAATCTCTTCTACTTAACTGAGAATTATTCATTCTTATTTTGACGAATCTAACCCTAATACGACTCAGTCATGGATAATCCAAATCCATTTCTCGATGAGAAAGTTATGAGTCCTGAGGAATACCGCCAGAGCCTCCAAGAGCATGTCAGAATAGTTCTGGAGAGGGACTGGAATTTTAAGATCTTGAAAGCCCTCGGAAAGGGCAGTTTCGGCGATGTGTTTTCAGGAACGAGCCCTATCTACCCGGACAAAGTAGCCATAAAAATCACCCGATCAGACCAAACCTGGGAAAAAGAAAAGTGTGATTGGCGCAACCTGAATCACCCCAATATGATGCCACTCTTGCAGGTGATAAGCATGAAGCAAGCAGATATCTTTGTGATGCCACAGTTATCCGAAGATCTGTATCATATTTTGGGAGAGATTCGTAACGATCCACGTGGCTTCGATAGGGTGAAATCGTGGCTGAAGGACGTTCTGGAAGCGGTCGACTACCTACATCAGCGGCAGCTCTGTCACCTTGATATAAAGTCTGACAACGTGATGATAGACTTTAGTGACCGAGCAGTTCTATGTGACTTTACATTCCTCAACGATACAACAGCACCAACCAGAAGGTTAGATATTTTCAAAAATTACCAATTATTAGCATAGGTAATGCGATCAGCACTCGTGTTTTTAATAGCATACTTCATTCATTATACGGTAGCTGTTTCATTTTGGAGGATTGTCGTCTTAAAGTCCTTTAATCTCACAATTTTCTACCTCTTTTATTTTTCAGATATGGAGTACCGTGGATTTTCCGCCCTCCTGAGGCATGTGAAAGTCTCGGATGTCATGTGCCAGTGTACGGTGCTAAACTCGATATTTGGTGCTTTGGGATGCTCGCCTTCAATGCGTTATCGGGCCACGTAATTCTGAGGAAGCTCAGGCAGATGAGGAGCTGGAGAAAAGATATCTACCCCTTCCTCCTATATGGACTGAAGGTCAGTAACATTTCACCCTCTTACAATTTATACTTCTAATTGATTTATTCGCAATAACAATATCGCCTATAATTTACTGTTAGATATTTTTTACTTTATACAGCTATAGATGTTAAATCCGTCATATAACGAGGTGCATAGTATTTTGGGCACACAGCAAGTCTGCAATTACATATATCAGATATTTCAGGCTCAAGAGCACATAAAAACGTGGAAAATGGTCATAGATGTTGTCACGATCCTACCTTCGGAAATACCCTGTTTAGACGGGTTCTGACTATGGCGTGGATAAATCTACGTTAAAAATTAACTTCTCCACTCTCATGCAGCGTTTGCTCTTCCAATATTCCCAGACACAAATTACGTCACAGTTTCCCTATCATTATTATACGACGCATTAACGCAACGCGATTACTTAATGAGATCCCCCCTCTCAGGTTCAAGTCATAACAAAACATACATATTTCGCACGAATATTAAACTTGGCGACATTACCAAACAGTCACCAAGTTGTCGTTATTTTGCAAGATTTGTCCCCAAGTTCGCCAAGTTTGACACTGGCAAGAAGAGGTATTGGCGTTCCTTATCAATATAAAATCATTTGAATGACAATAAAACATCTTTCGAAATATTTCAATATCCTCTTTTAATATTTCGTTGTTCATTTATTACCAAGATATTTTTTTTTCGTGTGTTTGTTCTATTTTAACTATTTTGAATGCATACGAGCATGAACATAATTCGTTTCAGGTGCCTCGGTTCCGTGCTTTACTGACAGAGGCCTTCCCTGCATCGGCCATTTCTGATGAAGAAGTCGTTAAAACGCTGAACTTCCTGCAGACCGTCTTGAGGGACAAGGCAGAAGACAGGCCTTATGCTACGGAATTGTTGAAGCACCCTTTTCTTTCAAACGAAAGGCAAGTGTACTCGTACTCGGGCGATGTTGAGATTGCAAAAGGTAAGTTCTTTTCAAGCAGTTTGTAAATACTTATACAAGGTAGGATCAAAAAGTTCGTAGACTACTGATATCTCCAACCCTGATTGGAGGAGAGGGATACTATTTTACCGTGGCGTAGAGTCACATGTGGCGCGAGATGTGAAATGGAAAAAACATTACATCTGCTGCAGGGTCATTCCAGACAATGCGTGTCAGTGAACTGTAATCGTTCGCGTTCGTAGAAAATGGAAATGACGTTTGAAGAACAACGTGCGAATATCAAATTCTGTTAGCGTTTGGGGACATCGCCTACAGAAACATTGCACCTGCTGCAGCAGGTGCAATGTTGTTCTTCAAACACCATTTCCATTTTCGACAAATGCGAACGACTACATTTCACTAACACGCATTGTCTGGAAAAGCACCTGCTTCTTCCTTTTTACATCTCGCGTCACATGTGCCTATTAATTTATCTTAATTAATACAATTGTAAATATGTGTTAAAAAAACATAAAATGTTTCCTTTAACAGGTTTTGTTCGAGCAAACGAAAAAGCCTTTTATATGGAATCTTTTGCCGATTTTTCAGTGTTTATGGGGGATGGCCAATTCTGCGGTCACGTGAATGAGAGCATCGATCATGAAACGGCTCCCGTTCAACACAATCGGATTGAATCTGGTGGAACAGAAATTACCGGAAACCCTGGTAAGTGGGATAATATAAGAGAAATAAAAATCTTGAAATTATAATACAAGAGAAATAAAAATCTTGAGTGTACAAAATAAACAATTTCGATGATATATATGTTTGCGAAAAAATTACCTAACATAAAAAAAAATTCCAATACTAAAAAAACTTGTTACTTTTTGCCACAGACCATGTCCCCAATCACCGATTGTCCAAAAAAAGTTTTTCTTTCTCCATTCTTTTCCTTTCCGTACGATTCATATTATTCTTTGTTACCTAATGGTGTGAGCACGGGGAGACAAGGTTTTTTTGTCACTATTTTGATTAATTTATAGAAATTAATCATTGAAATATAAAATTATTAGTTCAATGGTTAATTTCTAAAAATTAGGAATTTAAAGGGAGTTAGTACTATTTGCTTTAACGTCTAAAGATAATAAAGTTGATTTCTCAAATTGTGTTCCTATGTTCATCGTTTATGACATCAAATTATCTTCGAAATTTTAGGTTTTTCATCAGCACCTTCAACTTGTACAATAAATAAAAATTTTTGTTTCCTAATCAGAAAATTTAAAAGTGTTGATTAGTTTCTTAATGGAATTTTACTAAATAATAACTGAAAAAGTTTTTAAAGAACTTTGCTGCCCCAACGGGAAATCGAACCCTGCATTTCCAAACTGGCCAGTCGACGTTCTATCTTTGGGCTACTAGGACAAAATCGGAAGCTCTTATCGTCGAAGTGGACGCTTCATTTTCCACCCTCTGTCATATTGGAGGGAAACTGACAATCTGACTGAACACCTCCTGCTATTTTCACAGCAGGTTAGCCTCCTGCTACTACTATATTTACCCATGTTAGCATCCTACGTGGTCGTTATCCTCTCAATTTGAAATCGTCGCTCCATCTTCCAGAGTCCATTACGTCCGTACAAAGGTCACTTTCAGACCTCAGACATTTTTCTATTAATCTATAAATTTGATTTGTTCTGGCGCTATTGTAAAGAAGCTTGCTGCCAAAACCGGGAATCAAACCCTGTATCTTGGGTTTAGTCAGCTGACGCTTTACAGTTGAGCCACTGGGACGAAATTGTAAGTTCTTATCTTTAAAGTGGAATCTGTAACTTCTGGATTCCCCCAGGTAGAATAATGGCTGTCCTTAAACTTTCTGAACATTTCCGAAAACAGTGAAATATACTTCGTTCCTATAACAGGACGCCACATACCAGAAGCAAAGAACTCGCGTAGTTACCCCTTCAAAATCTTTGGACCAACGGTATCGCGTTCACTGTCGGCAAGTTAGGCGATGACAAAATGACAGAGAGTAAAATTCCTCACCTCCCTGTTATCCCTAACTTGGCACTCTGATCTCCTATCACTTGTGATGAGAAGGAACGCCGAGAAAACAAAATAACAGCAATAACATAAACTTGTTCCCTTTCTATATTTCGACAGCGATTCTGGATTTCATTTCAAAAAACATAGTATTAACGCTTTTCTTGCACACGTTGATAGTGATTCCGTTTACTTTTGCAGATTTACCCCGAGATGTCATAGATTCCTTAACATCGGAACTGACTGACATCAGAAACGTCAATAACCTTGAAATTGTGATGGAAAAGGAGATCGTCGGTCATCCGGGATCTCCAGATACCTCTAAAGCAGCAGAGGGTAAGAATATTCCCTCGAAATATTTTATAGATGGTTCTCATTACGTCACATTCGTTAGAGATTAAAAAACTCTCCCAACATTCCTGTAGGTACCATATCCATTGAGTTCTGGTCTAAATTACGGATCACACTTTCCCGGCCGACCAAAGATAACTTACACTTTCGGGTAGGTCGGACAATATATCTATGAGTCGGACGGTTTGGGAAAATAGGGAGAAATGACTCTCCTGTATGTGTAACTAGCAGATGCAACCGCTGTTGCTCGTCATTGAATTGTGGAATGTTTAAAATTATTCTAAATATTGTCATTAAAATCTCTTCCTTGGTCCGCATGAAAGGCAAAGAAGATGCAATGTAACAATCTTTGTTCTATATTTCAAAAGATAGTGAAAATATACTTCTTTCCGATAACAGGACGCCCCATACCAGAAGGAAAGAACTCGCTTATTTACCCCTTCAAAATCTTTGGACCAACGGTATCGTGTTTACTGGCGGCAAGTTAGGCGATGAAAAAATGACAGAGAGTAAAATTCTTCACCTCCCTGTTATCCCTAGCTTGGCACTCAGATCACCTATCACTTGTGATGAGAAGGAACGCCGAGAAAACAAAATAACAGCAATAACATAAACGTGTTTCCTTTCTGTATTTCGACAGCGATTCTGGATTTCATTTCGAAAAACATAGTATTAACGCTTTTCTTGCACACGTTGATAGTGATTCCGTTTACTTTTGCAGATTTACCCCGAGATGTCATAGATTCCTTAACATCGGAACTGACTGACATCAGAAACGTCAATAACCTTGAAGTTGTGATGGAAAAGGAGATCGTCGGTCATCCGGGATCTCCAGATACCTCTAAAGCAGCAGAGGGTAAGAATATTCCCTCGAAATATTTTATAGATGGTTCTCATTGCGTCACATTCGTTAGAGATTCAAAACTCTCCCAACATTCCTGTAGGTACCATATCCAATGAGTTCTGGTCTAAATTACGGATCACACTTTCCCGGCCGACCAAAGATAACTTACACTTTCGGGTAGGTCGGACAATATATCTATGAGTCGGACGGTTTGGGAAAATAGGGAGAAATGACTCTCCTGTATGTGTAACTAGCAGATGCAACCGCTGTTGCTCGTCATTGAATTGTGGAATGTTTAAAATTATTCTAAATATTGTCATTAAAATCTCTTCCTTGGTCCGCATGAAAGGCAAAGAAGATGCAATGTAACAATCTTTGTTCTATATTTCAAAAGATAGTGAAAATATACTTCTTTCCGATAACAGGACGCCCCATACCAGAAGGAAAGAACTCGCTTAGTTACCCCTTCAAAATCTTTGGACCAACGGTATCGCGTTTACTGGCGGCAAGTTAGGCGATGAAAAAATGATCGAGAGTAAAATTCTTCACCTCCCTGTTATCCCTAGCTTGGCACTCTGATCACCTATCACTTGTGATGAGAAGGAACGCCGAGAAAACAAAATAACAGCAATAACATAAACGTGTTTCCTTTCTGTATTTCGACAGCGATTCTGGATTTCATTTCGAAAAACATAGTATTAACGCTTTTCTTGCACACGTTGATAGTGATTCCGTTTACTTTTGCAGATTTACCCCGAGATGTCATAGATTCATTAACATCGGAACTGACTGACATCAGAAACGTCAATAACCTTGAAGTTGTGATGGAAAAGGAGATCGTCGGTCATCCGGGATCTCCAGATACCTCTAAAGCAGCAGAGGGTAAGAATATTCCCTCGAAATATTTTATAGATGGTTCTCATTACGTCACATTCGTTAGAGATTAAAAAACTCTCCCAACATTCCTGTAGGTACCATATCCATTGAGTTCTGGTCTAAATTACGGATCACACTTTCCCGGCCGACCAAAGATAACTTACACTTTCGGGTAGGTCGGACAATATATCTATGAGTCGGACGGTTTGGGAAAATAGGGAGAAATGACTCTCCTGTATGTGTAACTAGCAGATGCAACCGCTGTTGCTCTTCATTGAATTGTGGAATGTTTAAAATTATTCTAAATATTGTCATTAAAATCTCTTCCTTGGTCCGCATGAAAGGCAAGAAGATGCAATGTAACAATCTTTGTTCAATATTTCAAAAGATAGTGAAAATATACTTCTTTCCGAGAACAGGACGCCCCATACCAGAAGGAAAGAACTCGCTTAGTTACCCCTTCAAAATCTTTGGACCAACGGTATCGCGTTTACTGGCGGCAAGTTAGGTGATGAAAAAATGACAGAGAGTAAAATTCTTCACCTCCCTGTTATCCCTAGCTTGGCACTCAGATCACCTATCACTTGTGATGAGAAGGAACGCCGAGAAAACAAAATAACAGCAATAACATAAACTTGTTCCCTTTCTATATTTCGACAGCGATTCTGGATTTCATTTCGAAAAACATAGTATTAACGCTTTTCTTGCACACGTTGATAGTGATTCCGTTTACTTTTGCAGATTTACCCCGTGATGTCACAGATTCCTTGACATCGGAACTGAATGACATCAGAAACGTCAATGAAGTTGTCAAAAATATCAAAGAAGTTGTGATGGAAAAGGAGATCGTCGGTCATCCGGGATCTCCAAATACCTCTAAAGCAGCAGAGGGTAAGAATCTTCCCTCGAAATATTTTATAGATGGTTCTCATTACGTCACATTCGTTGGAGATTAAAAAACTCTCCCAACATTCCTGTAGGTACCATATCCATTGAGTTCTGGTCTAAATTATGTAGCACACTTTCCCGGCCGACCAAAGATAACTTACACTTTCGTGTAGGTCGGACAATATATATGAGTCGGACGGTTTGGGAAAATATGGAGAAATGACTCTCCTGTATGTGTAAATAGCAGGTGCAACCGCTGTTGCTCGTCATTGAATTGTGCAAAGTTTAAAAATATTCTAAATATTGCCATTAAAATCTCATCGTAGTCCGCATGAAAGACAAAGGAGATGCAATGTATCAATCTTTGTTCTATATTTAAAAAGATAGGTTTATATGCAAATCTACTTAAAAAATAAATTATTCTGTTCCCGTTGCTTAACAATTCCCGAAAAATATCAAATTGGTTGATCTTATAGAAAAATGATTGTTAACACAGATAGAAAATTATATTAACGAATTTTATCCTATAACAACCATAGATTAAGCACAATCGGAAGTATTTGAAATTAGGACCGTCTTTAGCCATAAAGGATATATGACTTAATTCACTAATCTCGCCAATCCTCTATTACGTTTTGACAATTGATAAAACATAAATGAAAATACTACAAAATTTATAAATTCATATCAATAATTAATTTGGTAAATTTATAGCAATATAACATTTTCTTTATTATCCAGATTTGTTAAGGAATGAAATGATAATACAAAAATCATGGCTAAGTTGAAAGATTTTTGACCCAATAAAAAGAATCTACTTCCGTTGCTAAGCAACGCATTCTCATTTTTTTAAATAAAATTTTAGCAAACAAAATCTTCTGTCTGTTGATTATTAGGTGTTATGGAACCGATTATGATTCCGACAATCCCTGGATTGCGAACTCAACTCGCAATATAAACTAGTTTACCCGCTGTCCTCAGAAAATGTAAATTATTATACCCGATTTGAAAAGTACAAAATTGGGAAAAATATGTATTTTGTATGCGGAACTTGAGCTTTGTACTTTATACAAATGATGACACCCGCCATGACCTTATAAACATAAAGTTCGAATTTTTCTCTTAGAATTTCTCTTCCTATTAAAATAAAATCATAATATGAAATTATTTTGTAAGCATTTCTTTATCTTATTCTAATTTTTAAATTAAATAATATTTTGATTATTTTATTTTTTGTAACTAATCTCCATTTAAGAATAAGATATGAATTTTAACAACCCCTTTTAACTGTAGAATAGGAAAGTGACTATCCCTATTGATTGAAAAGGTTTTCAGCAATTCTAGTGGTGAAGTGAAAAAATTAGAATTCCTATTTAAAAAAATAAAGCAAGGAGCGATAAAATGGTCAATTGTAGAGTAGTTATAATGTAGTATGTCATTATACGTATACGTCAATTGTAGTATGGAAAGGCATATGGTTTTCACATAAGACGTATGGTTTCGTCTTATGTTTCGTGCAGCGATAATTATTGTACTGCATCAATTGCCCGCTATTTTCGTGCAACATGTACTGTTTACTGAAAATTGATACTTTTAAATAAATTAAAATTAACCTATTACACGAACTATTATTTTTCCATACGTATTTCTCACCAAAGTATTTGAAAAGTAAACGAGAAAATTATCGGTTTTCTTGCAGCTCATTGTTTTCACTTCATATGTATATTATGTACACACTTTGAGAATATGAAATCAAATTTTCGTTCTCTATTAGTCTTTTCACACTAAATAGAGAGCGTTAAACAACTTTGCAACAGAAAATATTTCACCTATTTTGCTCAGAATATTCCATAAGTGACTTGTCTACCCATTTTGTGAAATTTAGTCAATTCGTTTTTCAGTTACAGTGTATACTACATTACACAGACACACACACGCACAGACGTCACCGCTAAAAATAGATGCTTCAGGTTCCAAAGGTCCCAAGACATGTAGATCCGTCGAAAACACATGTTGCGATTTTCGACACGATTACTCTATACATTACCATGTATTGTAGGGAAATCCATAAAAATAAACGACCCACCCGAAGGTAGACGGCAGATAAAATGTCCCCACGGCAGCGATCCCGCTCAGGGTACGACTCGGCCCCGGCAGCCAGCAGTCAAAGCTTGGCACTCCAAGACGGGATCCCCACTAATCACAGCAACAACACAGCCCGTGACAAGAAACCGAGCACGAAGCGAGGAGAACCAGACGCCGACCATCATACTGGTCTGTCGGAACTCGTTCCACCTAACCACTTTATTAGGATAAAAACGATACATAACAACTGATCCACTCGGACAGGAAAGTAAAACAAAGCTTATCACAAGGGAACACTCTCCCAGGAGCAAAAGGTACAAGGATTACACTAGAAGCAAACATGAATCAGGCCACAAAACATTTCCTTCAGGTGAAAACATATATCTGTTGTAGGAAAAGTAAGTAGTGTTAAAATAATCTGCTCTTTATTCTAGATGCTGTCATCAAGAAGAGAAAGAGCCGCAGGAAGAGAGTCGGTGGCTGGTTTCGTAGAGTTTGGACTGGTCTCTGGATCTGCGGCACCAATACAGCCGATGATTAACTTGGGTAAGCGAAGAGCAAGATATAATTTAATTTCAGAATTATTTAATATACTTTAAAAATAAAGACACGAAAAAATTTGGCCATAATTAAAAGTGTTTTATTAAAATCTCCTTTTACGACGTACAAAAATTACTCAGCCATAGCACTTTTGGGCATTACCATGTCCTTCATCAGTGGCAAATTGAAAATAAGTAGCGAACATGTGCTTAAATACAGGCTATAACCACCAGACAAAATTTATATATTACTGAAAAAATTTTGTTTGCCGGTTATAGCCTGAAAAACTAAAATATCTCGAGAAAAGTTAGCCCTAGAATTATGGAGTTAACCTGATTCTTTTCTTCTTTAAAAATTCCTTATAGCAGGCATTAAATTGATATATATGAGAATTTGTAGTCTTTTATTTTAGATTTAGACCATTTTTGTGTTCCATTATACGAATCAGCTAGATTTTTTATTTCGAATCATAACGAAATCTACTCGGTACCATTGACTGAATTTTGTAAAATTTGGTCAATTAGTTTTTTATCTAAAGTCGATAATTACACAATTTTTGCAGGCAGAAAAAGACAGGCTCATTTTTCTCGAATCGCACTAAATTCTAATCAGCATAAGGATCAGCCACAAGTGACTAATCTTCCAAATTTTGGGAAATTTGGACCATTACTGTTTTAGGTAGAGTGGATACATACATTGGACATACAAATGGACACACAGACGTCATACCCTGAAGATTTATTTTTTAGATTCAAGAGCAGTCGAAACGTGTAAATTCGTCAAAAACTCGAGTTGCGATTTTCTGCACGATTCAAATATTTTCTCTATACATTACCATGTATTGCATGGAAAGTAAAACGGCATATTTTAGAGTGTGCTTTTAATTTTCCTATAAAAATATGTCAAATTTTATATTTTTGTATGTAGCCAACGGCTCTACCGTGCTGAAAACACCGGTTCCCGTTAGATCACCGAAGTTAAGCAGCATCAGGCGCGGATAGTACTTGGGTGGGGGACTACCTGGGAACAAACACCGTGTGCTGTTGGCTCATTTAAGTCGGCGTGGTGGCCGAACGGTCAAGGCGAGCGTTTCCAGCGATCGATCGGTCGCCACGTTGTGGGTTCGAGTCCCACGTAAGACATGGATGTTGTGTGTTGTAGGCGCAGTATATTCCGCCCCCCTCTTGTGCGCCTGGAGCAACGTCCTAGGACGGCAAAATGGACGTAAGTCGACGTAGAGTGTAGTGCCCGACCATTGGAAGAAAAAAAATTATTTTTGCATGTTAGCTATATAATAGCATATTTTTATATTCTAGCTTTTGTATGCGTCAGCTAATTTATTTTAATTTAGAGTGATTTCAGCTTTATGTTAAACTATATTATCTATCTAGCTTATTTGTTACAGTATGACGTAATTTAAAGTTTTCATTTTCTATTTCAGATATGCCGAGTTCATTTTCTGCTTTCTTCTCGAGTTGATGATTTTCAGTTGTTAATCAAGACACCTTTTGTTGTTTAAGATTATCAAGAAACCATTTGTCTTTGAAGGCTTTTCATTTGTTTTACACTTTGCTTTAAAATTTATAACAATTTTCAAGGTAAAAATAATGTTTAGAAAATACGGAATCAGTATCGTCCTCAATTAAAATATCTCATTCAAAAATTTTTAAATGTAATTAATTTTTAAATGTTTTTATAAGAATGAGATCAAGTAAGACTGAAAACTTACATTAAGATTTTAACAATAATATCAAATATAATTACTTTAATTTTATTTTTACTAATAATAATTTAAATATACTGAAATAGAAACAGAATAAATATAAGAATTTTAATATATATAGAAGAAAATTTCTTAATGAAATATAATAAAAAATTATGAAGTTTTATTTAAAATATTTGAATTTTTTAAAAGGTATAAAGATTCTTATAAATAATAAAATAACGAATTTAATATATATTTACATAAAGGATGCTATTTTTAGGTAGTCACTTCAGTATTCAGAATTCATTAATATCTTTAAAAAGTAAAGTGTGGTATTATAATACCAACAGTATATATAGCTAGTAGCCAAAAGTTTCATACACATACACCAATATTTTAATTTACTAAACAGTTTTATAATATATAATAATATCTTTATAATACTTCTTCAAAGTTTTAAGAGAAATCAATATAGATTGATAACAGGTCATTTTATATATATATTTTGTTTTAATTTTCTTTTTATCTTTGTTGTTCATAACTTGCTCATGACTTGTAGCAAAGAATTTGGAAAAAAATGGAAACCAATATGAATCAGAATATATTTATACTTAATTAAATCCACTTATCTCTATAGTTTAAATGAATATTTGATTAGCATTCTTAATATTAAAAATATTTTCTTTTCTTTAAAATGAAACAAATAACTTGGTTGCACATACACACCTATCTTAAATTTCCTACACAATTCAATATTCCTATACATTTTTTATACCTCTATATCTCATTTTTAAAACTTAATAAAAATATCAAGCAGATACAAAATATATAAGCAGATAAAAAATATATAAGCAGATACAAAAAATATATAAACAGATACAAAAAGAAAAATTATTAAAACTCCTTGCATGTAAAAATAGTAAAAGTTCAAGTTATTTATAAAAAATATAAAATATCTTTAAATAACATAAAATATATGTATATCTTTAAACAACATAAAATTAGTTAAACATTTAAAAGTAAACGAATACCTTTCAAATTTAAAACTTTGGTAGTTTTGAAACTGCTTGCATCCTTTTATTTTGCAAGCAACAAATTATTTCGTCGGCCTCTAAATTACTTCTGTATTCTTTATAATTCAGTAAATGCCCGATAAGCGCCCTTATATTGTACGGTTCACATATTTTACATATGCGCAATTTTTGCTCCTGTTGTTGTTTCCAACCCCCTTGGTGAAGGAAAGCGTACACCAAGTCCAAAAGACCCTGCCGCAAAAGAGAATCACAGACTAATTTCTGCTCACTCGACAGCTGTCTCAAAGAGACGTCCATACATTCTAAGAGGTGAGCAGGAGAAGCAGGCAGGGAACAAGGAGAAGCAGAAAAGGTTTTCTCCCTCTCTACGAATTTCATATTACGGAGGTGTCCGCTTCTAAGTCGCGCCATGGGTGTTTGGAGAGATCTTGAACACTTGCACTGTAGAAAGAAGCATGGGCTCGTTGCAGCGTACCAGTGGTGTACAGGGGGAGTATGCCAAGATGAATTTATTCTAATTTCGTGGAGGGAATGGATTTCCAAAGGACACAGGACCGAAGAACTGGGGTCAGGATTGTCACAATCTTCTTTATTCAGCTCGTCAGCAATCTCGTTTCCAGACACACCGACATGAGACGGTATCCACTGGAGACACACAAATATTTTTGCTCCTATTTACGTTAAAGATAATATGCGGTCGAAGACCATCATATGATATCAGTAAGTCATAACATTATTGTTATGTACTTTCCGAGATTGTACCGGCCCGACCCGAGTTTTCGATTATCATTATAATGAAATTTTAAACTCTGAGTTGTGCTCCTATATTGGATTAGAAGGGCCCATCTTCAAGCCTTGTTATTCGGGCTTGACTGGGTCCGACCCGAGATTTCGCTAATTTATGTGATTAATTTCTTTTTCTCAAGCCTGAGTTCCTACTTTAGACAGGAAGGCTCCAGATTCAAGCTTTGGGGCTTGACAGGGCCAGGCCCGAGTATTTAATAGTTTTATGATTAATTTTTATTCTCGGGCTTTTGCTCCTATTTTAGATAGGAGGGACCATAATTAAGTTTTGGGGCTTAACTGGGTCCAGCCCGATTATTTAATAATTTTATGATTAATTTTTGTTCTCGGGCTTTTGCTCCTATTTTAGATAGGAGGGCCCATAATTAAGTTTTGGGGCTTAACTGGGTCCAGCCCGATTATTTAATAATTTTATGATTAATTTTTGTTCTCGGGCCCGTCCTCCTAATTTAGACAGGAGGGGCCCAGATTTAAGCTTTGGGGCTTGACTGGGCCCGGCCCGAGTATTTCATAATTTTATGATTAATTTTTGTTCTCGGGCCCGTCCTCTTAATTTAGACAGGAGAGGCCCAGATTTAAGCTTTGGGGCTTGACTGGGCCCGGCCCGAGTATTCGATAATTTTATGATTAATTTTTGTTCTCGGGCAGATTTAAGTTTGGGGGCTTGACTGAGCCCGGCCCGAGTTTTCGATAATCTATTTTATATGGAATAAACACCTATATAACTATAAACCAAAGCTGTATTTTGATGCCCAGCCTTTCACCTACGAAAAACATCCCAAATATCTAGGATTCATTCTCGATCCTGAATTCCACAGCAACAAACATATTAGCCACCTAGTTTCAAAGGCTCGTAAGCGCCTTAACATTCTTAAATATCTAGCTGGCAGGGATTGGGGAGCTGATGTAAACACTCTTAGAACCACATATATTTCACTTATAAGACCTATTCTGGAATATGGCTACCCAATTTACTCTTGCGTGTCTGAAACCAACCTCCAGAAATTAGAACGTGTACATCTGAGTGCCGCTCGAATCATTCTCGGACTCAAAAATAGCTGTCCTTCTGATATAGCCCTGTTCGAGGCAAACTTAGAACCACTGCATATTAGAAGAAGAGCCAACTTAGAAAAATACTTTAATAAAATCTACAGCTATGGCCCCCAACATCATACTTCCTTGTATCTGCACACCTGGCACAACAATCCTAAGACTAAAGAAATCCAGCCCGTTTAGCTTGGCGGAAACTCAAAACCTGATCTCTCGTGAGGTTGTATCTCAATCTTTAATATCTTGTATTGATCCCTCAGAGGGGATGCCAAGAGATTTCTTCCACTTTGATTTGAATTCTACTGCAAACAAGCAAACGCATCTTGACGACTATCTTAGGCAGCTGGCCCTAGAAGTTATTAGTTGCATTCCTAAAGATGCAGTGCAGGTCTATACTGATGGTAGTCGTACAGAAAACCGTACTGGCAGCGGAATCTATATTAGAACCCCTCATCTTGAGACTTCACTAAAGCAACGTAACCCGGACACTTGTTCTGTCTTCAGGAGTGAGTTAATTGCGATCAATGTAGGGCTTGATGCCATCATATCTCTTGATTATAATTTTGGTGACCTTTGGATATTGTCGGACAGCCGCAGTGCACTTCAACATCTTAGTGGCTGGTCCTCTGCAGGCGATGAAACCAGTATATCTATTCTGCTCAAGCTAAAAACGATTTCTCAAAACCACAATGTCCATCTCCAATGGATTCCATCACATGTACACATTAGTGGTAATGAGGTTGCGGATAGATTGGCGAAAGAGGGCAGTGAGGACGAAACGGCTACTGGTTCTTCGCTTACTTATCAAGAACTGTACTCAAATGCAAGATCTAAATTAAATTTAATTTGGCGTACTCCACCTGCGCACCAATGGTACACCGGAACATCCCCTGGCGCTCTTCTGGAAATTAAATGGGATCGTGGCTCCAAGACTGCACTTGCTAGACTTAAAAGTGGCCACCTTAAGTGTCTTTCTTTTGAACGCGGTGGAAAAATCCATCCCACTTGTAATAAATGCAGTGACCATCCGGCCTCCCCGGAGCACATATTGAGTTGCGTCGGACTTTCCAAGGAGGACTTGACATCTGCCCCCCTTTTAGTTATTGATTTTATGGCGGTCAACAATCTTCTGGAGTTGATCTGACTTATGTCAGATCTGTTAAAGAGGATAAACAACAACAACATAAGGAATTTTTTATCTTGGGCCTTTGCTCTTATTTTGGATTATAAGGCTCTTTTGTTATTCGGGTTTGAATACGTCCGAGTAATTTATATAATGAATATTTGAGCTCGGGCTGTTTTTTGTATTGAAAAGGATTTCTGCAATACGTGGCCAAATCCGGCCAATATCTAACCAGTCATTCCTATGTACACGGGTTAGGGCTGGCTTTATAACCCCAGGTTCCATATAAATTAGTGTAAAACGATGGAGCAAATAGTCCATGTGTAAGAGAAGTGAGTTTTGAATCAGAAGGAGCATATCTTAAAAATAGTAAAAACAAAATAATTAAAAATTTGACAAAATTATTTTTCACATACAATAAACTAAAAAAATTGATGTTTACCAAATGTTTATGAATCGACTTCAGGAAAAGATAACACAAGAACAAAAATTAAATTCACTGTATTTTTATAATAAATGCCTTGAGAGAAAAAAGTCAGAACGAACCATTAAATTAATTTTAAGTATAGCTATATTTCATTATATATGTTATTAATAAAAGTATTATTTTTGCCAATACTTTAAATACTAGCTGTGATGAATAATAAAACCTCATTTATTAGTTTCCTTAATATTGATATAATTCTTCCTGTCTCACAGAATTTGTTATTTTGAATGCAAGAAACTTTTTCAAGATTTGAAAAATAATTAAATACACCAGAATTTATAATGGTTTCCTACAAAATATTCAATTGACTCTGGTTAAGTAATTTATGAACGTATAATTAATTTTTTCCTGCTGCCATATCAAAATATATTAAATAAGCATTTTAATTTTTTTTGACTTTATTGCAATTATTTTTCAAAAATATCAAAATATTGAAATGATTCGCAAAATGATGAAAATGAAAGGACCACTTGTTTATTAATAAATATTGATTTCTTCTAGTTTATATTCATATAAATCTTATATCTTTTAAATATTTCTATTATAAAGATTAGTCAAAATCCTAGTCTATATTACTTGCTGTATAAAGTTGAATTTGTCATTGTTTTAAAGATATTATTTGAGAATTTATTCAAAAATATGGTTTTCTAAAATCTGCTCTCTTAATTCATGCATTATATTGCATTTCAAAAAAATATATCCTATTCATATTTATTTCTTAAATTTCTTAGTTTTCAATACCGTTTATATACTGTATACTACCTGAAGTTAGCATTTCCTATATATTAACTTTTTATAACTATATTATTCATAGTCAAATCACAAAAAAAAAGATCAAAATAAAAAGTGATGACTATGATTAAAAATATGTAATGACTATTAAATATTAATAGTAACATCAGAAAATAATAGAAAACTAATAATTATGATGTCTATGATTAAATATTTAAAGGAATGATACTGATTTCCGTAAAAATTAAAAAACAATGAAATGAATATGAAATTATACATAATAAAACAAATTGTGATAAGTGCTAGTAGTTTGTTGTTTGCATTTGATTTTCTATAACAGTATGATAAGCTGCATACAGAATAAGACAATAGGAAAATCAATGATGGAAAGAGAAGCTCAATAATGTTAAAGTGAATAGGAAAACGAAAGTTCCAACATTCGTTTTCCTATTCACTTTAACTTTATTGAGCTTCGCTTATGTAAAATAATTAAATGGCAATTTAACAGTAGTAGTAGGCCAACAGTAGTAGTAGGCCAACAGTAGTAGTAGGCCAACAGTAGTAGTAGGCCAACTTTAGTAGGCCATAGTTATTGCGGTACATGACAGAGAAATTTAGGACCACGGAATTTGTCGAAAAGCGATGCAAAAAGCAGCTAATTTTTAAAAAAATATATAGAGGGAATTTGTCGACAATAAAAAGTATTAAGAAATCAAAATGGTTATTTAATTATCAGCATCCTTTGAGGAAGATTCTAACTAATATCATGTTGCTCAGCAACGTAATTAAATTAAATGTGTTTGTTAATTTTTATTTACTTTTTCGATTTGAATAATAAATAAATGGATATAAAAATATATCTATGAATCAACGGTTTGATCTTTCTTTTAATTATATTAATTGCGGACTGCGTACATTACTTTCATTTATTTTGGCAAAGAGTTTTCAAACTCATATATTGTATTTAGCCAATAAACTCATATATTATGTTTAGCCGATTGTTGAAACAGAATAAGAGTAGAACGGGTATATCTTCTAATACAATTTAAGTGTTTTTATTTATAGTATATACAAACGGGATTAGGATGTTTTATTCTTCATATCTGCAAATTCAGATCTACGAATTTGGCGGGATATCTCTAACTTGGAAAATTTTCTTAAACATTGTCAAATTGATGGAAATTTCGCCAAATTGATAAAAACGACGCTAAATCAATTAAATAAAATTTGTTCTGTTATAAGAGAACACATAAATGATGTTTCGGTAGCATTTGTCGCTCAGTCCAACGGTCCTACCTAGCAATATATTTAACGAATTTTTAAAAAGTCACTCAATTGATAAAAATGTTTGTAAATCCATAAAAATATCTTGAAATTGATAGAATTGCGCTAAATAAATACCAGAAAAATCAACCATGCATTAAGCATTGATTATGAAACACTTTCCAACTTCAATGCAGTTTTATTTAAACATCTCGAAAATGCGATACATTCCTCGGTAATATTTTTAAAATTATCATAATACTGCAGTAATTTATTATATTCGAAAACTTCATCGAAAACAAATGTACATTATTCAAATGGCGTCATCGAAATATAAATTGCCTGGCTCTCTATATAAAAGCAGCATTTCATTTATCCACTCTTTTCCATTACTTTTATTCATCACAATTCTACAATAATTTATTTCATTTAAAAACTTAAAACCGTGGAGGTACAAGTAATTGAACTCTATACTAAAAACTTCATTGAAAAAGTCGTTAAAGAAATGCAGCAATTCTTATACAACTCATTGTACATCTTTTGGTGTTTACATTCTCCATAAGTGAAAATTAGGCTTCGTTGTAGAAATAATCAAAATTTCATGATCATTTAAACTCAATTATATTGTAATTGCGTTGTTTCAGAATGTAGCTGCAGAGACTTTATGCAAAAATAAAGCGGTTTTAGGACGGATACAACACTAAATATAAATTAAAAGGAACTTTAAAAATCACGATTTTGACACAAGATGGATGCCATATTTTATTTTGAAGTGGGTCACGTGATCTCTTCACATAAAGGGTGTAATTATTATTTTTATTTTTATTTAAAAAACTACTGAATATATTTCGCTGAATTTTTTTTTATTTATTTTATGGGATAATTTGAATATTTCCTAAAACTTTTGAAGCAATTTTTGAATTTTAAATTCTCTTTAAAAGTGTTTGAAAAATTAGGTCCCATAGGGTTCAATGTATTTCATGTTTTCAACCCGGGTTCAATACAAAACTAATTGGGAGATATTATTCATTTATATTCCCATATGTCTCACGGACCGTCTGAACAACACACTAAAATTTCATTTTGATAAAGTCATTTTTACGGCAGTTATAGTGTTAACGGACAGACAGACAGAATGAACAAATTTATAAAACACTTTTCAACTATGTTGTAAATTGTTTAAAATGATTATTCAAAAGCGAAGAGAGTCGTGATTTCATGATTATTCAAGAGTTGAAGAGAAAGAGTCGTGTTTTTCAAGCAGTGTTATTCATTTTGAGTAGCGAGAAAGTTTTGGAAAAGACGAAGTCTGACTCTAAATGTCAACAATAGACTTGGTAAAGGTGCCAGTCATGCTGAGCTACTAACCCAATCAATGTTGTTTTATTCACCACAAATTGCAACATTTTTCTTTCTCTTGCTCAACGTGAAATACACGATAAAATGTAACTGTTTTATCCGTGTTCATAATGTGACGTAATATCAAGATTTAATGGAGAAAAATGCAACTCTGTCAATTTTAAATTTCTCTCGAGAGGAGTAAAGGGACTAATGGCTACTATAAAAGGCATACTTGCGCAGTAATGTGATTTAGATTTTAATTTGGAAAAGTATTGTAATTTACTTCGGTATCTTTAAACTAGAATTGATGGCGATAAAAGTTTGAAGATATTATTTTATCGACATTTTCGTGTCAGTCTTTGCCTCCTTACTCAAACGGGTGTTCATGAAGAGCGCTCGAAGAATATAAAATCAACGGTTGACTGTATTGTATATTCCGTTGGTAGTAAAGTGAATTGAAAGTGAAAGATGATGATCCCAAACTTCGTCTTCTGGCCAAATTTCTCTCTATATTAATAAAAATCTGATGTGGGCAACACATGACTTTCCTTATATAATGTAATTAATTTACTACTTTTACAGGAAAAAAATAGGTTTTTCTTATAGTAGATACTAATATTCTTTCCAAGATATTGAATTTTCGACAATTAGTCGTCATTTTCATTGATTTAGCATCATTTTTATCCATTTGGCGAGATTTTCATTAATTTGGCAACATTTCAAAAAAGTCGCCAAGTTGGCAACATTCCGCCAAATTCGTCGCCGAAATCTCGCCAAGCGTTATGCACTAAGAAAAAAGTTATTCTTACAGCAGATAAATGACTATTGGCGTTCAAATACAAAAGTATTATTCAAAGTATATTTTTTCATGAATGGAACGCGTTAGATCCACGAGAATGATGTCACTCAATTTATTGCATGGTATTACATATGAAAAGTGAACATGTTTCTCAATAGGAATTTTTTTTTATGTGACTTTTTCATAATTTTTTTGAAAAATGTACAATATCTCGAGAACGGTTCATGTTAGCGTTCTTAAATTTATTCCAATCGTTTTCTAAAGAAAAATTACATAAGAAATGTCTATTTGCGTAACTTTATTAGCGGTTTTGATTTTTTGACGATTTTTTCAATATTTCATTCGAAAATTTAGGGGGGTTCTGAACATTCGATTACGTATAAAAACAATAGGCTTCCAGTGTTTACGGATTGTGATTTTTGTACCAAATTTGGTTCGAATCGGTCCATTCGTTCGTCAGTTATCGTCTCCACAGACTCACTGACACACACACAAACATACTTTCACACACACACACACACACACACACACACACACACACATACACACATACAGACATCACTTCAAAAATGTTTGATTCGTGATCAGGGATGCTTGAAACGTGCTCTCCCGTCGAAAACTCGAATTCGAATTTTCGACCCCGTCACAAAACTTTCCTTATACATTATGCATATAAGGAAAGTAAAAATGAATACCTGGGAAATGCAAAGCATATGTACAAACGAGTCGAAACCGGGAACTCTGATTGAAGAGACCAGTGTTGCCATTCGCAAAGAAAAAATAAAAAACGATCTACCGTTGCCATTCATAAGAATTAAAAAACAGTAAAGCGAAATGGTAAGAAAAGGTAATAATATACAAAAAGAGCTACTGAAAGGGGGGGCTAATAATAGTAATGCTGACGTAGAAGAGGGTGTAAAAATAAAAGTATTAAAAATACAAGAGAATGGAGATGTCTGGCTAATATAAGATACTATGAATAGAATTATAAGATACTATGAAAAGAATTATAAAAATCCAGCAATTCTAAATTTTTTAACAATACCATTTACTAAATAAGAGGGATATTTATATAAATTGATGGTGATTTTGAGATTATTTATATGCATAGCATGAACTTTTTTATCAGATAATCTATAAATTCTAAAAAGTGATTAAGTATAATATTTCTAAACAATTGAATCGAGTTACAGGAATTAAATGGTAAGATTTTATTAATATTAAAATTATAATAGTCTTTTTATCATATAAATTTGTAACAATTCTATTAGAAGGATCAATAAAAAGATTTAAATCTAAAAAATTAACATTATTACTAAGAGTAGCTTCATTAGGAATTAAATCCAAATTTTCTGGATAGAAATCTATATCTATGAGATAATTTTCTTTATGTACTAAGCAAATCAGATCATCAACATATCTGTAATCTACTGAAGTAAAAGACTTTTCATAATGATAAAAGTATAAATTAGCTAACATACTGCTACTGCAGCCACCCTGTGGAACTCCTGAGACTTGTAAGTATAATTTATTTCCTTGAAAAATATAATTATTGAAAATAACAAAGTGAAGAAGTTTAGAAAATTTGTAAAATTAATTTGATTTGAAATATTAGTAATATAAGCATTATATAGAGCTAAAATTACATCATATAGATCAGATATCTTAATCATTAAAAATATCTTAAATATAAAAAGTTTGAAATCCTATTATTTTTCTAAGAGATGTTAATTTATTCTTTAATTCTTTACTATTACTTAGAATAAGGTAATTATTGCTAGTCTGACATAAACTATTATTTATTAGATTTAAAGAATTTAGTAATAATTTACTCGCAGTAGTAGAGTAAGTAATAGGACCACTAGTTACTGTTCAAAATTTAATAGGATTTTTATAAAATTTTGGAATAAGCACAATATGAGGAAATTTAAGATATTTATATTTAATATTTAAATTACTATACATATTGATAATTTTCAATTTAATACTATTGATGGAATGTAAATCATGTTTAAAAAGACTATTATTTTTTAAATAATCTGACAGAAATTGAATATAAAATTTTTTACAGATAATAGCATAATTATTAGAAGCTTTATCAACATGGGTGATAACAAAGGATCTTTGTAAATCATTAATGGAATGTTTAATATTATCAATATTAAACATTTATATATATATATATCGTTTATATATATATATGTGTGTGTGTGTAGTGATCTCTTATGAAGCAGTATTAAATGCCTTGAGCTGGAGATGGCTTTAGCTCAACGCTATGATACTGGTATACCACGTTTTGGCCCCGAGATCAAAACAACGGCACTGAAGAAGTAGATAAAATCACTTTCTCCCTACATACATATATGCTCCGTAAATCCGTCAAAAACTTGAGTCCCAGGTTTCAACTCTTTTTTTATAATTTAGAATTTATTGTAGGAAAAGTAAAAAGTTTTACTATTTCAAAATGGGCATCACAATTCACATTGTGTTATTTTTATCAAAACTCTAAACATTCCATCTTTCTGCACCGACGATTTCAATTTCAATTCGATTTCATCTCTCCTTGTGAATGGCCTGAAATCGAAATGAAAATGACGCATAAATTACACGGTAGAATGTGTTCAGTTGTATAAACACAATTTTTACCATTGAAATATATTGGAATACTTTGGGATCAATGGTAAGAGACGGATATTTGTCAAAACATCTTAAAAAAAGACGTATAAATATTGACGTATATATATTATAGAGATATTCTAACTAAGCTTTTGCAGTAGTATGTTAATCATCAGTTACTTGAAAATCATTATACGTCTTTATTATTTGATATATTTTTCATGAACAATTGAGAAACAAATAAAAATTATGCAAGAGCTTTTATATGATTCCAAATGGTGTGTACATTTACTTCATTTTTAAAGCAATTATTAAGCACTTTTATTCTTTTTCGCATACTTATTTCATACAATTATACGAATTTAAAAAAAACAGAAATGCCATCTCCAGAACCCGAAATGGAAATTCTTAGTCACCACCATTCCCCACCCTCTGGAATTCGATGCTGAATCCATATCAGTTACCATCTAAGCTCTATCTACAATCAATCCTAAGAAATATATGTTTAAAGGAATTTTCTTTTGAACCAGCAGTGGAATTATTTAGTAAACCTCCGATCTCCTGCGGAATTTAATGATGAATTCAAGTCAATTCTTATTTATGCTCTATCTATAGTTAATCTTGAAAAATAAATGTTTTGGGAAATATTTTGGGTCAAAAGTGGAAATGAATTATAAGTGGAAATCCTCAGTAACCTTCCTAACAATCCCCTCCAGAATTTGATGCTGAATCCATATCAGTCATCATTTAAGTTTTATCTATAGCAGACACTAAGAATTATATGTTTCAAGAAAAGTGTAAATTTTTGGATCGGAAGTGACATCACCAGAACCGGAAGTTAAAATCATTACTGAGTCCCTTGGACCCACTCTATAATTTAAGCCTAAATCCATATCAGTCAGTATCTAAGCTTTATCTACAGCGAATACTGCGAAATAAATAGTTGAAAGAAATTTTTTGAAGTGTAGAAGTAACCAGAAATGAAAATAATTAGCCTACCTCCCCAGACTTGCTGAATATCCAGAATATGATTCAATTCGGAGAAATAGATGCTTTAAGTAAACTGAAAAATTTTGAATCGAAAATTGTAAATAAACAGAAAATGGAAATCCTTAGTAATCTCCACCTCTTCCAGAATTTGATTCTAAATCCATATCATGTAATCAATCCATGTCATTATCTAAACTCTATCTATAGCACATCCTGAGAAATAGGCGTTTCAAGGTAGAAAACTTTAGTATGGTAAAAAATAATTTCCAAAATTCAATAGTATAGCAAAAAAGTATTTCCAAAAAATAATAGTACGGCAAAATGTTTACCACCAATGATGTTGAATCTCCAGCTTTGCTATTTATTATTTATTTACGATGCTGTTTGGCATGTACTCATAGTACAGATATTTTTCATGTTCTTAATTTTCACAATGATGATTTGAAATATTCACCTATCATTCATTTTATTAGATCATACAATATTCGTGTTACCAATGATATTTTTCATAATAATAAAAATAAATTGCTTGGGTATTGTATGATGGATATAATTAATCTCCACACGTTTTATTTTGTCTATTTGCATTGTTGGGTATCTCTTTTGTAACCACCTCTGTAACGTCGCTTTATACCTGTCATGATATGTAACTGTATAAGAAAATAAAATAAAATTAATAAAAATTTAAATAAATTACCGGTGTATTGGATGAATAAGAATATAGAAAAGAAACAAAGTCGTATTGACGTTGAAAAAAAATGTAAGTGCCGAGTTAATTTTAGAGCTCAATTCACAGATTTACAAGCAGCATCTTGAAAAAAATTAAAAAATCCAATGCGTTGATGAAAAGTTCAAATCAATAATTTTTATTAATGAATTTTGTTTTTTTTTTAAATTATAATATAACATTGAAACTATTAGACTTAAATACAAACTAAAAAATTTGATGTGGGCAGCACATGACTTTCACTGCAGACTTATATCCACGTTCTCTATATTTTAATTAAATTTAATTCACTTTTAATTCAATTTTCGTTCTCATTTGGTAACTGGACTTATTTTCAAAGATGGCGTAGGAAAAATACGAAAAAACTAAAATATCTCGAGAACGACTGGTCCTAGTGTAATCAGGTTGGTCTTTCCATCGTTAAAAATTATGTATAAAGCAAGCATTTAATGGATATATTTCAGCATACGTAGTTTTTTATTTTAGATTTTGTCGATTTTTGCGGGTTATTTTCCAAAAACAGGCAGTTTATTTTTTTCCGAATCATACACCAAAATATAATCAGCACTAGGGTGGCCCACAAGCGACTTATCTACCGAATTTTGTGAAATTCTGTCCATTAGTTTTTCAGCTAGAGTAGATATAGGCTTTTGCGGGCCATTTCGCTAAAAAAGGCGGGTTCTTTTATTCCGAATTCTACCCAAAACTAATCAGCATCAGATTCGCCCAGAAGTCACTTATCTACCAAATTTTATGAAATTCGGTCAATTAATTTTTTTAGTTAGAGTGGATACAAAATCTGCACAGACAGACACACAGACAGACAAACAGACACACACACAGACGTCACGCTAAAAATAGTTTTTTCGAGTTCTAGAGGTCTCGAAACGTGTAGATCCATCGAAAACTAATTAATTGCACCAAATAACACTACATTTGCATTTATAATTCAATTTTTGTTTTAATTTGGTAATTGGACATTTTTCCGATAGCGGCGTAACAAAAATTCAAGAAATCTCAAGTATTGAGAACGGTTAGTCCTAAAGTATAATGGAGTGTGTTATATTATTTTCCTCGTCAAAAATGCGTACAAAACAAGAATTTAATTGATACATTTCAGCATAGGTAGTCTTTAGATTTGAAAAACTAAAATATCTCGAGAACGGCTAATCCTAGTATAATGGGGTTTATCTTATTCTGTTCTTCGTTAAAAATTACGTATAAAACAAGCTTTTAATGGATATATTTGAGCATACGTAGTTTTCATTTTAGATTTTGACGATTTCTGAGGGCCATTTCGTAAAGAAAGGCAGGTTGTTATTTTCCGAATCGTACCAAAATCAAATCTGCACCAAAGTGTCCCACAAGTAATTTGTCTACTAAATATTGTGAAATTTGGTCAATTAGTATTTTAGCTAGGGTGGATACATGAAATTTTTGCGAGCCATTTCGTAAAACAGGGCGTGTTCTTCTTCTCCGAATCATACCAAATTCTAATCAGCACCATTAGATGACTGGACAAAGAGACCAGGCCCATCGAGAGGCATCAAAATGAATCAGTTAATCTTTAACATAAACATTTTGAGGAAAGATTTTAAAGGCTCAGTAGCCAGTGAACTAAATTAATAGTATTTGTACTGTATCACAACACGAAAACAGCTCTAATAACTACTCGTATTACGTTAATAATTGATACATTTGGTAAAAAATAGTTAATGATAAATTAATAATAATTAAATTAATAAAGTTTGAGCAATTTAATGTCTGTGTATTGGATAAGTGAAATTAATTTTATGTTATTAATCAAATTGCTTTGCAGAAGAAACATAATAAATTAATTATGGTGGGTAAAGAATTCGTTAAAGAATGGATTGGAATTCAAGCAAAATAATAAAGTGATGTTATATTAATGACCCCTCAATAGGGTTTGTTCGTTTGTCTCACTTAGTGACAAATTTGGCGGCATTGGCTACAAATCAGGGACTTTGGGGATCTGTCGCAAAATTGACAAAATATTGGTTAAACAACGAAAATGTTGCCAAATTATCAAAAATTTAATAACTCAGAAAATCTACACTATTGATTACATTTAATTTTTTTAATAATTTCTGTCGCTAGGAGGAAATTATTCATTTAAGATTCTTTCAAAATATGAGTTTCACTGTTTGTGAGACTGCTATATTTTATTAGCGAAAATTTATTGCTTCATGTTAGAGGATGGTATATTAAACATGTTTCGATAAACAACCGAATTTTTTTTTATTTCAATACTTTTCAAACATCAGTGATCGGCTTGTCTGATCGGCACGGCCAACTAAAAATTAAGCAACGTAAATTATGCACAAAATATAATGCAATTTATTTGGACAAATCTCATACATCTTATTTTCTTTTCCTTATTTTTGACACTTTACATCATAGTTGAAAAGTGTTTATGACTTTGTTCATTCTGTTTGTCCGATCGCACGATAACTGCCGTATAAATGACTTTATCAAAATGAAATTTTAGTATGTTGTTCAGACGGTCTGTGGAACATATGGGAATATAAATAAATAATAGCACCCAATTAGTTTTGGATTGAACCCTGATTGATAAAATGAAATACGTTGAACCTTATGAGACCTAACTTTTCAAACATTTTTTAAGCGAATTTAAAATTCACAAATTGCTTCGAAAATTTTAGGAAATATTCAATTTCATAAGAATCAAGAAAAAAAATTGAGCAAAATATGTTTGGTAGTTTTTTAAATAAAAATTTAAATAATTATTACATCTATATTATATGAAGAGATCACGTGACCCACTTCAAAATAAAATATGGCAACCATCTTTCTTCCCAGTGTCAAAATCGTGATTTTTAACGTTCTTTTAAATTTATATTTAGTATTGCATCCGTCCTAAAGCAGCTTTATTTTTGCGTATTTTCTGTGCATCTGCATTCTGCGCCAACGCAAGTACAATATTTTTTAGCTTAAATAATCATCAAACTTTGATTATTTCTACAATGAAGCCTAATTTCTACAAATGCAGAATGTAAACAAATCAAGCTGTAAGATAAGTTGTATAAGAATTGCTGAATTCTTTTAACGCAAAATTATTTAGCTCTGGAGTTTGGAATATAGATAATATGAATGAAATATTCATTGATTTTACATAAAGAAGCAGACGATTTTATAGAATTGCCTTTTTCGCTGAAGTTTTATTCATGGGGTTAGAAATTACTCTTACCTCCATAGTTTTTAAGTAAAATAAAATATTGTATTACTGTGATAATTTTTAAAATATCAAAGCTGAATGTATCGCATTTCAGAGCTGTTTAAATAAAATTGCATTGCAGTTGGAAAGTGTTTCATAATCAATGCTTTATGTATGATTGATCTTGTTTATAATTCGATCTCCCCACACACCAGTATAATTATTGCTGTTAACTAAATAATTAAGTTATTCCTGTAAACTAAATGTAACTATAATGAAAGTAAGTAATGCAAATTAATTATGTATGTTAACTAAATAATGTAAATAAACTTTTCTCTTCTATGCATTGATAGTTATATTGGGACACAAAATCGTTGAACCTAACTGGAGCCATAAAAAGAAGTTGAGTATGCTTACCTTGCATTAAAAATAAATTTCGTGATTTCTCTGCAAATGTATTTACCTACTCATTGTATCCGATCGCTCAATTATGGCACTAGAAAGTATAAAATTAAAATTAAAATTTATTGTTTCAAATTTATTTTTATTTTCAAAGACTTCTTGAATTCGCAAACATTCCGAATTCGAAATTACTCTTTTAATTCCCACGGAGGATAAAAAGCTCTTATATTACTTAATTCGTTAATTTTCATTGAACTAGAAATAGACCTAGAATTGTTTCTCTTATTTTATTGTTTTTATCAGCTATAAAATTACTGTTCTGACTATAACTATATCGATCGCATCGACGGTCTGATAGTTTTCATCAAGAATGAAAAAATTCCTTAATTCTGTATTGATTTTTTTGTGTTCTAGAAGAATTTCCGAAATCTTGAAATTTTGATGCGAAATTCCCTTCGAATGTTGCTGTTTTTCCTTTACAAAATCATTGAATAAGCCTTAATCATCATTATACATATTTTCGACAGTGTTTTAAAATGCTTCTGATAATTGATACTGAAAATTTTTAATTCACTGCTTTTAATTAAATTCTCAAATTTTAGAAATTTTAGTTTGAAATCTCCCGCGAATGGCGTTATTATTTTCATCTACGAAATAACTTAATATGTCTTAACTATTATTATATTTAAGGAGGCTAACATATACCTTAATTAAATGTTTTAAATTTATTTTTATCTTTCTACAAAGTCCTCGAGTTTTCAGAAAAGTGCGACACGCACGCAAAAGTTTACAACTTTTTGCAGCTACAAAATAATTTCCCTAACTATTAGATACTATAATTTTAGAGATATATTTTAGAGATATATTTTAGAGATATATTTTTAGAGATATATATTTTATACATATAATTTTAGAGATATATATATATTTTAGAGACAGCGTTCTAAAATCCCTCTAATAATTTCTATCTAGTGTAAAAAAAATCGTAGTTCACCGTTTCACATTTTGTTTTCCTATTCGAAAAGAATTCATGGAATTTTGAAATTTTAGCGCGAAATGCCCCACGAATGTCACTATTTTCAAAAAGAAGTAAAAAACAATTTATACGAAAAATAAAGTAAATTTGAATAACGTATTTAAGCAGAAATAAGACAACATTTGTAATACAAATGTTGCCTTATTTATTCTTAAATACGTTGTTCAAATTTCCTTATGAAATATCTGCCCTAACTATTACTATAATTTTGACCAATAGCGTTCTCAAATTCTTCTGATAATCAAGACTACAAAAATCCTTAATTCATCGTTTTAAATTTAATTTTTCAAATTTTCGTATTTTTTATTATTTATTTATTTATTTAGTGCGAAATACTGCGTGAATGTCGCTGTTTTTTCAATTGCAAAATCACTAAATGAGCCTTAACTATTACTACTCTTTTGATCAACAATGTTATAAAATTCTTATGATAATTTTCATCGAGGCAAATGAATTCCTTAATTAATTATTTCTAATTTATGTTTTTTTCGCAAAGATATCTCAAATTTTCAGAACTGCGGCGTGAAATGCCCCTTAAATTTTGCCATCTACGTCAGCAACAGAATCCCCATACTTTTGTTCGACCGTGTTCTAAAATTCCTCGAATAATTTCGACGGCGGATAAAAAGAAGCCCTTCTTTCATATTACGTAATCCGCTAACTTTCATTGACCTAGAAATGGGCAGCTACAGCAGAATCCAAACATGCTACGTCAAAAGAGGGTTAAACTGTCTTTCTACCACGAAATAGGAGGTCAGTGTGCCAGAAGGATTGAAATTATCCCCACCTTCAGGCTTGATCTCTGGCCACTTTTTGATTTGTATTTTGGTTCGTGTCAAACATGTGAGTGTTTAGCGTGCCCAAATTTTTATCACGTTATGTAACTCGGGCTTCGGATTATGAAATCGAGAGAACTTTTAACCTTGTAGGAAAGGAGTTTGCGTTTCTTTTTGTTGTTCTTGACGCTTTAGGGATTTACTTACTCTTCGGTGCGTGCCTTGGTATGAAGTCGAAGGAAAATTGCCTTAGTTTAGTGTTAGGATATTGTGTTGGTTGAGCTTGGAGTTGGTTGACTGGCTGCTATAATATTGGGTATTAGTTGACCGTGGTGTTGGTTAATTGGTTGCTATAACCTTTACCCATATAATCGAAAATGTGGTGTATTTACGGTTGAACCTATGAAATCTATTCATGATCGTGGGTCTTTCTATCATCTCTGTTTTACCACCCTTTATCTTATTTAATACATTAAGATGTTTGTGTGTACAGTCTGTAGCATCGTACGACCATACCATAAAATTTAGTACACAGATATTTTAGAAAAGGAATATGTGCATCTAGGTGTTCTTTTTCTTTATTTCGGAACAATGTTTTAGTTATTTTATGTTTTAACCCAAATTACAATAAATTTTGGCGATATTCATACCTATCGGTTCCATAGCTATAGAAAATATTATCACAGTGTTTCAATCCCGACATATAAAAAAAAAGTCTTTAAACGGAATCCATACGATTAATACGCGAATTTTCGTAAATTTTTTTTAAAGCATACACTGGGAGTGCGTTTCAAACCTTGCCAATTTTTATATTGCGATTTAAAAAATTGACAGGCAATACAAAGTTTATATTTTAACAGAAGCTCTTGAATACACTCACGGATAATGAAGAAAACATGGTACAACCGCGAAATGATGTAAATGCTAGAGGACGTGCTGGTATGCAAATGATTCCAGTCTGGTATGATTGCGCATTACCGTACACCCGTGAGTGGCGCTACAAGCATGAGCCAGCGGCCTTATAAACCGGCGTGTAGTCGACGCCCCATCAATGCAAGAAGCTTCGGCCAACGCAAGCACGAGTACGGAGTGAAAAGAATGGTGGGTAGATGCCAGAAACGTCGATATACGCAACTGACGGACTTCGAGAGAGGCTTGATCATCGGGATGAAAACCGCAGGGTGGTCAGCGTGCCGGATAGCCCGTCACGTGGACCGTTCGGACTATACCGTCTGACGGTGTTGGGAGTACTGGTCACGTGATGCCACCGAGACACGAAAGACCGGCTCTGGACGAACCATGTATACCACGAGTAGTGAGGATCGAATGATCGTGCTACAGGTACGTATAGAGCCCGCGGCGACCCGATCCGCGATATATGCACACGTAGCGGCTCTTGTGTGCCCACGGACCATATCTAGATGCGTTTTGGTAAATCGTGAACTTGCACATAATTCTTCTCTCACATCACACGCCAAACGTCGTTTTATCGCCAGTCTAGCTTATTCTGACAACACCTGCAAGACCCCGGCCGTCCAAACAGTTGCTCAAGGCTTCGGATGAGTCGGACGGTCTGGATCTTCAACACCTGTAAGAGCGGAGGGAAAGACGAATTGCTTTAATGAAGGATATTGTTCATCAAGACCGATAATTTGACTGCATATCAGATTACGTATGATAATGTCATTAGATATATTTGTATCAGATTATTTACCGCAATTGCCGAGAGATTTTACAGTCAAGGTAGATTGCAACAAATCAAATAATGAATGTGTGATTTTGCGAGCTTCTATTACAAATAGGGAAGATGTTAGGAAGCTTATCAAAGTATATAGTAGTATTTTAAATACTGGTTGGATTATTTATAAATCAAACCCTGGTGGAAAAACATATCAAATCTTTCTGACTGGCCTAGGAAGAAAGCCGTTGCAGAATTCCGTCTCGCTACTGGTCATGACTGCCTTTCCGGGCATTTACATCGCATAAATATACTTGACGACCCTTGTTGCATGCTCTGCAGCCTTCGGGAACCCATGGACTATTCTCACCTGCAACGCTGTCCTGCGCTCTCTGCTGCACCTATGTGAGAAAGCTACTGGGAAGCAAGGGACCGAATGGGTCCATAGACTTTTTTCTGTTGCCTTTTGTTACTGTTCTCTTGTTCTGTTGTTTGGCTTCAGTTTGTCTTTTGTACCCGCCATTGGAAATAAAAAAAAATTATAAATCAAATAATAGTCCAACCAATGTGGTTTTCGAGTAATACTATTAAAATACATGTATTTAAGAACTTTGTGTATTGCATACAGATTGTTTGAAATTAGTGTGATGTGAGAGAAGAGTTGTGTACTAACATACGTTTTGCCAAAATGCTATCTAGATTCCTGAAGGAAGCTAATCTGCGATCCCAGCATCCTTTACCCGTGGGTCGTTAACACGGGAATATCGGCGACTCCGGTTGCAGTGATGCTGGGGCAGAGCAACGTTGGAACGCCACAGATTGGTGATGTGTGGTGTTTAACGATGAGTGCCGCTTCGTTTTGGGGACAATATGTGGATGAGATTCTACGGCCCCATGTGCTCCCATTGGTTGATAGGATTCCACGTGTACAATTTCAGCAGGATAATGCCCCGCCGCACACGGCTCGGGTCGCCCAGGCCTGCCCGAGTCATATCCAGACACTTCCATCACCTGCCAGCTCCCCAGACCTGTCCCTTATCGAGCATGTGTGGGGCCAGTTGAAACGCCAGCTGCCTCATTGCAGAAATCTTCGGGATTTGGAACGTAACGTCCAGCAGGTGCGGACTCGTCTGCCGCAGGACAACATCAGGCGTCTGTTCTACACTATACCGGACAGTATTGCTGCTTGTATCACAGCACGAAGCGGTGCGACGCACTATTGAGGATGACCGGATTGTGTACCACAGCTCTCTCTGTGCATGTTCTGCTGCGCTGTTTTTGGGATCATGTATATCATTCATCTGTATCCTTCCATCAATAAAATTTCAGGTCCATCCTGTGCTTCCTTCTTGGTGCGCAACTTTCATTGTCCGTGAGTGTGTGTCACAGATTACTCCAGAAAAAAAATAATTTTCTCAACCTATCCATATGCTAATTATAACTTTTTTTTAACTGAGCGAACTGTTAATATTTTCAATAAAGTCTTTGGATATTGTGTAGCACCTTTTTCTACCATGGTAGGTTTCAGGACGAAGTCGCACAGGATTGGATTCATTTAAAAGGTAGAGGGAAAGGGATAGTTTCTTGGGGGGGTGGAATCGTTGTAACGGTTGTCTCGGATTGTATACTTTTATTAACACTTTACAAAATAGTTGAAAATTGCTTATGACTTTGTTTATTCTGCCTGTCAGTTCGTACGATAACTGTCGCAAAAATGACTTTATCAAATTGAAATTTTAGTATGTTATGAGACGGTCTGTGGAGCATATGGGAATGTACATGCGTAATATCACCCACTTAATTTTGGATTGAACCCGGGTTGAAAAAATGAAATACATTGAACCCTATGGGATCTAATTTTTCAAACCTTCTTTAAGTGAAGTTAAAATTCACAAAATTACTTCGAAAATTTTAGAAAATATTCAAATTATCCCATAAAATATAAAAAGACATTTCAGCATAATATGTTCGGTTGTTTTTTAAATAAAAACTAAAATAATAATTGCACCTGTATTATATGAAGACATCCCGTGGCCCACTTCAAAATAAAATATGGCATCCATCTTTTTTCCCAGTCTCAAATTCGTATTTTTAATTTATATTTAATGTTATTTAAAGTTATTTTTAATTTATATTTAGTATTGCATCCTTCCTAAAAGCGCTTTATTTTTGCGTAATTTTTGTGCATCTATATTCCGCGCCAACGCAATAACAAAATTTGAGTTTAAATGATCATCAAACTTTGATTATTTCTACAACGAAGCATAATTTTAACGTATGCAGAATGTAAACACATCAAGCTGTAAGATGAGTTACATAAGAATTGCTGAATTTCTTTAACGCAAAATTATTCAGCTCTGGAATCTGGAATATAGCTGATATGAATGAAATATTCATTGATCTTACAGAGAAGCAGATATTTTTATAGCATTGCCTTTTTCGATGAAGTTTTAAGCATGGAGTTAAAAAGTACTTTTACCTCTATGGTTTTAAGTTTTTAAGTAAAATAAATTATTGTAGTATTGTGATAATTGCAAAAATATCACCGCTGAATGAAAGGAATGAAATAAAAGAGTGCGAATGAAATATTCACTGCTTTTACATAGAGAGTCAGGCGAATTATATATCGATCACGTCATTTGAATAACATTCATTTTTTTTCGATGAAGTTTTATGTTTTCAAATATAATAAATTATTGTAGTATTGTGATAATTTTAAAAATATCACCGCTGAATGTATCGCATTTTAAAGAGTTTAAATAAAATTGCTATGCAGGATAGAATCATCGCAACGGTTGTCTCGTATTGTATACTTCTATTTTTTATAATTTGGAGATGGGATTGTTTCAACGGTTATCCCGGATTGTATACTTTTATTTCATTTAATTTGGGGATTGGATTGTTTCAACGGTTTTCCCGAATTGTATACTTTTATTTCATATAATTTGGGGATGGGATTGTTTCAACGGTTTTCCCGGATTGTATACTTTTATTTTATATAATTTGGAGATGGGATTGTTTCAACGGCTTTCCCGGATTGTATACTTTTATTTCATATAATTTGGGGATGGGATTGTTTCAGCGGTTTTCCCGGATTGTATACTTTTATTTTATGTAATTTGGGGATGGTAGCGTTGCAACGGTTGTCCTGGTTTGTATGCTTCTATTTTATATGAACACTTTCTTTTTTTGTCATTTTTTTAGATTAATAAATTTATCTCCCAGGTATCCAGTATTTATTTATTTATTTATTTGCTTTACGGAGAACGCTTTTTTTTCTTTGCGGACATCTTGCGTTGGAGTTTAGAGACAGTTTAAGAAGGATTTGAAGGAAATTGAGTAGTGTTGATTATAGGTATTATTTGAATAACTTGCTTTTATTTTCGACCCGGATTCATTCTAATTTAATCCATGTTTATGTAATCCATCGCATTCATTGATACCCATAACGGGTAAATCCATAAATTTCCTAGAGGCAGGTGTTTGACCCCACATAATACTCCCTTTCATTACACAGTGCATTATAGGGAAATTAATATAATCCCTTTGTCACTAACAACAGTTTATTAAATACGCAAATCCTTCTGACTTTTATTAATTGAAATATAATCCAAAAGTAATTTATGAAATGTTTTTTATATATATATTTAACGTTATTCATTCAAATCCTGTGATAAGCCTGCTGCTCTTCATTTAGGAAAAATTTCATATCCTTATTTAATGATCCACATTCTAATCCTGTGATTACACTTTTGCTCCCCTAATTCACATTTTTTGTTTTCAAATCCTCAGAAAATAAGAGTTCTTATAAATATTCAAGTAGAAATGGAGCGAAAACTTGACAAATTAACTTGGCTAAAGACCAAGATGAAAAATCCTTCTCGGATCTCAAGAGAATCGAAATTAATGATGCAAATTACAACACTTTCTCTAATGTAAACAATTTTTATTTAATCTAACTTATCTACGTGATACGGAGTAGTTGACCACTTTTTTCGAACTTCAACAATTAGTTTTAAGACACATATTTCCAATTTGAAAGTTTACTAAAATTAAGTGGAAAATCCATATAAATAAAATTGAAAATCTGCCTATATGTCTGTGTGTATATTTGTCTCATCATCACGGGAGAACGGCTGCATGGAATTTCATGAAATTTTGCGCTTAACCGTGAAATAGTCCCACTTAAAATTTAGTCCATATTTTTTTCTTTCGGTCTAGACCGTACGACCTACTCGAAGGTGTAAGATATCTGTTTGGACAGCCGGGACAGTGTCACCCAATTTAAACAGGAACCCAGTGGGGCGACATCCACAAGGACCATACCCTCCTTCCCCGTACCTCCCTTCCAAACTCATTGAGTTTAATTCATATAATGTGTTTAGCCGATTGTTTAAACAAAATAAAAGTAGTACTAGTATATCTTCTAATACCATTTTAGCGCTTCCATTTTGGCATATATCGATCTACTTTCATATTTTTCATAAATATGTTTACAAACGGGATCAGGATATTCCATTCTTCAGATTTGTACGGGAAGCTAATTATTTTGTATAGCGAGAATAGATATTTTTGTACATTTTAGGTGAATTCAATTAAGTATTTAATAAAATGATTTGAATAACAGTATCACCTAGAATACCATAAGCATTTGTACATAACTGTGAATTTTAATTTTCTTTATATTATATATTTCGAAAAATGGGTGTACTGCTATAGTTCTTTTATTTAACTCATTTTTCAGAAGTTGGTATTTTTAAAATTTCAATTAGTAAACGTTGGGCTGCATAGTAACTAGTTAAAAAAAGTACAATTATCTGCAATATTCAAGACGATATTTACAATAGAAATAAAGTTAAAAACTACCAAAATAAGATAAAATTGGAAAACTAGAATTTGACTTTCTCACGAGTTTGACTCATGCCGGAGTTGCTGATTTCAAATCTAGACTTACATAAAGCGTGTCTGTACAACTCAGCCGACCTCAGATGGGAAAAAAGTACGTTTTTTAATAAACCGAACGTTGCTGATGATTGCTGCGGGTTTTTTTGTTTTTTTTATAATTCTTTAAACTAGTTACTGCACAGCGCAACTTTTCCTAATTGCTCAAGCGACAGTATAAAAATACAGACCATCTATTTTTATGAAAATACCACTGGCCGGAAAAAAAGGTATATGAAATAATTTTTCATTTAATTTTTACAAACGTTGAAGTTGAAAGTATGTGTCTAAAATCAAGGCTCGGAAAACGACTCGAAAGACGCTGGAGCTCCAAAAGCAAGGCCAACTATACTGAAAACCCTTGCATACACCACAGATTAAAAAAACATCAGGTATTATACTTATCTTGCATTTCAAATATTTAATTTATTTAAAATGATATTCAACTCAAAACTACACAGGGACTATGAAGCATTTTGAGCGCTCAAAATTTTCAAAGTTTAAAAATTGTTTGGTAAATTTTAAAATTTTAAAATCCACCACAAGAATGAGTTTCGGAACTTTCAAACATGCTCCTCTTGTAGTGTACAGATTTCGAGGACCAGTTTCGTTCTCGTTAGGGATCATCAATTTGTCATAGATAGGTTATTTGACACCGAGTTAAAAATTTAAATACCGATATGTCAGCATTTTGATTTCGAAACTGATAAACCGGCTAAAACACTACTTACATTGCTGATGATAGAATCCATAGATTGGTTTCATTCTTTTTATATTCTCCTCAACATGGAATAGCCGGTACCGGCAATAGTAGCAAAAAAACTTGCTACATGCAAAAATTTTACGAACCTCTTTAAGACACTCCTTTAACCTCTTCAATTAACAGCTTTGCATCTAATTAATGCTTATATTTAAATCAATTCTAATTATTATATATTAATATTGATATATAGTAGCTATATGGATTTTCCTAATAAGCTCTTAGTTTACAAATATAAATATGTAATTGATTATTTGTTAATAATTTATATGGATCGAAATATATAATATTAACTATTACGGTTTAGGAATGCTAATGATTAACAGTGTTTTAAGTTGAGCTCCTCCTTCAAGACGGTAGATCCCCCCCCCCCCTTGAATTTCAATCCAGACCCTCTTGAATTTCGTATCTGGCTACGGTCCTGTCTGTGGGTCGAGTATTCGGTTCTTCCGCTGAGGGTTTGAGTCGGATTAAGAGTCGATAATGTTTTTGTTTCGGTTACTAGTTTCCAGTTCAGACTGCACGTAGTTTCATAGTTTCAACGGTTAAGTTCAAACTTACAGAACTCGACTATATGGATCGCTCTTAATTTGGCTACCATTTCTTAATTTTATCTCCGAAATGAGGAGATTTGAAAAGTACTTTTGGTAAAAATCTCTGTGTTCGACATCTTTCTGCACAGTGGAATCCAAAATTTTCATAGGAACTTTTGGATGTGAAAGGGTGAGGACATGAGCGAGATAGCGCTGTGCTCTCTGGGAAAACTATGTTTAGTGAGAGATGCATTGAAAATATTTTGCAATGAATTGTGTGTGGGCTTATATTTTCAATGTAATAACTGTGTAACTAAGATGCAAGCCGTTTAGTATGGCATGTCACAAGCAAAGGAACTCAGGTACTGTGAGTTTTAGTTCGAATTCACAAGCAGCAACACTCTGTACTTAATCAGTATTTGAAAATTGATGAAAAGTTTACTGTATTTTGTATCATGCTTCAATTTTAATAATCATATTTTTATAGAATTTGATATGGATAAATTTAGCAATGTAGTAAATAAGAGATGTGCTCTCTGGGGAAGGGGGGGGGGATTAGTTGATGTTAAACGATAAAAGAAATAGTGATAAAAGTTAGTATAAGTGGACTTTTCATCTAAACGACCTTAGAACAAAATGCTCAGTGTTATGACAAAAATGACAATAATAATCTTGAAATAGAAATTTTCAATTGAACAATACTTTCTCTATACACTTGTATTTGAAAGTGACTGAATTTTCCTTAACTGTGTAACGTCATGAAATATTTCGTGTAAAAGTTCATCTTCCTTTCTCTTCTATTCTTTGATGTTCCATCGAAGGTTGGTATATAAACGTCCACTAGTAAAAGCTGTACAAACCAAATAATTTAAATTGAAACAATGCAAAAATCATAACACCCCCAAACAATGTTACACCTTGAAGCCTTCAATATCAAACACTCATCCTTTCTGTTATTTTATTTCCCAACATTTTCCCAAACGTTTTACTATCACGAAAATGAACGTTAATTTAAACTGAAACAATGCCAAATATATTGAACCTCACAAACAATGTAAAAAAATACCTTGAAGCATTCAATATCAAACTCTCTCTTCCTTTCCATTCAATACCGCTAATGTTTCTTTTTTGTTTTATTTTTAAGCGATTCACTTTCACTAGCATTGAACTTACTTACCACCTTTAGGGCAGAAGAAACTGGTTGAAAATGACTACTTTCCCGGTTGACCAGACAAGCTGATGAATGACCTACATCCGACCGGATAACAGTTGTCATTTCTCTCCAGTGAATCAGTGAAAACGTCTTGATACTCCGTCCGTCAGTTTCTACGTCAACAAGTCAAATAATTCCGCGATGCTGACCGTCGCATCGGACTTTCTGATAGCTAGAGCTATAGGTCTGAACAAAGTATGGCCGGAACAAGGCTGGAGATTTTGGATATGGGTACTGCTGGGCGCCTTGGTGGTTGTTCCCTGCATAAATGCTTGGTTGAGTAGGAGGAGAAAAAATGAGTTGTTATGGAAATTACCAGGATGCAACGTTAATTATTTTCTTCTCTATCTAGCCATTCTGAGGTCGATAGTTTTAAATAATATGATCAAGACAAATATATGTAAGTAAAATTTTTGTATTTAAAGAATAATAACACTAACGGCATATATATAGGATATTTTTATTTAGTATAGTGAAACACAAAATCAAGTGAATTTAAACGGTTTTTAATGATATGTATAAAATACATGGATTATAAATATGATTTTGATATATTCAATTAAAATTTTGTTTTGCTGCCTTTTTATAAAAGTCAGTATCAAAATCTTGTCATATTTCAATTATTGAATATTTTACTCCAGACCTAGATGTTTTGAAAAAGGATTTTACGTCAACAAATTGTCAGTAACGTTAAGCTCATTTCTATGTTTTTCATAAGGTTGATATTTCATGCCTTATTATATATCTTGATTGAAATTTTAACTAATATTATTAAATTGTTTTAAATATGTTTCAAAGCACTTTAGTAAACAAATTAAATTTTACAACAATATTTTAATTTCATACATTTAGATAATTACTTTGCATTTATATTCGACCTGAATACATGCATTCCCATCGCATAATGTCAGAGATTGCACTTTTGTTTTTAAAGTAAAAGTTATTTTGCCATGCATTTTCCCTTCTTAGTATGATGCATATAATAAAACTGGCATAATATTCTTAATCTCTACTCATTAACAGAATTAAGCAATGCATTTGCGATCAGGAAACTCTAACAGTGCATGGCGCTTAGCGTAGAAAATATTCTTTTTATTTGAAAATTGCCTCATTTAGGTTCTGATCGTGTTCAAGGGCAGATTAAACAGGCAAGACGCTAGCTAAATGCCTGGTGGGTCGTTGTGGTTTGGGCTGTTAACTGGAGATAACATTAATTAAGAATGACTTCATATTAATTGCACAAAATCAAAAGAAATAAACTGTCACATGCGAAAAATCTGTCTGTGGCTTTATCTGGACTTAAAAGGAGGTTTTATGCAACTCAATTTAATAGAATTAAATCAATAATATGATTTCATCTAGTGGTCTGCATTGGGTAGTGAATAACCCTCGAACAGGCACAGGTCGTTTGTCTCTTAGAGAGTCTTAGATTGGAGGTCAATTTGGAAAATATGGGGCCAGCTTACGGGCATACGTAAGAAAGGGTAGATAAATTAAATGAGGAAATATAGAATAAAGAAAACATTGGAAAATTCTAGGTCCATACATGGCTGGTCTACATATGGTGTCTGATACATTTGAGACAAAAACGATTTAGGTTGGAGAGGGCCGGCTAGAATTCTAACATGTCAATCCCTGCTGACCTGTTGACTAGGTCAAACTTACGTCTGCACGAGCATGGGCCTAAGCTCGGAAATATACTAGGTCATGCAATATTGTTCATAGGAAATTTTAAGTCGGACCAAGCTTGGATCTGAGTTACGATAATATATTTACCATGGTTGGGCTGAACGAGGTCTACGTTTCGAAAAGTGATAAAGGAATTATAATGTAAAATATATAAAAAATTATTTTTAATTTCAGCAATAAAAAGGTAAAAAATTGAATGCACCTTTAAAGACATTTTTCATTCACACCCACAGCGTCGCCTCTGTCAATGGATGCTGTAGTCCAAATTTTATAATTATCGATGAGTAGAACGCTCTAAATTATGATTTTAATATATACCTAAAATATAACAGTTTAGGCTGGCTCGTTCCTAGCTTCAGAGATGTTCAGGCTGAGCCGGGTTCAGGATTCAGACTGCTAAATATCTTCGAGTTTTGTTATTGTTGAGGGTGGGCCAGTTAAAAGTATATTTAAATTCTTATTATTTTGACTGTACATAAATGCTGAAGTACATTCGTAAAGTATTTATTATTTGAATAAAGTCAGACAGTATATATATTTTCCAGTGCTCATTTTCTTCAATACACCGCTACAGTCCTCTTAACACATACTGTTAACATTGGCAGAAACACAAGTACTAGTACAAGACTCCTAAAAATATCTTTAAGTTGTCAAGCAGGAGATTCGCGAAGGAATGGATGCGACATTGTGCATACTCTAATTAAAATTTAACTTAAAATTTAACAGAGCATTGATTGAATTGAATTTATTTTAAATATAACTAATGTGGATATTTTAATGAAATATGATGCATAATGTTGATAAAATACTTTGGTACAGTCATATTATTTCTTACGACCAGCAGAAAAATTATTGGATGCAAATACCACCTGCAGAAGAAGTTTTAGAGAAAATTCAGCTTGAATAAGTTGAACAAAGCTGCCCTAAGGTATAGCAGTCGATTCTGTCACCTGAATCAGTGAACCTTGATACTTTAAAGGTTGGAAGGCATATTAATTAATTGTACAAACCTATCAATAACATCGAACAATATCCTGGCTGTAAAAGCAACATGGCTATAACAAAGATGCTTAATTTGAAATTAATCATACATTGATCGAGGCGATAGACATAAAATGTGATAGATATAAAATGACTTTAATATGATGCATTAAATGAAGAATATAAGAAAAGATGCAAGCACAGCTAAATTTAGAACATAAGTACAATATCTTCATATGTTATTAAAAAGGGAATATGCTAATAATCTCTAACGATAGACGAGAGTTGATTAATCTGATATATAACAAGGAAAATCAATAATGCATAAAGTATTGATTATGAAACACTTTCCAACTGAAATGCAATTTTATTTGAATATTTCTAAAATGCGATACATTCAGCGCTAACATATTTTAAATTATCACAACACTACAATAATTTATTATATTTGAAAACTTAACACTTCATCGAAAAAAATGAACTTTATTCAAATTACGTCATCGAAATATAAATCGTCTAGCTCTCCATGTAAAAGAAATGAATATTTCATTCATATCACATTTATTCCAGACTCCAGAGCTAAATAAATTTTGCCTTGGTAAAATTCAACAATTCTTATACAACACACCTTACATCACATGTTTACATTCTGCATCCATAAAACTTTGACTTCGTTGTAAAAATAATCAAAGTTTGATGATCAGTTACATTAAAAAATATTGTAATTGCGTTAGCACAAAATATAGATGCACAGAAAATACGCTAAAATAAAGCAGTTTTGGGACAAATTCAACACTAAATATAAATTTCAAAGAATTTTGAAAATCACAATTTTTACAAAGGGAAAAAAGATGAATGCCATATTTTATTTTGAAGTGAGTCACTTGATCACTTCACATAATATGGGCGTAATTATTATTTTAATTTTTATTTAAAAATCTACCAAAAATATTTTGCTGAATTTTTTTTATATGTTTCATGGGATAATTTGAACAATTCTTAAAATTTTCGAAGTAATTTGTTAATTTTAACGCAGCTTAAAATATGTTTGAAAAACTAGGTCCCATAGGATTCAATGTATCTCACTTTTTTCAACACGGCTTTAATCCAAAACTAATTGGGTGACATTATTCATTTACATTCCAGTATGTCCCCCAGCCCGTCTCAGCAACATACTAAAACTTTATTTTGATAAAGTCATTTTTACGGCAGTTATCGTGCTAACGGACAGACAGACAGACAGAATGAACAAAGTCATAAACACTTTCCAACTATGTTGGAAAATGTTAAAACGGAAAATGTCAATAAGCTTTAAACCTAAATATCGTCTGAAATACGCGATGGATTTTGACAAATTTGTTTCCGGAAAATAAGGCTGAGTCCCGGAAATATCCCAATATTATAAATTTTATCGAATTGCGGAATAACATGAAATAAATGCCTGAAGTAGAAATAAGAGCAGTTTAATGGATTTACATACTTTGTTCATCAAGTAGTCACGTCTAAGAAGCAGGTTTACGATTAAAATATTTTGTATCAATTTTATATTTTATATATAAGAGTAAAAATTCAAAAATACACTTACAAGTTAAATAGCTCGTGAAATACTCAATTTTATTCCAGGGAAGGATTTAATGCAGCCTACTATACCTTTTCGAGGAACAATCGGAGTTAAAATACTCTCATAATTTAACCGATGTACATACACTTTGACTAGTTTGTTGCTTTTAATAGGGAGCACATTTATTACTAAAGCATTTCAGGTGTTGTACTTCGGTATTCATCTTTTATGACGCGTTATTCAGATGTTGTACCGCGTATAAATATTATCCCGGGCAACTTCTGATATTTCTACAAGTATTATATAATGCAATATTTCAAGAAAAATTATTTAGATAGCAATTTAAAAAATAACTTAAAGGTACAAATGTCAAAGACAATGCGAATTCATTTATTAATATTAATTCATAAATATGTAAATTTCAGAAATTGTTCAAGGAACAATTGTAATATTTGTTCATTATTTAATTGTCTTATACCCTATGTCTTCATCTCTTTCAGTGTCTTTTCAAGTTCTATGTGGCACCACCGTGCTTTTTTCTAAAGAAAAACTCTGGCGAATGTGGATTGGGCTCAAACCGGTTGTTGTCTTTTACAAACCGGAGACAGTAGAGGTAGGTTTTAACAGAATTATTACAGATATGAAACTTATTATTACTACATGACACTCATCGATACTAGATATGACTTCAAAATTGTGAATAATTAGCTCAATAATGACGCTTTGAATTACTCAATTTGAAATTTACAATGATTGCTCTGCAATTGAAACATAACTGGTTTCCACTGTAATCAATGAATGCAAAATGTTCTTTCCATTTACTCTTAAAATTTTTATTTTATTTTATTTTATACAACAGATATACCCGGTGTTGCTCGTGATTTAGAATATGTGAAAAGCTTTTCATACACATTGCTTTTCACAAATAAATTCCAATAAAACACTGAATTTAATTTCCATATAAAAATTAAAGGTGTGAGCAATGGAAAATCTGAAAAATGAAACAATCTGGCCCTGTTTATAAACCAATATACAAAACTGAATTTTGGAAAGTATTCGACAAATTGAAGACTGGTAGCAAGAATAATGGTAGCAAAATTTATTCCCTAACAATTTTGACCGCGGTGTAATAATCATTTAAACACATCCGGAATCGTACAAATTTGAAAAAATATTTTTCCAAAATATTACCGTAATCTCATATAGCATTATCTGATATAACAATATACAATATATAATATCTTTTTTTTATTAAATTTAATTTCCCTACAAAGCAACATAAGAACCTGTTCTCGAATTACAAAATTATCTTCACAGGTAGATCGTGAAGTAAAATGTAGCCGTTCTATTTTTATCCTGTTTGACAATCGGTTAAATACAATAAAAAAAAATATACAAGTTTCAAATATATATAACTAAAAGTATGAATTTAAAAATCGAAATTTCCTGTAATCTTATATCCCAAGACCATAACAAGTGAAACGTAATCGAAAATAAAATACCGTTCATTTATAAAATTTATTATTATATCCATTTATTTATTATTTAAATCTTGTGAATAAAATAAAATTATCAATCGAACAAGATAATATAAAATCCGTCAACAGTTTCAAATTTGCATACCGAACTGACAATCAAATCAAATAAATATACAGGTTCTCTATTACATATATATAAATATAGAGAGATAGATAGATAACTAATTAATTAATTTGGTGAGAGATGATGTGTTCATTATCATGCGTCCAACAAAACCCCACCTATTTGCAGCGTCCAGTATCAACCTGTAAATAAACAGCATTCCTAAAGATAAAAAATGAATGCACCACAGTAAAATGCATCACTCTAAAATGATGACACATTGTTTCTAATACTTATTGAAATTTATATTTGAAATTATTAAATTTATTATTCAGATTTTGATTTACAATTTTACAATTCGTATTCACTTTCAATTTAACTTGGAGGAGAGTGTGATGACGAAATGTATTTTACAGTAAACTGACTTTTAACAATCGCGGATTCCTCATGCGAGCAAAAGAAGTGTACCTGCTGTGGAGGATCATCTTTGGGGGGAGGGGGGCAGTCTTCGTCTCTCTTCGATGAATGGCGATCATCAACCCTTTACTCACGAACAACCATTTCGATTCACCAATATTTAATCAAATCGTTTCCAATTATCTTCTGATATTACTACATCACTCAATAAGTCTCCGGTCTAACTAAGAGAAACAATTTTTTTTAGAAATTCGATTTTATTCATCAACATACTCTCCTTCAAGAGTGATACATTCATTCCAACGTTCCTCTAACTTTTCGATGCCTTTTTTGTAGAACGATTTGTCTTTGTTCTCAAAATAGGCCCCAGTTTCGGCAATCACTTCTTCATTTGAGCCAAATTTATTTCCCTGAAACATATTTTTGATGTCTGCAAAAAGCCAGTAGTCGTTGGGGGTCAGAGTGGTCGGACTGACGCAAGAAATCCTACTTATCTCGCTTGAACAGCTCCAAACAGCGCTCTGAATCGTCGACGCGTTGTTGTTTTTGGTCCGGTGTGAGCAAACGCGGCACCCACTTCGAAAGCAACTTACGCATGCTCAAATTTTCGTGTAAAATTGTAAACACACCACCTACTGATATCTTTAATGTGTCAGCTATCTCACGCAACTTCACTTTACGGTCTTTCAAAGCTATTTTATGGACTTTTTTTATGTTTTTCGGAACAACTGCCGATTTTGGGCGACCAGACCGTTCATCATCATCGGTGTTTGTACGACCGCGTTTAAATTCAGCATACCAGTCAATAATAGTTGATTTCCCTGGTGCAGAATCTCCATAACGCTTATCAAGCCACTGTTTGGTTTCAACAGTATTTTTCCCCATCAAAAAGCAATGTTTAATCAAAACACGAAATTCTTTTTTATCCATTGTTTTGAAAATTATAAAACTGGGATCACTAAAACCATTGCAGCCTATAAACTAATTGTCAGAATGTCATGAAATTTTGACACCTGTGGTTTGAAGGTTGGTACTACCCAGAAATCATATGGGTCTGTAAACAGTTTTGCCATATATGAGTCAGACCGGAGACTTATTGAGTGAGGTGTTATGTACAAAATTTTAACTTACTCTGCTAGCTTTTAATTTATAAAGAATTTGGAAGAGTGTGTAGGGAAAAAGGGAGTGGTCGCAATCTAATATTTTGCAGAATCGTAAACTGCGTATTTATAAAACTTATATAAAAGTTCATACTTGTACCGCGAACTTTTGCAACAAAAATGAGGGGAGATAGAACACAGCAAGACGAACAATATTTGCCATAAAACCTAGGGTCACAATCCACTCACAGTGGAAGAAAAAATAACGTGTCTCGTCCTCGTTGATCCCTTGTTAAAGCGAAAAAAGATACTCAAGTAACAGATGTATGGCATAATGCCATTTGCACTAAATTACTTAAATGAGCTGTTCAAAGTGGCGTCCGTGGGCTTCGTTACACAGTTGACACCGGTGAAGGAAGGATTCTTGCACGGTTTCAAAGACCCCTGATGTGGGGTTGATCCTGTCCGCAACAATAGAGATTCGCGCGACAAGATCCTTGACAGATTCACAGGTGTCTCGATACACCAACTCTTTCATGTGTCCCCAGAAGAAGAAGTTCAGTACATTCAGGTCCTGGGAGCGTGAAAGCCAAGCCACAAGCCCACCATGCTCAATCCACAGCTGGGGATACGTCGTGTTTAGAAAGTGTCGGACGGCGGTAGAAAAGTGTGCCGGGGCCCCATCATGCATAAATCACATATAACGCTGTGTGGTGAGCGGAACACCCTGCAACAGATCGGGGGATAGCACATGCTCCGGGAACACAATGCACACGGCGCCCATTAGGCTGTCTAGCAAAAGGTAAGGCCCTACAAGCCGATCACCAAGAATACCTGCCCAGACGTTAATGGCAAATCTCTGCTGGTGTTTTCGAGGGGTATTGTTCTTTGGACGTATTTTGGCTGTGCACATAGAGAGCTTTCAATTTCGTTTCGGAAGAATAACCGTCAATGCCGTTTCATCAGCTGACCTGCTTTGCAGTTGCTGTCACTGTGTTTCTGTCACTACGAGTGGATTGCGACCCTAGGTGCTATGGTAAATATTGTTCCTCTTGCTGTGTACTATCACAAATCTTTTTTTTTGTTGCAAGAGTTCGCGGACACCCTGTATGTTTAAAAATATATAGATTACGATTGTGAAAAATAATCGATATGTCGCATTTCACATTTTCAACGAATCACTTTTCTATTTTTTAAAATTTAAAATAATCAGAAAAACCTCCACTTTTTTCTTTCTTTTGGGTCATTATCCTACAAGTTTCAAAATAAAATATATTTCTAGGTATAAATATTTTACGGAGATGCAGATGAAAATCTTATCGGAAAAAATAAAGTTCCCTTGCCATCTGCGAAGGATTTTAATTTCCAAAATAGGAATGTTTCTATAGATTTCCTTTTCTAACTAGATGCGAGGAGAAATGAAATGGGTAAAACTAAAGAGGGAGGAAAACGAGTGGTATGATATAAAGAATACAAAGTAAAAAGCAACTAGAAAATAAATAATGTTGTTGTTGTTGTTGTTGTCGTGTCCCTAACATTACATTTAAGGAAGAATGAGTGCACTGCTTCTGTTTAGTCTAATGACCCGGGGCACCCGAAGGTAGAAGTCTGACTTCTGCCTCAAAATAAGACATTGCAACATCCATACCCGCAGGCGAGACTCGAACCCGCAATCTGGCAGCCGAGCCATCACGAGGAAACGCCTGCCTCTTTGACCTCTCGGCCACCACATCGGCAGAAAATAAATAATAATAGAAAAGAAAGAATAAATGGAAATAAACCAAGGCGGTAAGAAACCGGATAACAGAGCAAATAGAAACAACTTAATAGTGAGTAAATCTATTGAAACGGTAACGGAAGAAATGTTTTTTTTTCAAATGGCCAGGCACTTTGACCTTCGTCATTCGCCTTTATTACAGCGGCCAGAGTGTGAACCATTTAGCCGTCCATTGACGTTGCCCCAGGCGCTCCAGAGGGGGGCGGATCACATTGCGCCCACAGCACAAACATCCATGCCTTACGTGGGGCTCGAACCCACAACGTGGCGGTCGATCGATTGCTACGAAAACGCTTGCCTTGACCCCTCGACAACCACGTCGGCACGGAAGAAATGTGATACGTTCATTATTTAGTTGTTTCTATTTGTTGTGCTTCATACCGCTATTACTACCTTGGTCATTTTTCATTCATTCCTTATTTTCTGCTATTCCTTCTCTCTTACTTTATTTTTACCATGCATTCTCAGTATCCTACCACTCGTTTTCATGCCTCTTTGAATTTACCTCTTTTATTTCTTCTCGCGGCGAAGATAGCATTTTCCCTACCTTTAGGCATGTGTGCTATTCTACCGCAGATGCTGAACTTGCTTACATGAGCGATGTTACGCTTCTTATTGATCCTGAAGAAGAAAGTTGCCTTTTGCCTTCGAAACCGATTGACTCCCAAATTGTATTCTATGATTTGATTTTATATTAACTTAAATGCAGTTCAACATTTGAATCGTTTCCTTCTTCAGCTCAACTTCTATTGTTGCTAGATGGCTAAATTACAGTAAATATTGAAATGGAAATTTTTATGATTCTATTTTCTTTAACGATTAAATAGAATCTAGGACTAAATATTTTAGAAACAGATACTTTTTTTTTGTATTTCTACTTGAAAAATGCTTGTAAATTAGGCAGCATACCGAAGTTTACGTCATGTTATCATTGTCAACGATCTAGACCTTTTGGGGTTGCTAAGCAGCAGTGTTAACTTCATTAGTATTCCCCCCTATATTTTACTCCGCTATGGTCTGTGTTTCGGATTCATAACTGCGAACTGTTACGAAACATAATGTTTCACAAATTCTATTCGGATTTCAAAATTCAGAACTTCCTCCTTTAGCATATTTATTACTTTCGTGATATTGAAATATTGCCTCAACTAGATATTTAATATATGCAGGCTAGTGGTCCAGAATAATTTAACTTAGTGCATTAAAATAGAAGAAAATCAACTGGAGTGGGCTCAACTCGAATTTCTCATACCAGAATCGATTTCCAAGAAAAAATTTGGAAAATCCCTATCGTTGTTCTAAATGAACAATTACCTTTCAATTTAAAGTGCTTCAAAAATCTTTAGATTGATACCAAATTTGATATTGTACCCTTCAGAGGGGGCAAACCCCCTCCCTAAGAGCTGATAACGTCCGAACACAGAAATTATATCGCATTTTAAAGTAGCTTGTTAACTTGTTATTTTTCATTTTGGTATTGCGAATTTTGCAACAAGAATTTGAAAAATCTGTATTGTTGTATCCCCAATTATAGCATGTTACCCTTTATTTTAAAGAGTTGAAAAAGTCTTTAGATTGATATCATGCTTGGAGTGACAAGAGGTTGATTGATGCTATGCTGGGGGTGACAAAAGATCGATTGATGCCAAGCTTGTGGTCATCCTCCTCGAGGGGTAACTTGCCACTTCCCGATGGGATTATTAACGTCACGAACACAAAAATTATGCCGGTGCTATTTTTCACTACAATGTTGAAATTATTAAGTTTAGTGATCATTGAGTTATAAATAACTTTTAAACATGATTATGTCAAATTTTACCATATGCTGCCATGTTAGAAAATACAAAATTTCGAATAAATTTCTAAATTTTCGCTTGAATTAAAATAAATTCTATCAAATTCTAGATTTTTCGTTAACAAAGACGAATATAAAGTTTCGTTAAAATACTTTAATATTTGTGGATAGACAGACGGACATCACTCCGAAAATATTCAAAACCTGTTCGGGAGTTCCTAAAATATTGGCATCATAATCTCGAAATCGAAGACTTTCGCAAAAACAATACGTAATGAAATCAATATTACGTATGAGAAAGTAAAAATGGTTCAACAAAACTCAAATTAATATTTCTATTATCATGAATTCCATAAGAAGTGTAGAAGTGTTCTCATTTAGAAGGAAAAGATAATCATCTCACTTGTTCTGCGGTTCAGCGTGTCAACTAGCCAGCCAGAGATTGGTGGAACTCGACAACAGTCCTTCACAACGTCATTTGAACAACATAAATGACTGATAAACGAATGATATCAAAATTGTAATCTGTGCAAGTCCCTTACGATACATCGCAATTATTTAAAACCACAGAGCATTACGTTGAAAATGATGCAATCCCGTATTGAAACTACTACTCTTTGAGGCAACAGTCCTTCACAACGTCACTTGAACAACATAAATGACTGATAAACGAATGGTATCAAAATTATAATCTGTGCAAGTCCTTACGATGTATGGCAATTATTTAAAACCACAGAGCTTTACGTTGAAAATAATGCAATCACGTGTTGAAACTACTACTCACTGATACAACAGTCCTTCACAACGTCACTTGAGCAACATAAATGACTGATAAACGAATTATATCAAAATTGTAATCTGTGCAACTCCCTTACGATATATGGCAATTATTTAAAACCATAGAGCGTTACGTTGAAAATGGTGCGATCATGTGTTGAAACTACTACTCACTGAAACAACAGTCCCTCACAACGTCACTTAAACAACATACATTGATTTATAAACGAATGATATCAAAAGTGTAATTTGTGCAAGTCCCTTACAATATATGGCAATTATTTAAAACCACAGAGCTTTAAGTTGAAAATAATGCAATCACGTGTTGAAACTACTACTCACTGAGATAACAGTCCCTCACAACGTCACTTAAACAACATACATTCATTTATAAACGAATGATATCAAAAGTGTAATCTATGCAAGTCCTTACGATGTATGGCAATTATTTAAAACAACAAAGCCTTATATTGAAAATGGTGCAATCCCGTGTTGAAAAACCTGACGCATCCAAATCATAAGTTTCACTACAAATAAAAAATAAAATTGGAAGTTTTTTTGCGATTAGATCCCGTTAAATATTGAGAGTCGTTTTTAAAACTCTACAACATAGTTGAAAAATGTTTATGACTTTGTTCATTCTGTCTGTCTGCCTATCTATCTGTCTGTTCGTTCAAGCGATAACTGCCGTAAAAATGGCATTATCAAAATGAAATTTTAGTATGTTGTTCAGACGGTCTGTAGGACCTATGGGAATATAAATGAATGTAATATCACCCAATTAGTTTTGGATTGAACCCGGGTTGAAACAATTAAATGCACTGAACCCTATGGGACCTAATTTTTCAAGCATTTTTTAAGCGAAGTTAAAATTCACAAATTGCTTCGAAAGCTTTAGGAAATATTCAAATTATAACATAAAAAAAGTATAAAACGGATTTCAGCACTATATATTTGATAGTTTTTTAAATAAAAATAAGAATAAGAATTACACACATATCATATGAAGAGATCACATAGCCCACTTCAAAATAATATATGGCCTCCATCTTGTGTCGAAATCGTGATTTTTAAAGTTCTTTTTGATTTCTATATAGTGTTGTATCCATCTTAAACCCACTTTATTTCTGCTTAATATATGTGAATCGATATTCTGAAACAACGCAATTACAATATATCTGAATGTAAATGATCATCAAACTTTCATTATTACTACAACGAAGTTTAATTTTCACTTATGGAGAAAGTAAACACATCAAGCTGTAAGATGAGTTATATAAGAATTGCTGAATTTCTTTAACCCAAAATTATTTAGCTCTGGAGTCTGCTATATAGTTGATATGAATGAAACATTCATTAATTTTACATAGAGAAGCAGACGATTTATAGCAAACTTTTTCGATGAAGTTTTAAGCATAGAGTTAAATTACTTTTACCTCTATGGTTAAGTTTTTAAGTAAAATAAATTATTGTAGTATTATAATGAATGAAAGGAATGGAATAAAAGTGTATGAATGAAATATTTACTGCTTTAACATAGAGAGCCAGGCGATTTATATTTCAATGACATTACTTGAATAAAGTTCATTTTTTTCGATGAAGTTTTATGTTTTCAAATATAATAAATTATTGTAGCATTGTGATAATTTTAAAAACATTACCGCCAAATGTATCGCATTTTAGAGATGTTTAAATATAATTGCATTGCAGTTGGAATGTGTTTCATAATCAATGCTTTACGCATGATTGATCGTTCTTGTTATTAATTAAGTTAATCATGCATCATTTCAGAAAAATCGGTTGATCCTTTGGAGAAATATCACGCTCTTGGTTGGGAAGGTTACATTTTTAATATCTCGAGAACGACTTATGATAATAGTGGGCCCAGTAGTTATTCATTAAAGGTACATAATTCATTAGACAGTAATGAGTATGTTTATTTTTTATGTTTTTATTTACATAAATTTGATCCAAAACGAACAGTACTTTGAGAACAGTAAATATTATTGTCCCGTAAGTCATCATATTCACTTCTAACTTAAAAATTTATTTAATTCATAAAGTAGCCGATATTCTTGTAACATTTATCAAAATAATTCTTTTTTAACGCTTTTTCGATTTTAAAATAAATAATTTCAAAAATTGAGGACCTTCCCTTGGCCTGCTCCTGCATAAATCAATAAGCCTGTGACGTTCATTGATTAAAAAAATCGCACCAAATATCATTCGATTTCAAAATCACAAGTACACGGTATAAAACAGCGTTCCCAAAAATATGAAAGACACTCCCATTGCAGATAATAATATCTATGGACCGATTTCATTAAAATAACAAAATCCAATGAGAAAAAGTAGCAAAATATTAATCGATTTTTTTCTAATACTTCTACGTAATTAAGGCCTTAAAAGTATTTTATTCAATATATTAAATATACCAAGACCCACAAATCATGAGTTTATTTCTTATGTCGAATCACGAATATGTAGATATCTTTGAAAAGCATAAATTATTTCGTGATGCGTATAAAATGTAAAAACTGTACTTATTTTGCAAAACTCGTTCTGTGTAATGTAATATTTGAATCGCTTACATTTTATTTTCAGTATCAACTCCCAATGCATTTAGAGCTATCTATCGTTATAAATATTAAAACTGAATTTTTAGATATATATAATCCATAACGAGCACTTACAGGCTCTCACAGTAAAACGCAGAATAGCTGTTTTCTGTTTGGCATAACTATGTAAATATATACAGTCGGAACTGGATATATCTAATTTGAAAAAAGCATCAAAATATTCTAGATATCAAACATTCTAGTTATCGAAAATTTAACAAAATGTCAGTGCTTCTAATTATAATTAACTTTTCCTACCAAGAGAAGATCCCAATAATTCCGAAGTTTTATTGACACCAGAAGAGAAAACTTTTTTGAATTCATATATGTAGAACAGCATTTATATGTGCGTACTATACATGCGCATATCTCGATTTGATTTTATGTACAAAAACGTATGTTTTCGAACAAATTTTACTGTTAAAAAAATCTCCAAAGCAGTTTGTTGCCCGTTTTAGTTGCCCCAATAATAGTTTTCAGGTGCACAATTGCTTGAATTTTTTTTAAATAATGTAGTCAGAATTCAATACATGTTCGCACAATGGTCACTAAAAATTGTGATTTTTTAAATGATACGGAAAGTGACAGGTAAACTTCGGTATTCTCTTCAACAAAGCCATTTCTTACAACTTCATGCCAATACTTCACTTTAGAACTATATTACACCGTAACAATGAACAGTGAAATTGCCGATTAAGAGCAATATTTCGCCTTTTGTGAGTAATTTTACGGTCTATGAGCAAAAAACATATGTTTTCGAACAAATTTTATTTCTTAAAAAATTCACCAAAATAGTCTGTTGCCTGTTTTTAGCTTTCTCGCGATCAATAATAATTTACAGATGCAAAATTCCTTCAGTTTTTTAAACCATATAAAGTCAGGATTCTATATATGTTCGCACAATGTGTACATATTTCGCACAATGTGTACTTTAGACAATACGGGTGGTGACAGGTAAACTTCTGTATCATCTTCATCAATGAAATTTCTTACAACTTCATGCCGATACTTCACTTTAGAACTCTTTATAACACCCTACCACCAACACAGCAATATATAGTGTTCAGAGGTATATAATTTGATATAGTGTTCAGAAGCGAGAACTTAATTTTAGCTTCAATTGACATCTATTTTGGCACACAATAGGCAGTACAATTGTTGAATACGAGTAATTTTACGGTCTAACGTTTAAAGCCGATTTTCAAAAATGTCTGAAATCATAAAAGAAAATTCGAGTTACAAAACCTAAGCAAGAAATATATTCGACATAATGGCATCGTTCTTATATTATTTTAATGGAACAGTACAGAAAGGAAATATATTGGGGATATTGAAAAATTCGTGTCATGGAGAGTAAGCAAGAAATAAATTCTGCATAACGAGATCATTTTAAATAAATAGTAAAAGTGCAGGGAAAGGTAAAATATTCGGGATATTTAAAAATTCATGTTATGGAGAGTAAGCAAGAAATATATTCTGCATAATGAGATCATTTTAAATAAATAGTAAAAAAGCAGGGAAAGGTAAAATTTTCGGGATATTGAAAAATTCGTGTTATGGATAGTAAGCAAGAAATAAATTCGACATAATGAGATCATTTTAAATAAATAGTAAACGTGCAAGGAAAGGAAAAATATTCGGGATTTTGAAAAATTACTGTTATGGAGAGTAAGCAACAAATAAATTCGACATAATGAGGTCATTTAAACAAATAGTAAAAGGAAAGGAAAAATATTCTGGATATTGAAAAATTCTAGTAATGAAAAGTAAGTAGGACACAATCGGATATAATGAGATCGGTTTTAAGTTATTTAAATAGGAAAAGTGCAGGGAACGGAAAAATATTCGGGATATAGAAAAATTTGAGTTATGGAGAGTAAGCAAGTAATAAATTCGACATAATTAGATTGTTTTTATTTTATTTGGCTTATTTAAATTTTAATATTAACTTCAAATATTAACTTATTAACTTCAAATAAAGTGATCTTATTCAAAAATTGGCCAAGTTCCATTCTATTTGTTGTCTATTCTATAAGTCTGCAGTTTCAGCCTTCATGTTCGTCGGAGGTCTTTTTAACACCCCATTTGCTCTCACTCGGGGAAGAAATCAGAAATACGAGTTCTTCTGTTCCGTAAACGATATTATAAGTGTGCAAATAATAGGCTTTTAGGTCAAGGGAGGAAGGGTCTTCTTGTTCCACCCAGACCGTCCGACCTACCCGAAAGTGTAAGGTATCTGTGTTTGGAAGGCCAGAAAGTGCCACCCAATTTAGACCCGAACCCAGTGGGAGCGACATCCACAGTGACCGTACCGTTCTCCCCTTACCGCCAACCTCTCGGAAGGACTTTCAGACCCACATATTTAACGTACCCGTACTCCGCATGACACGGGGACAGTTTGGGTAGAGTCAATTATAAAACTCAGGTCGTCCGAGTGCAATCCCCACGTGCTAACTACTGGGTTGTCCCACCTCTGGGAGAAAGGTCTGGAACAGCTTTTCGAAAAACCCAATTTTTCCGGTCTCTAGGAGGGGGGGGGGTCTAACATACGGCTTCGTTTGATTCGGTCTCGTGGTCAATACTATAAATGTGCAGAGATTCAGTCTTCTAGGTCGATGGGGCTTCTAGAGAACATGAAGGGACTTCTCGAAAATCCCCCCCGTGATAGAATCAAAAATACGATTCCAGTAGGTTCTTTCCCGTGGCCAGTACTATCACTGTGCAACGCTTCAGTCGTTTAGGTCATTTAACGGTTTTGGGGGGTCTGGACCAACAAAAACAGACAATTATTATTGATATTTTTGTCATGTATGTGTTATTTCAAAGCAGCATAAAAGTATAAATCACATATCAATTAATGGACGCATACAGTAATTTTACGTGGTACATTTACTTTATAAAAAGCAACCCGAGGATCCATTAAAAAAGTTATTCAGTGTTTACAACGTTTTACCTCAATTCAAGGAATTTCAACCAACTACCATTTCTGCATGATTTGCCAAAAAAATATTGACGGAAAATATACCTTGCTAGTGTATATGAATAGTTTGGGATGTATATTGATAGCATCCAGTAGTATTACGTGAAGTACACCATAAACTGTCCTGCCCTACAAGGCTTGGTGATTTATACACGGGCAATTTTTCCAATATGGCCGTCGCCTAGGACCACAAATTTAGGGATCCCAAATGTTGCCATAAAAGCTCTGTTGTTCTGCATTTCATGTCTATTTCTTGCTCTATGAAAATAATTTAATATTTTCATAGAGCATAATATTATAATATTTATATTAATTTTAATATTTATATTAATATTTTCTTAATAAATTTTAAAGTGTTGAAATTTAATAAAACTCTCATTAAATATCATCGCCCACTAAGAACTGCAAGTGCATAAATACCGCCGCGAAAATGCTGTTTTTACTTCCCCTGCAATACATAGTAATATATAGGGAAAGTATTGGAATCATGCCGAAAATCGCAACTCGAGTTTTCGACAGATTTACACGTTTCGAGATCTCTAGAATATGAAAAAATTATATTTAGCGTGACGTCTATGTGTGTGTGCCTGTGCAGATTTTGTATCCACTCTAACTAAAAAACTAATGGACCGAATTTCATAAAATTTGGTAGGTAAGTCACTTGGGTATTACCCTGGTGCTGATTAGTTTTGGGTACGAATCGGGATAAAAGAATCTGTCTGGGTTTTTTTTTGCGAAATGGCCCGCAAAAGCCTGTATCGGCTCTAGCTGAAAAACTCATGGACCGAATTTCACAAAATTCGGCAGATAAGTCGTTTGTTGATCACCCTGGTGCTGATTAGATTTTGGTACCATTCGGGAAAAAAAATATGCCTTTTTTTTGCAAAATGATCCGCAAAAATCGTCAAAATCTAAAGTAAAAACTACGTATGCTTAAATATATCCATTAAATGCTTATTTTATACGTAATTTTTAACGAAGAAAAGAATAAGTCAACCCCCATTACCCTAGGACTAGCCGTTCTCGAGATATTTTAGTTTTTTCGTATTTTCTCTACGCCACCTTTGAAAATAAGTCCAGGTACCAAATGATTAAAAGTGAATTAAATTTAATTAAAATAAAGAGAATATGGATATAAGTCTGCAGAGAAAGTCATTGCTGTCCACATCAGATTTTTACTCTCCCTGTAATAAATGGTAATGCATAGAGAAAGTATAAGAATCATACTAAAAATCGCAACTCGAGTTTTCGACGGATCTACACGTTTCGGCACCTCTAAAATACGAAAAATTTATTTTTAGAGTGACGTCTGTGTGTGTGTTTATCTGTCTGTCTGTGCAATGTATGCATCCACTCTTAACTCAAAATCTAATGGACCAAATTTCATAAAATTTGGTAGTTAAGTCACTTGGGCATGATCCTGGTGCTGATTAGGTATGATTCGGGAAAAAATAATCCGCCTTTTTTGCGAAATGGCCCGCAAAAATATCATGTATCCACTCTAGCTAAAATATTAATTGACTAAATTTCCCGAAATGTGGTAGATAAGTCACTTGTGGGATACTCTGATGCTGATTAGATTTTGGTGCGATTCAGAAAAGAACAGCCTGCCTTTTAATACGAAATGGCCCGTAAAAGTCGCCAAAATCTAAAATAAAAGACTACGTATGCTCAAATGCATCCATTAAATGCTTGTTTTATAATTAACTTTTGACGAAGAAAAGAATAAGACCAACTCCCGGTACTAGCCGTTCTCGAGATATGTGAATTTTTTCACATTTTTGTTACGCCGCCTTTGGTAAAATGTCCAATTACCAAATGAAACGAAAATTAAATTAAATGTGCAAATTTAGTGTTATTTTGTGCATTTAACCTCAATTCAATGAATTTCTAAAAAAATACAGAGAAAATGAATTTGAGTCTGTAGAGAAAGTCATGTGTTGCCCACATCAGATTTTTTTACTTAGAATACGTCTTTGTTGCACGTGGGATGGGGCACAGTGTCAGGCACAGAGAGGGGAATGCCGCCGAACACGAAATAAAATCAAAATTATTACGTTTTGTGACATTCCAGCAGTCGTAACTCAACAACCCGAGGAGATAAATTTGTATTTGATCACTCAAATGATTCGTTCCTGGCTGATCTACAAAATAAAAATCTGATGTGGGCAGCACATGACTTTCCCTGCATACTTATATCCACGTTCTCTTTATTTTAATTAAATTTATTTCACTTTTAATTCAATTTTCGTTCTCTTTCGGTAACCGAAATTATTTTCAAAGTTGGTGTAGAGAAAATACGAAAAACTAAAATATCTCGAGAACGGCTAGTCCTAATATAATGGGTTTGGTCTTGTTCTTTTCGTCGTTAAAAATTACGTATTAAACGTGCATTTAATGGATATATTTGAGTATACCTAGTTTTTTAGTTTAGAATTTGGCGATTTTTGCGGGCCATTTTGCAAAAAAAGGCAGGTTATTTTTTTCCGAATAGTACCAAAATCTAATCAGCATCAAGGTTATCCATAAATAACTCATGTACTGAATTTTGTGAAATTTGGTCCATTAGTTTTTTAGTTAGAATGGATACAAGCTTTTGCGGGCCATTTCGCAAAAAGGCGAGTTCTTTTATCCCAAATCGTACCCAAAACTAATCAGCACCAGACTCACTCACAAGTGACTTACCTACCAAATTTTGTGAAATTCGGTCCATTAGTTTTTTAGTTAGAGTGGATACAAAATCTGCACAGACAGACAGACAGACACACAGACAGACACACAGACAGACAGACACACACACAGACGTCACGCTAAAAATAGTTTTTTCGTATTCTAGAGGTCTCGAAACGTGTAGATCCGTCGAAAACTCGAGTTGCGATTTTCGACATGATTCCAATACTTTCCCTATACATTACCATGTATTGCAGGGAAAGTAAAAATGCAAAACTAGTGAAAGGGCAACTGTAGTGAAGTGAGAATTTGGAAACAAAAACAAAAAGCTGGATTTCATTTCAAAATGTCGAAACATTTATGAGGAAAATAGTCAAAATCATATGAGATTCGAGAAATCAAGCAAACCACTGGACAAAATGAAGAGAGGGACTCTTAGCAGTATCCAGCGAATGTGCAAAAGTAAGCGGCCGACACTGCCTATTCTGCGATGCCAATGATAATTACTAGTGACTTCAATTTCAACATGACTAAGACAAAACATTTCTATAATTCATGAAGAAACATTTCAATGGGGATTTGATACAGACTTGCATCTACAACGTTACAGGGCTCGTACTTAGATTTGCTGGTTGTTACCTGGATGTTAAGTGTTTGCCCTTTGTAACTTATTTCTCCTGTGATAGACAACTGTTTTGCAGTTTATGGAAATAAAAGAAATTTTTATGTAAACAGTTGTTTTATTCGCAAGCAGCCATGAGACAAGACATATTCCGAATCGTGTACATTCTTCTATTACTGTCAATCGAGTTTTTTAGATGATTTTCTAGAACTTTCCAATTATGTAGTTTATCTTTCCATCCTCTGACCATTATGGTGCAAGAAAATACATTCAACAGTAAATATATTATTATATTTTTCTTTAATTCAATTTAGACTTTAGCAACTGGTTAAGCGAAGCCACTATCGATTACCCGGTTAAATGTACAATCACTAATTCTAATATACTATCTGTAATGACAAACAGTTCCCTCCCAGATAAATAAATGTCAAAGCATTAAATACTCAATATGAAATTCAGTTCCATTGCATCGTTTTTCTCTATTAAATTTACGGGAAAATAATGACATATCACTGCAAAAAAATTAAAGCTTCAACTTATATTTTGACTTAATGCATGAAATATACGAATGGATAAATAAGCGCAAATTTTCGTTTTTGTCAAATGTGACTACGCAGCAAAACCTTCAAAATACATAAATCGCTTCCTAATGGATACAAAATATAAATTGTCAGCATTTTTCAAAACTAGGTTCTACGCAATTCAGCATTTGAATCGTTTACATTTTCTTCTCCGTTGCCATAAATATTGAAATTGGTATAGATAGATACATCACTTCCTGGAATAAACAAATATAGGCTCGCTCAATATAACTTCAAAAGATTTATATTTATTTCTGGTAGTTGAATTATGCAAATCGGATTGCGGATTGACGTTTAAGTTCTTTTAACATTTTAAGTTAGCTACGGATACTAAACAATGTTACCTTTTTAGTATTCAAGAACTAAGAAAGAAAAGGTTAGAGTCGCTCATCTGCCCCTCGTGTCTTAGATTCAGAAGAGCGGGTTATTTTGAAGAAAAAGAAAAATCCGGGATTTCCTTTCAAACATCAAAGTTTCGCTTTAGAAGTTTCTCGTTTCATATATTCATTGCTATTAGCATATCGAATATCAATGTTGAAAAAACCCAATATGTAATATATGCAAAACAAATAAATTTGTACAGCATTAATCTAAAACAGTGGTCTAGAAGCGTTTTTAGCAACGAAACAATTTTTAATTAATAAATGTCAACGAATTTTTACTGAATTTAGGCTGATTTAATGTTAAGTTGTGTCCCATTGCCGAAAGAAAATGCCGAAATAAAAAGTAAATGAAAACATTAGTTGCACATTCAGACAAAAGCATTCAAATCTGCTTAAATGTATGTACAAATGTACAAACATTTTTATAAATTTAATATATAGTAATCAGCAGGCGTAGATTTTAGAAAAATTTTCCAATACGCCTAATCAAATTCTAGAGCAATATATTTAGTAGATACAAAAAACAATGTTTTCTTTTCCCTCGACTACTGTAGAATAAATCTGTAAAATGAAATCTTCATTAAACACAGTATACAAAAATTTAATAAAAGTATTGAGAGGTTTCAAGGACAAAAAAGAGATTTCTTCTTCAGGATAAAAGAGACAAAGCAAGAAGTGTCAACAAACTTAAGTACGTGTCTGTTAAAAAGTTGTTATACCACGTGATCCAGGAGGGTAATTGTTGCCAAACAAAACGAAACAAAATAAAAGTGGAAATTTGGGGAGGAGGGGATGGAAAATAAAAGGGAAAAATTGATGATCATTTAAACGCAATGGTGGGAATAGTGCTTAGCAATATCACTCCTAGAATAAATAATTTAGCAAATAAAAAACGTTGACAAATGTCTGGGCAAGTTAAGAAATAAATTCTGTATTTCTCTAAAATTTTGTAATTATACTTTTTACAGTTAATAAAAAGTCTTTACCTGATCTACAAAATACATTTCTATTTTTAGCCTTTTTCTTTAAAATTTTGTCGAAATTGAAATTTTTAAAAGTTTGTGGCCCCCTTAGTATTAGAGAAAGTCTTATGTGGCCCTCGTAAATTTTGAGTCAGTGGCCCCTCCTGTAGAGTAATAAAACTCGCATCCGAATATTCTTTGAATTCAGCCTCATTGTAAGAAAAAATTCCGAAATCGTGGCTCAGGAGATAATTAAGTTAGAAGCGTATATTAAATGTTTTCACTGTTAAAATTAAATTCGTTATATAAAACTCTAGACTCGTTATCACAGAGTAGTGTAAAAAAATTGAAACACGAATCGAAGACTGCAGTAAAGTTTATTTAATGACAGATTTTTAAAATGCTAACGAAATTTTTCAATTATTAAATTAAAACGTTGAGCATTCAATGCAAAATAGTAAATATATTATAGAAACAATAGACTAAATAATTCCTTTAAAATTAAGCTATAATAAATTAATTTTTAAGCTATAATAAATTAATTTTTAAGCTGTAATAAATTGATTTTTAAGCTGTAATAAATTGATTTTTAAGTTATAATAAATTAATCCTTAAGCTATTATAAATATAATACAATTAGTTTAAAAAAAGCATAGTATTGTAGTTTTTTATTTTACGTGGAACACCAGTAGTATCTTGTTCACACCATAATTCCAAGAAACGCAATTGGGAAAATAAGCATAGAGACCTTTTAGTCAAAGGTCGTGACTATGCGAGAAATCTCTCAAATTGCATAAATATCTTCCTAATGAGCATAAAATATTATAACTTGTCAGAATTTCGAGAACTCTCACTAAAGAGTTAAGCATTTGAATCGTTCACATTTACTTCTTCGCTGCAATTTTTATTGCTTCCAAGGAGCATCCGTTTCCGAAGCAAGTATTGAAGTTGATTTTTATGAATATATTTCCAGTAACAAGAAATATAGACTGAAACAGAATATTTCAGACAGATTTATTTTTATTTCTGGTAGAGTGAATTATGTAAATCGAATTGCATATACCGACCTTTTGCCCCATTGTATCATTTCAAGCGTGATAAACCTGTAGCCAAACAGCAATGTTAGCTTCATTAGTATTCCGTTACTAAGAAAGGATTTAGATCCGTTCATCTTTGTGCCGTAGCTGAGGATTCGGGGGATTCCTTTTATCTGCGGGTTATTTCAAAGATTTAAAGGATTACCTTTGAAATCCTCCTTTTGCTTTTTTAGAATCTCCTCCTTTATATTTATTTCCATAAGCATTCGCATAGACGGATGAGGAAACGCATAGACGCAAGAGGTATGTGATATAAAAAATAAAGAATTTAATTAGTCTGAGAGTGAAGTTGTTTACCTATATAATATATTTTGCTACAAAATTTCATTACAGTATACTTATATTTTGATCCGCCGCAAACGACATAAAATTTATAAAAATCGAAAATTTGAAGTTTTAGAATTCATTAGCAAAATATATTTTTTACCAAAACTTTTCGGAAGAGATCAGTTCAACTTACCAATAGTGCTAAGTATCTCTATGTATGTCTATGTACGATATTTTAGAATCAGACAAAATTTTAGAATCATAGCTTGTGAAACATATGATGATACTATACCACAAAATATTAGGATATGATTATTAGTATGTTGCATAAATTATAGATTCAATATTTTTTTTATAAAATCATGATAATAGAAAGTGTTCTATATCTAGACTTTAAAAATAGATCTTTTGCAGACGTAGTTTATGAAAGTCGTGCTGGATAGGATTTTTATAGTATGAGGGGCGGTATCAAGGGTTGCTGACAATTAAAAATGCATACAGGAAATTTGTTTTTACTGCGACTGAAAATAGCATATAAAAGAAAACATTTTTGGCTCCAATTATGATTTACTATTTGTCAGATGTCACATTAGATATCATACAAAATTTATTATATTACTCTACTTTAGAATTTCACAATATAAATAAAACATATTATAATTATTGCATTACTACTTTAATATTTCAAAATATAAGTAAAACGTATTAAAATATAAATCATGAAAATAATAAGCAAAATCTAAACCCTGGAAGTGAAACTATAATCATATATCTCAAGCAAACTTATCTAAATAAGTTAGTCATAGGTCCACACTATACTCACTTTCTGTTGAATTAAATATGCCAATTTCTTAAAAATGAGCCTTAAATATGACAATTTCTGTTTAAACTTCATGGAGGACTTGTACTTTTTTTTTCGTTTTAAATGCTCTTCGAATAGTTAGATGGTCTTAACGATACACAATTTCACTTAATTACTAAGATTGTGCTTAATATTCTTATAAAACAAAAAAAATTCTATTTCGCTATTTGTATGCGGAACATTTGTTAGAAATAATGAAAAGTTAGCAGGTCACTGAATTAAAGATTCCCCATTTTATTTCTTTAGCCCTATTATATCGCACAGAAATACCTTATGCCTCATGCGTCTTCGATCTTCACATCGGTCTGCGTGCCCAAAGTTAAATGTTTCGCTGTCATTCTACTTCTCAAATAGAAGGCAATATTCTCAACTTCTTCAATTGCGGAATGGAGTAGTATTTCATAACTTTAAAAATTTCAGAAGAAGAAAGACAAACTAGTAACAATTTTATAAAGTATTTTGTTGTTTTTCTTTAGAATTTTAAGCCAATTCTACAATAGTGATTGTGAACAAAATTATCTCCATTAAAATTTACAAAATCTTACTTTCACCCATTATTTGTTCAAAAGATCTATTTAAATATTCAAATTATTATATTCAATTTAAAATAATGGACATTACCTAGTTGTGGGCGTGGCTAAGTTGTGGGCATAGCCTAGTTATGCTCATAATTCAGGGGATCTGATTTTTAAATATTTTATTTAAATTACAATACTAAATACAAGAAATATACATTGAAATTACAAAATGAGTTTAAACGGTTACGAATTTTAAAATATTACAAGAGAAGAATTAATAGAGTCGAGAATGAGTCAAGCATAACTTAAAATGTGAACAGGATCAAAATTACAAATTGATTCACGATAAATATAAATAAACAGGGATTCATAAAGAAGAATACTACGTAGATTGTTACAACGAACCAAAAGAAAAAATTTTCAAAAACGGGAAGAAATTTATCCTTAGCCACATATTGAGCAAGAGCCATAGAAAGTTTACCAGATTTGACATCGCGAGCATGTTCTGCTAAACGGATGCCAACAGTGCGTTTTGTGCTACCAATGTAAAATTTATAGTCACCAGTAGGGGATAACAGGGGAACGACATACACCCCAGCAAAGCTTTTAAAGTCATCAAAATTTCCAAGTTTATCGGATCGAATACGATTAAATAAAGTGGTAATATTAGAGTGAGCGGTTTTAAAACCAAATTCATGGCAGAAATTAATAAAAGGACGGAAAATCCTATGATGACGAACACTAGATTTATGGACTAAACGATCTTTAATAGCAAAAAGTTTAGTATCAACTTGAGTAAATTTAAGACGAACGTGGGCGAAGATCTTAGGTATAAATTCAAAAGAATAAGCAGCCTCATGGCCAAGTTTAAAAATAAAATTAATTTCATCAGTTAAAGCGGGGATAGAAGAGCAAACATTAAATGCGCGAATAAAATACACGTTAAAAGAAGCTTTTTTAGAGGATACAGGATGGAAAGAATTAGCGGGGATACAGGAGTTAGTAAAAGTGGATTTACGGAAAACGGAAGTATGAAAACCAAAATCAGAACGGGTGACCAGAACATCAAGGAAAGGCAAGGAACAGTTAGATTCATGCTCAACAGTAAAATTAATCGAAGGGTAGAAATCATTAACATTATCCAAAAGGTGGAGGAGATCATTTAAATCACGATCCTAGATAATAAAAACATCATCCACGTAACGGCACCAAAGAATAGGTTTAATTGTTAAAGAAGGCAAAATCTCATTCTCGAGCTCCTGCAAAACGGCCTCGGCTAAAATACCAGATAAAGGGCAACCCATAGGGGCGCCAGAAACATTTTTTAACAATATTTTGTACGTCTTTTAAGATGTTAAATAAAAGACCTTTCGTTTTTTAAAAACGTTTTGTTCTTGGTTTTGTCTATTATACGAAAAGTTCTACAGCTTAATGATCTCAAATAGCGACAATATTCCATGAATTATTAAACTAAGGAACCCTCGTAGTTACGTTTAAGTAACTCAGAAAACTTAAAAATATCAGGTGCTTCTAACCGAAATTCTATGTTACACACCACACGATCTACATACACATTGCCTGATTATGTTTATATGAAGGATAATCACCCAATATTACACACTTGTCTATGAGTGTCGTTCGGGACAGAGCACCAGGCGCGAAACGCCTTTAATCTCCAGTTTCAATATGTGGTTCTTATCGTCATACTGTGACATTAATTCAGTGAATTACACACTTGTAAGTTAATATTAAAGTTCTTGTCTATAAAAGTTACTTTATTTTTCTGGAAGAAATCAGAAATAAATTTGATAATATTACTGTGTATGAATTTAGTTATAAAGTAATAACAATAATATAAAATCTCACAGATAATCTACAATCCATCCATCGATCTCAATAAAGTTGGTCTCTTTGTTGCCTTATAATCAAATTTATTTCATTATGGAGTAAATCTATTCCAACGAAAAATGTTATTTTTGCCTTTGAAACCGGGTGATACTTTTTATCAGCTGTTTATGCTATTAATAGCGAAGTATTTTTATTGTAGAAAAATTTCATGCAGATTTATTTATCAAAAACCCTCTTAGTACATTGTCAACGGAGTGAGTGGAATAAATTATTTTATTATTACAAACAAACTGATTAACCAATACAAAATCTTACACTACAAATTAATGACTTTCGATTTCATAACAAATTAATAATAAAAATCAGAATATTCTCATGACTAGATCTAACTAACCATTACCCGTTTCTAATATTCGAGCTCCCATTGACGAGTTCTATACATTTTCTGTAGTTACTAGTGATATGCAAACCTATGCAATGAATCGATATGGCAATTCAATACATATCATTTTATAATGGATCGATAATGTATCTGTGATGACAGAAATTCATATTTTTGCCCTTTAAATGGTTGCAAACTATAAGACATTTTTAGGTCTCAAAACAGCAAGTACCAGAGTGTAGCAATAAACTGCAAGCGCGTCAACAATGGACTCAATCTGAAGGAAGCCAGTGGTTGACATATAACCCAATTAAATTTATATGTGGGCAATAAAAGTTCCCACACACATCGAAAAGTCAAGTGATCATTGTGTGCCTGGGGACTGCAGGCAGTCACGTCTACGTATTTCTGGCCAGTGAGAACTTTCTCGCTACAAGTATCTCCAACCAATGGGAGTTGAGCTATGGGATACATGGAGGTGCTACCAACCTGAGGACCAAAGATATACAAGGGGGAGAAATGGAGGAGGAGCGAGTAGAGCAACACAAAAAATCAGAGTTAATAATGAACGAGACAAAGAAATGAGCAGAGGTGAGAAAGAAATGAGACAGATGAAATCAGAGATGAGTGAGAAATCGTTATGAATCAGCATAGTTTCAAGATCGAAGGCCATATTAGTTCAACATATAGATGAAATGCAGCTACCTAAAGATGACTCTTACAAACAACTCTGCAACTCATGCAGCAATAGCAATAGGTACGCCTGTTACTTCTCAGGAGAAATTTGCGTTTTAATAATCAATTAATTATAATAGTAGATCTAGAGCTGTCATTACACTTCATACTCAGGTTAGATGGAAACCTATTGAATAAGGATTGTAACTGTCAATTGAAAATTTAAGTGAAGAAGTGTTTTAAAAAAGAATAATGAAGTTACCCCAAAACAGTGTCACCAAATAAGTAGTTGTTGTTGTTGAGACCCAGACCGTCCGACCTACCAGAAAGGTGTAAGGTAACGGTGTAAGGTAACCAAATAAGTAGTGTATATTGCAATGTTTTATAGATATATTTAGATATTGCAATGTTTTATCTTTCAGCCGTGTTTATTTTTTTTTGTAGGTGGACACCAGACAGCAAAAAAGGGTGGGTTATGAGTCGTGCCATATGACAATTGTTACTACCACTACTACTATACAATAGTAATATCCCCAATAATTATATCCCCAAAATTGTCACCACAGTATTAATATCACTTCTTTTTTAATTGATACTGCATCAACTTTATCAATGTTCTGATTTGAATATTTCGTTTTACAACGTTGAAGGAGGAACATACAATTAGTAAATTAGAAACTAATTGTAAATATTTTATTTTAATAATATATGTGAAATGTTTATATGTATAAAATATAATTATAACACAATTCTAGAGTATCATCAGACTTATTCGCCTATTTTTACAACTGATCGATTTGCACTCCAGAAACATCTATCAATCCAAATTTGTAATTTTAAACATTCCGCTTGTGTATTCTGTTAGTAAATACCCCCACTATATCTGCGTCACAATCTTCAATGCTACCAGATACATTCCGCATAAAAATTGGAATTGGAAATTCTGGATATGCATTTTATAACAGCAAAGAAACATGCTCAGAATAAATCAGAAATGTTACAACATTCATATATGACAAAAGTATTCAAATCTGATCACAATCTTTGATTTTTGTGCGTCGCACATGTATTTCTTACCCTCACGTGAACTATTGTAACAGTAAACTTCTTTAGTATTCCGATCGTCTGAATGACAATATTTATATCTATCTCCCATATCATTTATCTTTTTATTTTTTCAAAAATTCAGTTCTCTTTTAAAGTTACAGAATTTCACTTATAGTTTATTCTCATCTTGTACACGTTATTATTTTCAATCGCTGGAGACCACGCATAGTAGAGACGGATAGCGTTCTAGTGGTAAGCCCGGATACTAGAGGGTCCTGGGTCTCCCGATATTTTTTATGAAGGAAGAGAAAACATGAAAAATTTTCAAAAATAAGAAAATCAAATATAGAGGGAAAGGATGACAGATGTTTGTAGAGGGCCTACAATTTGTATGGGTGAACCTAAATTACAGATGCATTTATCTCAATCAGAGTATTAAAAAATCTGATGTGGGCAGCACATGACTTTCACTGCAGACTTATATTAACGTTCTCTTTATTTTAATTAAATTTATTTCTCTTTTAATTCAATTTTCGTTCTCATTCGGTCCATTTCGGTTATTTTCAAAGGTGGCGTAGAGAAAATACGGAAAACTAAAATATCTCGAGAACGGCTAGTCCTAGTGTAATGGGGTTGGTCTTATTATTTTCGTCGTTAAAAATTACGTATTAAACGAGCATTTAATGGATATATTCGAGTATACCTAGTTCTTTAGTTTGGATTTTGACGATTTTTGCGGGCCATTTTGCAAAAAAAGGCAGGTTATTTTTTTCCGAATCGTACCAAAATCTAATCAGAACCAGGGTAATCCACAAGAGACTCATCTACCGAATTATGTGAAATTCGGTCCAGTAGTTTTTTGGGTAGAATGGATACAAGCTTTTGCAGGCCATTTCGCAAAAAAAGGCGGGTTCTTTTATTCCAAATCGTACCCAAAACTAATCAGCACCAGACTCGCTCACAAATGACTTACCTACCAAATTTTGTGAAATTCGGTCCATTAGTTTTTTAGTTAGAGTAGATACAAAATCTGTGCAGACAGACAGACACGCACACAGACGTCACGCTAAAAATGGTTTTTTAGTATTCTAGAGGTCTTGAAACGTGTAGATCCATCGAAAACTCGAGTTGCGATTTTCGACATGATTCCAATACTTTCCCTATACATTACCATGTATTGCAGAGAAAGTAATAATGTATATACACTGTGGGGCTAAATTGTTATGACCGCTGAGTGAGAACTCTTGTTTCGTAGACCGCTGAGTGAGAACTCTTGTTTCGTAGACCGCTGAGTGAGAACTCTTGTTTCGTAGACCGCTGAGTGAGAACTCTTGTTTCGTAGACCGCTGAGTGAGAACTCTTGTTTCGTAGACCGCTGAGTGAGAACTCTTGTTTCGTAGACCGCTGAGTGAGAACTCTTGTTTCGTAGACCGCTGAGTGAGAACTCTTGTTTCGTAGACCGCTGAGTGAGAACTCTTGTTTCGTAGACCGCTGAGTGAGAACTCTTGTTTCGTAGACCGCTGAGTGAGAACTCTTGTTTCGTAGACCGCTGAGTGAGAACTCTTGTTTCGTAGACCGCTGAGTGAGAACTCTTGTTTCGTAGACCGCTGAGTGAGAACTCTTGTTTCGTAGACCGCTGAGTGAGAACTCTTGTTTCGTAGACCGCTGAGTGAGAACTCTTGTTTCGTAGACCGCTGAGTGAGAACTCTTGTTTCGTAGACCGCTGAGTGAGAACTCTTGTTTCGTAGACCGCTGAGTGAGAACTCTTGTTTCGTAGACCGCTGAGTGAGAACTCTTGTTTCGTAGACCGCTGAGTGAGAACTCTTGTTTCGTAGACCGCTGAGTGAGAACTCTTGTTTCGTAGACCGCTGAGTGAGAACTCTTGTTTCGTAGACCGCTGAGTGAGAACTCTTGTTTCGTAGACCGCTGAGTGAGAACTCTTGTTTCGTAGACCGCTGAGTGAGAACTCTTGTTTCGTAGACCGCTGAGTGAGAACTCTTGTTTCGTAGACCGCTGAGTGAGAACTCTTGTTTCGTAGACCGCTGAGTGAGAACTCTTGTTTCGTAGACCGCTGAGTGAGAACTCTTGTTTCGTAGACCGCTGAGTGAGAACTCTTGTTTCGTAGACCGCTGAGTGAGAACTCTTGTTTCGTAGACCGCTGAGTGAGAACTCTTGTTTCGTAGACCGCTGAGTGAGAACTCTTGTTTCGTAGACCGCTGAGTGAGAACTCTTGTTTCGTAGACCGCTGAGTGAGAACTCTTGTTTCGTAGACCGCTGAGTGAGAACTCTTGTATCGTAGACCGCTGAGTGAGAACTCTTGTTTCGTAGACCGCTGAGTGAGAACTCTTGTATCGTAGACCGCTGAGTGAGAACTCTTGTTTCGTAGACCGCTGAGTGAGAACTCTTGTTTCGTAGACCGCTGAGTGAGAACTCTTGTTTCGTAGACCGCTGAGTGAGAACTCTTGTTTCGTAGACCGCTGAGTGAGAACTCTTGTTTCGTAGACCGCTGAGTGAGAACTCTTGTTTCGTAGACCGCTGAGTGAGAACTCTTGTTTCGTAGACCGCTGAGTGAGAACTCTTGTTTCGTAGACCGCTGAGTGAGAACTCTTGTTTCGTAGACCGCTGAGTGAGAACTCTTGTTTCGTAGACCGCTGAGTGAGAACTCTTGTTTCGTAGACCGCTGAGTGAGAACTCTTGTTTCGTAGACCGCTGAGTGAGAACTCTTGTTTCGTAGACCGCTGAGTGAGAACTCTTGTTTCGTAGACCGCTGAGTGAGAACTCTTGTTTCGTAGACCGCTGAGTGAGAACTCTTGTTTCGTAGACCGCTGAGTGAGAACTCTTGTTTCGTAGACCGCTGAGTGAGAACTCTTGTTTCGTAGACCGCTGAGTGAGAACTCTTGTTTCGTAGACCGCTGAGTGAGAACTCTTGTTTCGTAGACCGCTGAGTGAGAACTCTTGTTTCGTAGACCGCTGAGTGAGAACTCTTGTTTCGTAGACCGCTGAGTGAGAACTCTTGTTTCGTAGACCGCTGAGTGAGAACTCTTGTTTCGTAGACCGCTGAGTGAGAACTCTTGTTTCGTAGACCGCTGAGTGAGAACTCTTGTTTCGTAGACCGCTGAGTGAGAACTCTTGTTTCGTAGACCGCTGAGTGAGAACTCTTGTTTCGTAGACCGCTGAGTGAGAACTCTTGTTTCGTAGACCGCTGAGTGAGAACTCTTGTTTCGTAGACCGCTGAGTGAGAACTCTTGTTTCGTAGACCGCTGAGTGAGAACTCTTGTTTCGTAGACCGCTGAGTGAGAACTCTTGTTTCGTAGACCGCTGAGTGAGAACTCTTGTTTCGTAGACCGCTGAGTGAGAACTCTTGTTTCGTAGACCGCTGAGTGAGAACTCTTGTTTCGTAGACCGCTGAGTGAGAACTCTTGTTTCGTAGACCGCTGAGTGAGAACTCTTGTTTCGTAGACCGCTGAGTGAGAACTCTTGTTAAACGTAGTGCGTGGAAAACCGTACATTGAGAGGTCATTTAACTTAGTCCTCAGATTAACACTAATTTGGTGACCTATTGCCCTTCTATTGGACTAAACAAGTCTACCTACTCTTCGCTCAGTTCCACCATGTAGTAGCTATTGCGAACAGACGCGTTTCTCAAACCCCGACCTTCTTCTGGTCGTCCGTGTCTAAACACTCTAATAACTTATGTCCTGGAATGTGGCTGCAAGTAAAGACGTTTTACCAATATTCGCACCACTGTTTCGAGCACCACACGATCATTCCACATTCCAAATACATTAAATTTCGTCATTTTATATTATTTCTTGAGACGTTGTAAAGAACAAAGGTCTCTTTTTCCTCTTTAGATGCTGTACAGGATTTTTACTTAATTTGTCAAAAGTAACTTAACTCAAACTTTGAGTACTTGATAATTCGACCAAAGGGTTAATAACACAGGACGGCACTGTTTAAAATCATACTCCCTTTTTTGGGAACTTTACAGAAGTTATAGCAGATAGATGTTTAAAGCAAAGGACAACATATATACTAATTGTTATTACATACGCCCAGAATAAATGACCAATATACAAGCTACTACAATATACTAGGCTGGTGATAATTTTTAAAATCACGATCATTCCACATTCCAAATACATTAAATTTCGTCATTTTATATTATTTCTTGAAACGTTGTAAAGAACAAAGGTCTCTTTATCCTCTTTAGATGCCTTTGTACAGGATTTTTACTTAACCTGTCAAAAGTAACTTAACTCAAACTTAGAGTACTTGACAATTCGACCTAAGGGGCAAGGACGGCACTGTTTAAAATCATACTCACTTTTTTGGGAACTTCACAGAAATTATAGCAGATATATGTTTAAAGCAACGGACAACATATATGCTAATTGTTATTGCATAAGCCCAGAATAAATGACCAATATACATATACTACAATATACTAGGCTGGTGAAAATTCTTAAATAGATACGAGTTCTCATGCTTACATGCTTACCCCGGCATTCTGAAACTTGGGTCCGTATTGCGGCCACACTCCAAATGCTAGACTCTTCCTAATAATCGTTGTATCAAATGGGGTTTCCCCAAACGCTGGGAAACATTGCGCCTGCTCCAGCAGGTGCAATGTTTCTGTCGGCGATTTCCCCAAACTGTGGCATAATTTGATATTCACATGTTGTTCTTCAAACGCCATTTCAGTTTTCGACGAACGCGAACGACTACAATTCACTGACACGCATTGTCTGGAATAACCTTCCACTGAGGACCTGCTTCTTTCACATCTCTCGTCACATGTGTCTCAACGGCCCGATAAAATAATTCCCCTCTCCTCTAGGCAGAGTTGGAGATATCAGCACCGTCTCCGACCTTTTTGATCCTACCTTGTATTTCAAGTGAAAATTAGAATAGAAAAATGAAAAAAAAAACTCTTGCTCGGAGAGCTAAATTTCAAGTTTCTTCGAAAAAAGTTCAATATATTAAAATATTTAAACTATTTTTATATATTCATAATCAGGATCCTATTTCCAATAAAACAAGAAAAAATGTTTACATTTTTATCTGTTGGGTTTGTGTGTATATGCGTGCGAAGTGTTTACATTTTTCGTAAAGCTCAGTTTTTCAGCCAGAGAAGCCCCAACTATAGATATTATTCACATCAAAATTTCCAAATTACTATACCATACCTAGCAAACTGAAATTACTTTACGACCCCATAGACACCCCTTAATAAAAAAATCTGATGTGGGCAGAACATGACTTTCTTTATATAATAGAATTAATTTACTACTTTTACAATAAAGAATTACGTATAAGGTTCACGGTACTGTGTTTTTATCGTCAAATTCTACATTTGGCGAATTTCCGGATGACAACATGTAAAATTATTTCAAAATACCCAATTAACTTATATTTCGCGCAACTCTAAATAAACAATTATCAATATTGATAGCATCCTCAATAAGTTATATAATCCATATTTTAATAATTAATTCATCAATTACGCGTCATTTTCATTAATTTAGCGTCAATTTTATAATTTGGACGATATTTTTGTCAATTTGGGACGAAATATCGCCAAGTCGGCGATACGTTGCTAATTTATTCCCCAAGTTCGCCAAATACGTCACCAGCTGTTACAAACAAAGGGAGAGAAAAGCATTTCTTATAACAGTAGAAGGTATGTCCTTCATATGACGGAAATCAGAATTTGCGGAAATTACATCCCATATGGTGTTATTTTTATCAATTTGGCAACATTTAAAATAGTCGCCAAGTCGGCGACGTCCCGCTAAATTTCTCGCCAAGCGTTATGGACAGACGGAGAAATGGGTTATTCTTATAGTCTACTCTTATATTGTTTCCAAGACTCTTACATTGTTTCCAACTTTCATCAATTTGTCGTCATTTTCATTGATACAGCGTCAGTTTTATGAATTTGGCAACATTTAAAAAGCAGTCAAGTTCGCGACATTCCACCAAATTCGTCGCCAAAATCTCGCCAAGAGTTATGAACGGATAAATAAGTTATTCTTATAGCAGATAAATTACTGTTGGTGTTCAAATACAACAGTATTACCCAAAGTATATTTTATCATGAATGAAACGAACTAGATCCACCAGAACAATGTCACCAAATTCATCGCCTGATATTGCATATGAAAAGTGAACATATTTCAAAATAGTTAAAAAAAATTTCTTATTTTATGTAATTCCTTGAAAAGTTTCGTTGAAAAATGTGCAATATCTCATGAACGGTTCGTGCTAGCGTTCTAAAGTTTATGCCAATCTTTTCTAATCAAAAATGAAATAAGAAATGACTATTTAAGTAATTTTATTAAAGGTTTTGATTTTTTTATGTTTTTTCAAAATTTAATTCGAAAATTTAGGGGGTTCTGAACATTCGATTCCGTTTAAAAACAATAGGCTTCCAGTACTCATGGATTGTAACTTTTGTACCAAATTTCATTCAAATCGCTCCTTTCGTTCGTGAGATATCGTCTGCACATAGTCACTGACACACACACACACACACACTTTCACACAGACATCATCTCAAAAACGTTTGATTCGAGTTCAGGGGTTCTTGAAACTTGCTCTTCCGTCTAAAACTCGAATGTTCGACCCCGTCACAATACTTTCCTTATAAATACATTATACTATGTACTATATAAAGAAATTAAAAACGACCAAACTTGCGATATTTTAACAAATTAGTCGGCAAGATATCCGAGCATGGTAGTTAAACGTCTGTATTAATTTTTATGATATGCATTTGACACCTGTAATAAAATCCAGGATTCCAGCAAATTTCTTACAAATTGTTCATTTATATTGAGTTGTTGAGATATGTTTGTCTGTTCCTTAACTTATGGACACTATAGTGCACAAGAAGAATGTAATCTTTCTATGATCTTATATTTAAGCAACATATTTGTACGCTCTTTAGGGTCGTTCCAAGAATTTGCATGAGCACGATATTTTCACTTTCTAATGGGAATTTCTTGTGGGAATAAGAGGCTAGAAGATGTATCTTGAAACATTTCTTTAAAAGCGACGTTATTCAATTCTGATCTTTTCCATCGATTCGTATAAAGTATTCTAAATCACTAAATATTCTATTAAATATTCTGGGATATTTTGATTTGATATCGTTTTTTAAATACTAAATATATTTGAAATTAAAATATGTTTAAACATTTTTAACAAACCCCAAATTATTCATTTGAAGCTGGTGAATAGCTCTGCACGCTCCACAGATCAAATATATTTTGAATTTACTTCAATTGAGGTTATTATTATAATTTAAAAAATCTAATGTGGACAGCACATGACTTTCCTTATATAATGCAATGAATTTACTACTTCTACAGTAAAAAAATATTGGTTATTCTTATAGTAGATACTCATATTCTTTCCAAGACACTGCATTTTCGTCAGTTAGTCGTCATTTTAATTGATTTAGCGTCATTTTTTATCCATTTGACGTGTTGTTCGTTAAATTAGCAACATTACAAAAAGTCACCAAGTTTGCTTCATTCTTCCAAATTCGTCGCCAAAATCTCGCGAAGCATTCTGGGCGGAGAAATAAGTTATTCTTATAGCAGATAAATGACTATTTGCGTTCAAATACAAAATTGTTACTTAGAGTATCTTTTCTCATGAATGGAACGAGATAGATCCATCATAATGATGTCACCCAATTTATCGCAGGACATTCATATGAAAAGTGACCATGTTTCTCAACAGTTAATATTTTATTTTTAATTTATGGTATTTTTTAATAAATTTATATGAAAAATGTGCAATATCTCGAAAACGGTTCATGCTAGCGTTCTAAAGTTTATGTCAATCGTTTTCTAAGGAAACATTACATAGAAAATGTCTATTTCCGTAACTTTATTAAAGGTTTTGATTTTTTGATGATTTTTTCAAAATTTCGCTCGAAAATTTAGAGGGTTCTGAACATTCGATTGTGTTTAAAAACAATAGGTTTACAGTATTCACAGATTGTAATTTATGTACAAAATTTCATTCGAATCGCTCCATTCGTTCGTGAGATACCGTCTCCACAGACTCATTGACACACACACATACTTTCACACGCACACACGCCTCAAAAATGTTCGATTTGTGATCAGGAATGCTTGAAACTTGCTCTCCCGTCAAAAACTCGAATTCGAATTTTCGACTCCGCTACAATACTTTCCTTATACCTTATACTATGTATATAAGGAAAGTAAAAATCTGATGTGGGCAGCACATGACTTTCCCTGCAGACTTATATTAACGTTCTCTTTATTTTAACTAAATTTATTTCACTTTTAATTCAATTTTCGTTCTCATTCGGTAACCGGGCTTATTTTCAAAGGTGGCGTAGGGAAAGTACGAAAAACTAAAATATCTCGAGAACGGCTAGTCCTAGTGTAATGGGGTTGGTCTTATTCTTTTCGTCGTTAAAAATTACGTATTAAATCAGCATTTAATGGATATATTTGAGTATACCCAGTTCTTTAGTTTAGATTTGGACGATTTTTGCGGGCCATTTTGCAAAAAAAGGCAGGTCATTTTTCTCCGAATCGTACCAAAATCTAATCAGCACCAAAGTAACCCACAAGTGACTCATCTACCGAATTTTGTGAAATTCGGTCCATCAGTTTTTCAGTTAGAGTGGATACAAGCTTTTGCGGGCCATTTCGCAAAAAAGGCGGGTTCTTTTATTCCGAATCGTACCCAAAACTAATCAGCACCAGCCCCGGCCACAAGTGGCTTACCTACAAAATTTTGTGAAATTCAGTCCATTAGTTTTTTAGTTAGAGTGGATACAAAATCTGCACAGACAGACACACAGACACACAGACAGACACACAGACAGACACACAGACACACACACAGACGTCACGCTAAAAATGGTTTTTTCGTATTATAGAGGTGTCGAAACGTGTAGATCCGTCGAAAACTCGAGTTGTGATTTTCGGCATGATTCCAATACTTTCCCTATACATTACCATGTATTGCAGGGAAAGTAAAAATCAGATGTAGGCAGAGCATGACTATCCATTTAAAGTCAAATTAATTTTCTCTTTCATAATTCATTAAACTGAGTTTAATTTTACAATATTACAGGGATAGCAATCTAAAATTACATCCAATTTACAGTTTTAATACACCTTTTTTATTTGGCAACTTTACGAATTTTAAGACACAGTCAGTTTCTTTAAAATTAAAATAAAATATCTCGAGAATGGTTTATCCTAGCAAAACGGGACTATTTTTTTCGTCGTTAAAAAGTATGTAAAATATAAGAATTTAATTAATACAGTTTAGTATATTTAATTTTTTATTTCAGATTCTGACGATATTCTTGAACAAATTTTCAGAAAAAGCCTGTTCTATTTATTCAAATCATACTCAAAGCAGTGCGATTTGAATTCAAGGATGCTTTTACGTTGAAAAATCGCAGTTGAAATTTCGTCCTCGTCACAATACTTTCCCTATATATTATAATATTCATGTTAATGAAGTAATTAATATAATCATTCATAGTAATTTCGTCGATAATCGGTGAAATTTTGATTAAGCTACAACTGATTTTAGGGTATGTTTTTTCTATTAAGTGAACTATTTTTATTTATGTTTAATATACTTCAAATCAGTTCCAATAAATAATAGAATATAATTGCTATATTTTGCGCATTAACCTTTTGCTTACGGGTGGGACCCAAACGAAGAACTTCCCAAAAAACAGGTATTTAACATACCATATCCCGAACAGTTTGATCCCCCTTTGCAGACAATGGCGTCCCTAGACACCAATGCCTGCAAAAGGTCCTACCCGTACTGTCCTACCCGTAAGCGAAAGATTTAAAGGTTTTATTTCATTATATATGTAGTTTCAAATGAAAGAAATCCTTTATTTTCCACAATTCAAGCTCAAAAACACCTTCTATTATCGTGTATTCCATACATATGTACCCCTTACATACCAGATAATTCCAAGAAATAATATTAGAATACATTTTAAATTTATGAAAACTGAAAACAAAATAATAACTTTAACAAATTGCAATTACGTATTGAATTTACATTTTAAGCATTAATATGGCTATGAAAGTGTTTCTTTATGTTTTCTCTTAAAATACATGTAATGAACCAGCGGGGTCTTTAAACATATATATGCGTAAATGGAGAAACAAGCATTTTAATCACAAAATCAATAATTTTAAGAACATTCTGATCAAAACTGCATTCAAAAGAAGTGTTTTCATCGATGCAAGGGAGAATTAATATTTCTGCGTGATAGCAAATTCAGGAAAAATATATTTTATGTAGACGCATGAATTTGCATTAGCAAAGCATTTGAAGTCCCTGATGTACGTTTTTCGTGTGAGTTAAGTACCTGTAGATGTGTTTAAGCATATTATTTTAAAAATCGTTGTAATTTATTCTTGTATATGAAGTAGCTAGTAAGATACATTCCAAACAATGAAATAATAGAGTCATGAATACATATCATTTTAATTTATTGGTTATACTTTGAATTCGTATTTGCAAATTAGAATGCACATAGATATTTTAATCTTCTAAATTCATTACGAATTTCATTGCAGGAATTTTTTTTCACCCTTTAATTTGCTTTTGGCAAATTAGAGTGTTTATGTATTTAATTATGTTTCATTAAATATATAGTGATATACTAGTATTGAAGCATGTTAAAGACACCGAGACTGACACCTTAAATTAAGCTGCAACGCTTTTAAAGAAATTTTATTTTGTTTAACAAATGTGTGGTACTTAACGTCGAAAGTAATTGAATATTGACCCAATTAGATTCTTCTCAGGGTTCGAATTCTGGCCTTTCATATCCCGGGTGAGGGACTTTGGCATAGTTTACCTTCTACGAATTTTGTCCATTCTAGGATAAAAATCGGAAATCTGGCTCCATTATGTTCGATCCAGAAGTATATACTATAAATGGATAACGATTCAGTCTTCTAAACCACCAGAAGGCTGCTTGAAAGTCTGGAAAGACTTAAAAAAACCCATAATTTCGACCCAGGGGATTGGTGATCACAAATACGACCACATTAGATCCTGTCCGATGATCAATTCTGAAAGTGTACAAAGATTCAACATTCTGAGTAAGTCTTCTGGTACATCAGAAAACACTTTTCGAAAAACGTTTTATTCACCCACGGGGGGTAAAGAAATTGTTCGTCGTTAAAAATTATGTATAAAATAAGTATTTAACTAATATATTTAATTTTTTATTTCAGATTATTACGATACTCATAAGCCAATTTGCAGAAAAGGCTGCTTCTATTTCTTCGAACAGTACTCAAAACAGTTCGATTCGAGTTCAGGGATACTTGAAACTTGCTCTTGCGTCGAAATCTCGCATTCGAAATACTTTCCCAATACATTATACTATGTATGTCGGTGAAGTAATTAATACAAGTATTTTAAATGATTTTGTGGACAACCTGTGTTAATTTGAATAAATTACAACTGGTTTTATTATGCATGTTTTTAAAGTGAATTATTTTTATTTATGTTTAACATACTTAAATCAAATCCAATAAACAGTTGAAGTAATTGCTATATTTTACAAATTAGAAAAATCTATTTCATTATATACACTATATGATCAAAAGTATTCGGACACTTTGGATGTTAGAATGTTTTTCGAATTTCTAAACAAATACTCGGCGAAGTCTTCTGTAACTTTGGCGATGTGAAGGACATGCGTGAACGTACACTTTCCAGTAAAGTTTCGGTGACTTGTGTATTTAGGGGACCATCAAGATATTTAAAAAAAAACCTTTATCATCCAGGTACTTTCAGAGAGTCAGAGAAAAACAGATCACTATATCGTCGATATATTTGTGAATTTTCACGATATGCCAATGGATTGTTTATAAAAGTTGGCCTACAGTATTCACTACAAAATCATCAAAGAAAACTATTGTTATGTTTCGCGCCTGCGCAGTAAAAACTTAGTTTCTTCAAATGCTTATATCTCATCGTATATTCAATTCTTTAATTTTCAAATGAAGTATAATGTTTTTCTTGGACGTTGAAAATGTTCTGTAAGTTTCATGAAATTTGATTGAAACCTATGGATATTGTAAGCAAAAAAACATGTAACAAAATTTGTTTTGTTTTTTAAAGAAACGTTTATATCTTCATGAATACACGTTTCTGTTTTACGAAAATGATTATACACATTGGAAAAAGCTAGTTAACTATTTTGTGAAAGTTACAAATCATTTCCTGCTTTTAATGATACAAGGTGATCAAATATATTTTCCCCTTTTTCAATATTTTAGTGGTTCCCTAAATACATATGTCACCGAAACTTTACTGGAAAGTGTGCGTTCAAGCATGTTCTTCACATCGCCAAAGTTACAGAACACTTCGCCAAGTATTTTTTAGAAATTTAAAAAACATTCTAACATCCAAAGTGTCCGGATACTTTTGATCATATAATGTATCTGCTTTCAAGTAAAAAGAAATCCTTTATTTTCCACAATTCAAGCTTTAAAAACCGTTTATTTTCGTGTATTCCATATATGTACCCCTTACATACCAGATAATTCCGAGAAATAGTATTAAAATAAATTTTAAATTTATAAAAACTGAAAACAAAATAATCACTTAAACAAATTGCAATTACGTATTGAATTTACATTTTTTATATTAAGATGGCTAAGAAACAGTGTTTCTTTATATTTTCTTTAATGAGCCAGCGTGGTCGTTAAAATTATATATACGTAAATGGAGAAACATGCATTATAATTACAAAATCAATAATTTTAAGAACATTCTGATGAAGACTGCTTTCAAAAGAAGCGTTTTCATCGATGGTCTGGAGAATTAATATTTCTGCGTGATCGCAAACTCAGGAAAAATATCTCTAAAGCCGGCGCATGAATTTGCATAAGCAAAGCATTTGAAGTCCCTGATGTACGTTTCTAGTGTGAGTTAAGTACCTGTAGATGTGTTTAAGTATATTATTTTTAAAATCGTTGTAATTTATTCTTGTATATGAAGTAGCTAGTGAAATACATTTCAAACAATAAAGTTACAAATAGTCAGGGATGTATTTCATTTTAATTTAGTTGTTAGACTTAAAATTTGTATTCGTAAATTAGAATGCACATAAATATTTTATCTTCTAAATTCATTGCACATTTCATGTCAGATTTTTTTTCCTCCCTTTGCTTTCGGCAAATTATAATTAAATAAATAAACATTCTATTTCCTTAAATATATAGTAATACAGGGTGTCCCCGAACTCTTGAAACAAACAATAGTGGTGATAGAACACAGAAAGATGTGCAATATTTGCCATATAACCTAGGTATCCACTCAAAGTGGCGGGTAAAAGAAAAAAGAAAAGTGACTCATCCACGTTGATCCTTTATTAGACAAAAAAAGAAAGAGATTCAAATAACAGATGTATGGCACAATGACATTCGCACCAGAGAATTACTTAATGGAGGTGTTCAAAGTGCCGTCAGTAGGCTTCGTTACACAACCAACACCGACGAAGAAAGTGTTCTCGCACCCTTTGAAAGACCCCCTGGTGTGGTGTTGATCTTGTCCGCAGCAACAGAGATATACGCGACGAGATCTTCGACGAGATCCACAGGTATCTCGTACATCAACTTTTTCATGTGCCCTCGGAATAAAAAGTCCAGTGGATTAAGGTCCGGGAAGCGTGGAGGCCAAGCCATAGGTCCGCCACGCCAAATTCACCGCTGGGGATACGTCGTGTTTAGAAGATATCGGACGGCGGTAGAAAAGTGTGCCGGGACCCCATCATGCATAAAGCTCACGTCACTTGTACCCAGAGAGCTCTCAGTTTCGTTTCGGAAGAAAAACCGTCAACGCCGTCTCAGCAGCTCACCTGCTTTGCATATTGTGTTTCTGCCACTACGAATGGATTGCTACCCTAAGTTCCATAATAAATATTGTGCATCTTGTTATGTACTATCACCATTCTTATTTTTTTATTGTTGCAAGAGTTCGCGGACACCCTGTATACTAGTATTTAAGCCTGTTAAAGACAGAAACTAACACTTAAGCTGCAGCTCTTTATAAGAAATCTTATTTTGTTTAACAAATGTATAACACTTAAGGTCGAAAATAATTGAATATTGACCTAATTAGATTCTGCCCAGTGTTCGAGTTCCAGCCTTTAATAATCACGGTAGGAGGGTGGGTGGGGGCTTTAGCCTAGTTTATCTTCCACTAATTTTGTCCACTTTGGGAGAAAAAATCAAAATCCAACTCCGTCAGGTTCGATCCAACGGTCGATACTATAAGTGGGAAACGATTCAGTTTTCTAAACCGGTTGCTTGAGGATCTGGAAATACTTTTCAAGAAACCCATAACCTCCACCCGAGGGGCGGGGGATAAAAAATCCGACTAAGTAAAGTTCTGTCCGATGATCGATACTGTAAGGGTTCAAAGATCTAGCCTTCTAAGTAAGTCTTCTGGTAGGTCAGAAAAGACTTTTCGAAAAATAGTTTTCTCGCCACCCGGAGGGTGGGGGATCGTAAATCCGGCTACGTTCAATTCTGCCCGATGTTTGATACTAGAGAGTGCAGGTTTTTTGCCTTCTATTCGAAAGGGCTCCTAGTCTGGAAAGATACATACGTAATTGTTGACGATAGACGGAATAAGACTAACAACCTCCATTATTCGAAAACTAACAGTTTTCGAGATATTTTGAATTTTTCGCATTTTTGCAACGTAATCTTTGAAAATAGGTCCAGTGCAAAGACAGTATAATTTCAAATAGTTGCATGTGTCACTTTTTGCTATTAAGCTCAGTTTAATGAATTATGAAAGAAAGAAAGTGGAAATGAATTTGGAGTCTGTATAGTAAAAGTCATATACTGCAAATCACCCACATCAGTTTTTCATAATCTAATGTTGAAATTTTTTTTATTTTGTTTTTGGTTACTTCAAGGGGATTTTTTGCAACTTTTTCATATTTTACAAAGGACATCCTATTGGGAATAGCATGTCTCAATACAGTCACAAAACCAAAGTATTTTTTTCTTATTTGCCAATTTACCCCTCTAACCAACAGCTTAGTTATTATTTAGAAAAATATTTTGTAGTCCGAAAAGAAAAAAATCTGATGTGGGCAGCACATGACTTTCCTTATATAATGCAATGAATTTACTACTTTTACAGTACAAAAAATAGATTATTCTTATAGTAGATACTTATATTCTTTCCAAGATATTGAATTTCCGTCAATTAGTCATCATTTTCATTGATTTAGCATCATTTTTATCCATTTGGCGAGATTTTCGTTAATTTGGCAACAATTAAAAAAGTCGTCAAGTTGACGACATTCCGCCAAATTCGTCGCCAAAATCTCGCCAAGTGTTATGGATGGAGAAATAAGTTATTCTTATAGCACATAAATGACAAATGGCGTTCAAATACAAAACTATTACTCAAAGTACCTTTTCTTATGAATGGAACGAGCTAGATCCACGAGAGTGATGTCACCAAATTTATCGCATGATATTACATATGAAAAGTGAACATGTTTCTCAACAGTTAATATACTTTTTTTAATTTATGGGATTTTTTTATAAATATATTTGAAAAATGTGCAATATCTCGAGAACGGTTCATGCTAGCGTTCTAAAGTTTATGTCAATCGTTTTCTAAGGAAAAATTACATAAGGAATGTCTATTTGCGTAACTTTATTAAAAGTTTTGATTTTTTAATGACTTTTTCAGAATTTCACTCGAAAATTTAAGGGGGGGGGTTCTGAACATTCGACGGCGTTTAAAAACAATAGACTTCCAGTATTCACCGATTATAATTTTTGTTCCAAATTTCATTCGAATCGCTCCATTCGTTCGTGAGATATCGTCTCCACAGGCTCACTGACTGATACACATACACACACAGACATCACTTCAAAAATGTTTGATTCGTGATCAGGGATGCTTGAAACGTGCTCTCCCGTCAAAAACTCGAATTCGAATTTTCGACACCGTCGCAATACTTTCCTTATACGTTATGTATATAAGGAAAGTAATACAATAGTCACAAGCTATGAGAAAGTCGCAATAGAAAGAGGCAATAGATAGTGTTGTTGAAACCCAGACCGTCCGACCTACCAGAAAGGTGTAAGGTAACTGTTTGGCCGGCCGGAACAATAGATAGTGTTGTAATATTTTATTCAAGAGCATGAATTAATTATTATTTATGAGATCTACTTTATATCTTAGGTGAGCGTCCAATCTTAGGTGGGCCGTATTCGGAAACAATATTTTTTTAACACTTTACAACAAAGTTGAAAAGTGTTTATGACTTTGTTCATTCTGTCTGTCTGTCTGTCTGTCTGTCCGTTAGCACGATAACTGCCGTAAAAATGACTTAATCAAAATGAAATTTTAGTATGTTGTTCAGACGGTCTGTAGAACCTATGGGAATATAAATGAATAATATCACCCAATTAGTTTTGGATTGAACCCGGGTCGAAAAAATGAAATACATTGAGTCCTATGGGACCTAATTTTTCAAACATTTTTAAGCGGATTTAAAATTCCCAAATTGCTTCGAAAATTTTAGGTAATATTCAAATTGTTCCATAAAATATAAAAAAAAAATTCAGCGAAATATATTCAGTAGTTTTTAACATAAAGATTAAAATAATAATTACACCTCTTATATGAAACGATCACGTGACCATGATATGAAACGATCACATGACCCACTTCAAAATGATATATGGCATCCATCTTGTTTCAAAATCGTGATTTTTTTAAGTTCTTTTTAATTCATATTGAATGTTGTATCCGTCCTAAAACTACTTTATTTTTGCTTAAATTCTGTGCATCTACATACTGAAACAACGCAATGACAATATATTTGAGTTTAAATGCTCATCTAAATTTGATTATTTCTACAACTAAGCCTATTTTTCACCTATGTAAAATGTAAACAGCAAAATATATAGAATGAGTTGTATTAGAATTCCTGTATTTTTTTAACACAAAATAATTTAGTCCATGGAGTCTGCATGGCTGATATGAATGAAATATTAATTGATTTCATAAAGAGAAGGACGATTTTTTTCGATGAAGTTTCAAGCATAGAGTTTAATTTTTTGTAGCTCCGTGGTCTTAAACAAAATGTTTAAATAAAATAAATTATTATAGTATTGTGATGAATGAAATGAATGGGAGAAAGTTATGAATGAAATCCTGTTTTTATAGAGAGATCCAGGCGTGTTATTTTCTCTATGACGTCATTTGAATTAATTTCAGTTGTTTTCGATGAAGTTTTCAAATATAATAAATTATCGTAGTATTATGATAATTCTAAAACTATTACCGAGGAATGTATAACATTTTAGAGATGTCTAAACCAGGCAATTTATATTTCAATGCCGTCATTTGAATGAAGTTCATTTTTTTCGATGAAGATTTAAGTTTTCAAATATAATAAATTAATGCAGTATTGTGATAAGTTTCAAAATATTACCGAAGAATGTATTGCATTTTAGACTTGTTTAAATAAAATTGCATTGAAGTTGGAAAGTGTTTCATAATCAATGCTTTAAGCATGATTGATCTTTCTTGTTTAATATGAACTTTTAAACAAACATTCATAAAAAAAGATATTTTTCCCTCATTCTGTTGCTAATTACAAATTCAAGTACAGCTCATAATTCAGATTTCTTTTATAAAGAAGAATTATATAATATATCCAAAATATTTTCTAATTTTTTATATGAACAACCATTTTCTAAAAGACTTATGAAAATTATCCGTGCATACACAATGTCAATGGCATTTCTACCAAAATCTGCATGGGAATTAATTTGTTTATCTCAGTCCTATGTGTACGAAGAACTTATTAAACCGTCGTAATTATTTCTATCACAAATACATTTGCATCCCAATCTTTCGCAGACATCTAAATATTGGAAATAAATCCGGAAATTAATCAGCATTAAATGTAAGTTACTTAAAACTCCATTGTTCTACAAAGTTTACCAGAAATGGGTTTCCTTTGTTTCGACCTATTACTTTTTCAACCTATTACTTTTTCGACCTATTACTTTTTCATTATATGTCATGCTAAAAAAATGCGGCCGATATTGGACGGGATTTAAAGCAGACATTAATTGCATTTATTCATTCATTCAATTTTTCAAATGGCGCTTATATTTTCCGCTACAAAGAACACAGGCAAACAAACAAGCATATTCATATATTATTTTAAAAGCATAAGATGCGTATTACATTCCTTATATACATAATATATAAGGAAAGTATAGTGACGGGGTCGAAAATTCGAATTCGAGTTTTCGACGGGAGAGCACGTTTCAAGCATCCCTGATCACGAAACGAACATTTTTGAGATGATGTGTGTGCATGTGTGTGTGTATGTGAAAGTATGTGTGTGTGTGTGAAAGTATGTGTGTGTGGGTGTCAGTGAGCCTGTGGAGACGATACTTCAAGAACGATTGGAGCGATTCGAATGAAATTTGGTACAAAAATCACAATCCGTGAATGCTGGAAACTTATTGTTTTAAAACACAATATTGTTTTAAAACACCCCCTAGATTTTTGAGTGAAATTTTGAAAAATCATCAAAAAATCACAACCTTCAATAAAGTTACGCAAATAGGCATTTCTTGTGTAATTATTCCTTAGAAAACGATTGGCATAAACTTCAGAACGCTAGAATGAACCGTTCTTGAGATATCGCACATTTTTTAAATAAATTTATCAAAAAACCCCATAAATTAAAAAAAAATAAACTGTTATGAAACATGTTCACTTTTCATATGTAATATAGTTTGATAAATGTGGTGACATCATTTTCGTGGATCTAACTCGTGCCATTCACGAGAAAAGATACTTTGAGTAATACTTTTATATTTGAACGCCAATAGTCATTTATCTGCTGTCAGAATAACATATTCCTCCGTCCATAACGCTTGGCGATATTTCAGCGACCAATTTGGGGGAATTCCGCCAACTTGGCTGCTTTTTTAAATGTTGCCAAATTAACGAAAATCGTGTCAGATGGTTAAAATGACGCTAAATCAATGAAAATGACGACTAATTGAAGAAATTTCAATATCTTGGAAAGGATGGATATAAGTATCTACTATAAGAATAACATTTTTCAACTATAAAAGTAGTAAATTCATTGCATTATATAAGGAAAGTCATGTGCCGCCCACATCAGATTCTTTTTATTAGGTTTTGATTGACAGATTTAGCAGATAAATAATTTTAAAAATTCTTGAATCCGTTTCAGAAAGATATCTGTGTGTGTGCGTGTGGGTTGTGGATATAGTAACACAATAATCAATAACACGATACAGTAAACACATAGTAAATATAGCATACAAACAAATATATATTTGACTACCTGTTTCAAAATGAGGTTGACAAGTACAAGTGACCAAAGGCAGGGGAAAAGGTGTTGCCATCACAGCGGGAAGAAATGGAAGACGGATAAAACTATGAGGTGCAAAAAAACGCGAGTAAGATACTACGAACGGAAAAAAAACTAAGAAAAAAAATATTATAGCAAAAAATTAAAGCAGTGAGAAAACGAATACCAAAGCGAATATAAGCAACAATAGTAACGAAAGGACAATGAGACTTTTAAACCTGTTTGCAAAAAATATAAACAAGAAGAAAAATCAGAAAATAGTGGAAACTATGGCAAATAAACAGGAAAAAATGATATTCAAATATAAAAATATCAACTGGTTTTGGAGGCCATATGAGCTAGCTTCGTCAAATTTAAAATTGGAAAAGTAACTAATATCCTGAAAAAAAGGTAATAATCAAAAAATATGTTAAGTGTGCAGCACATGACTTTCCTTACAGACTCAAATTCATTTTTTTTCTTCCATAATGCGACGAGTTTAAAATTGCAATTGCATAGAGTGAGCACATACATTACACAGACTGAACATAGACGTTACGTGTCACTTTAAAATAGGCTTTTCGTGTTCTAGAGGGCTTAAAATAGGGAAATCCGTCGAAAACTCAAGTTATGATTTTCGACACGCTTCAAATACTTTCCATATGCATTACGATATATTGTATGGAAAATGAAAAGTGATAAAAGTAAAAATAAGAGTGCTATTTATAATATAAACACCTTGCTTTATCTGTTTGTTTATCGATCTATGGGTAATGTTTGGCAAAATTTTGGTGTCGAAATTGGCGGAATATCGCCAACATGGCGAGATTTTTTAAATGCTGCCAAATTGACGAAAATGTCGCAAAATTGATAAAATTGACGCTAAGTCAATGAAAATGACGACTAATTGATGAAAATGTCATATCTTGGAAAGAACATAACAAACGACTATATGAATAATCCATTTCTCCCCCCTCCCCTTTGTACGTTATGCTTGATGAAATATTTAGCGGGATGGCGCAAACTTGGCGACTTTTTTAATTATTGCCAAATTGATTTAAATATTGCCAAATTGATAAAAATATCACTAAATTGATAATAATGACGCTAAATGGGAGGCAACGCTTTGCAAATTTTTAATTCCGTCATATGACGGTATACCTTCTAGTAATATATATAAAGTTAAAATTATATTTCTGTGTTATTTATATCACATTATTGTATGGAAAGTGGAATAAAAATATAATTCTACAATAAACCCGAATGAAGTTGGGCATTTCAGTTGGTAGGTTATAAAACACGAAACTTAACTATAATACATCCTTGCAAAAATGAGGATCACGCATTTGCAGTGCACGCAAGATTCCTCGAAATCAAGAGGGAGAAAGATAAAACAAGTAAAGACAAACGATGTTCACTTTATCCTTCGGTTTTCAATTCATGTATATGAATCATTCTGATCGTGTGCACGTGTTGCAAATATGGATAGCCAGTCGGGATTGTTGTATGAGCCAGATTCAGAAGCAAAAACAGTATTTTTGCTTTTTCATTTGAAATGTAATATTGAATATCTGGAATCGAATTGAAGTCGAATTCAACATATGGAAACCTCAGGGTCGCGCTCCCATTGCAGATAAGGCATCTATAACCCGGGTGTTTGCTTCCTGTACTCTCAGCAGATACCGGCAATGACAACACTAAACGTGTTATGTGCCACTTTGCAAGACTCTGCGATAGCCAGTAAAGTAATCCATACTACGCTAAAGTTTTCATATTTCTTTACAAAATTGAGCTCATCCTGCAAGAGATCAAGTTTATACTCTTATGGAACTTGCCTAGATAGGCTGCCCGAAGTCAGCATCGTTCTGAATTTGAGTCGGCTGTAGACTCATATAGGCTCAATCTTTATGAATTTTAAAGCCGGCTAGGTAGTTGGACTGGCTTTATTAGGCTTCATACAGTTTCTCAAAATTGTGCACATAATAAGTTTTCTTGCTGTCATTGCAAGTTTCCTTGTTGTCAATTATCAGTTATTCCATGCTGACAGCAGCACGAACAGCTTGAAACAGGTCCATAATTGCTATTTTCTACATTGGGAGCTCGATACAACATTGAGAACGCCCCCTGCAAGTGAACTCTACTAGTGTGAAAAAAAACCTTGTTAGGGATTTTTTACACCACAAACGTGTGACGAGATTTTAGTTAGATGCATTGATGTGCAAACCCAAACCAAACATTTGAAAATAAAGTAGATGCTATACTACACCTTATACTAAGCGCCAAAGAGTAAAATTCAAAGTTAGCCAACAATGACAAGAGACGACGTGTCTATTGATTGACACTAAATAGGCCTTGAAATTCATTATAGGCATATCATATGACAGCCACCTGCATCTGGAAAGTGTTGACAAAGTATCGTGCAAAAAGGACACAACTACATAAAACTTTCCAGCGAATGAGAGTGTGCACGAAATTTAACATAGCACTCTGGGCCAAAGCAAAGCTCAATACAGATTGGTGGGGAAGGTGGAACTTCAAAAGAATATATTCGTTTATTAAATTACAAGGTCACTCTAACTAACTATGTCGCTTTTGATGGTCAAGCATAATCACTTACTCTATACAGGGTGATTAAAAAAAGATGGGCCAAACTTTACGAGGTGGTTGTGCACACCAAACAAAGCATTTTTCGTCATAATTTACCGGGTCGGAAATGAAACATAAAGGCGCCAGTGGGCGCTTAATGATGAAATCGATGAGGTGAGGTGAAAACACAAGAATGACTTAGAAGTTATAAAATGACATTTAATAAACAATAATTAAAGTAACGGCTCAAAAGAGTCACCGCCAACCTGAATGCGGGTCTGACAACCACGATGGAGGGATTGGAGAACTCTCTCTCGAACAGACCAGGCATTTGCTGAAATTCTGACGACGCGTTCCTCTTCAGATTCAAGAGGAGTATCACAGATGAGACTCTTCTTCTTCCCCAGATGAAATTTGAATACGTGGTTTTTCCTCTTTAACCAGAAAATAACAACCAGTATGACGCGTTTAAGTTTGTGGAACGACCGCTTCAAACGAGTAAGCATCCTGTAACATCTTTACGTTTCATTTCCCACCGGTGCCACTTACTATAAAATATGCCATTAACAACATACTCAATAAAATGTTATGATCGTACTACATGAAAGAATTGCTTAAGAGTATGTATGATATTCGCAACTTTGTAATATTGGTTTCGGATTAACATCAAGTATGGTATTAATAGTGTTAATACCACCTCCGTTCGTACAGGAAAAGAGAAGATGGTCTAGAATCAGGGTATTTGTTATCTTTTCAATAAATTATCTAATAATTATGAGTATAATAATGATTACTATAATTTTAAACTTTTGGTAAAATTTAACGTTTGGATTGTCTGGGGGTATATTGCTGATGTTAAAAATTACTCTCTCAATTTAAAAAGTTATCATCACACTCTCTAAATTTTTTAGAACATTTATAGAAATTTGTTGCAAGCAATTAAATAAAAAATAACTTAATTTGATTTTTGTGATTAATAGAAATAGTACTGTTTTGTTTAAATAAATAATTGAATTTTAAACCTCTTTTTTTTATTGTGTAATTCAATACTATTTTTTCCAGAACATTTACAGAGTTGCAAGTGAGTTTTTCTAAAAGGAAGAACAATTGACAAGTTTCTGCATACCAACACAATGTGGTATACTATTTTTTTCCAAATTGAACTAAATATTTAATTTAAATTCCAACATCAAACTATTACCAAGAAAACATTTTCATTGTATGTACGTAATAAGTAATAATTATTTAGCGTCCTAATAATATATATACATATTCTCAATACCAGTTCTCAATAATATGTATATACATTCTCAATACCAGTACGAGAGAAAATGAGTTATTATCAACAGAGCAGCAGATGCATTTATTCCATAGTGCATTGAAGAATGTCATCGTTCCTAAGATAACATAGCTCTGTTATCGATACATGTTTCGTAGGAACTGTTTTATTATCAACAGAACATCAGATGCATTTATTCTATAGTACATTGATGAATGTCATCCTTTGTAAGGTACCAAAGTTCTGTTCAATACACGTTTAGGAAGAACTATTTTATTATCATAGCAGCAGATGTATTTATTCCATAATACATTGATGAAAGTCACCCTTCCTAAGAAAACAAAACTCTGTTCTCAATACATGCTTGTAGGAACTGATTTATTTTCAACAGATGCATTTATTTCATAGTACATTGATGAATGTCATCCTTTGTAAGGTAACAAAGTTTTGTTCAATACAAGTTTAGGAAGAACTGTTTTATTATCATAGCAGCAGATGTATTTATTCCATAGTACATTGGTGAAAGTCACCCTTCCTAAGATAACAAAACTCTGTTCTCAATACATGCTTGTAGAAACTGATTTATTTTCAACAGATGCATTTATTTCATAGTACATTGATGAATGTCATCCTTTGTAAGGTAACAAAGTTCTGTTCAATACAAATTTAGGAGGAACTGTTTTATTATCATAGCAGCAGATGTATTTATTCCATAGTACATTGATGAAAGTCACCCTTCCTAAGATAACAAAACTCTGTTCTCAATGCATGCTTGTAGGAACCGATTTATTTTCAACAGATGCATTTGTTTCATAGTACATTGATGAATGTCATCCTTCCTAAAGTAATAAAGATATGTTCCCAGAAGTATTATAAATGCGATGGATGCCATGATAAGATTGTATTTGTTATCTTGGCATTATGATAAAATATGCTTTATATAATAATTAAAATACTGGAAGATTTTGGCAATGCAATGTGTCACTGAAATAATAACGTTCTTATGGAAAAAATATAAGGAAATAATTAAAGTTATAAGAAATCATTATCACACGCAGTGAGTTTTATGAGTACGATATAGAAACCTTCTTACAGACTTTTTGTATCACATACACTTAAAGAGTAAGTATCATTTAGAGTTCTAATAGTATTTATACACTTCTTCTCAATACTATATTGGGATGAACTGCTTTATTATCAACAGAGCAGCATATGCATTTATTCCTTAGCACATTGATAAATGTTACTCTTCCTAAGATAACAAAGCTCTGTATCCCAGAAATGTTATGAGTGCGCTGGATTCCACGATTAGATTGCAGTTATTGTTTGACATTATGACAAACTATGCTTTACATAATAAAAAGAATATATTACACGGCGTTTTCCGTGGCCAATGGCCCTACCGTTCTGATAACACCGGTTCTCGTTAGATCACCGAAGTCAAGCAGCATCGGGCGCGGTTAGTACTTGGGTGGGTGAACACCTGGAACACCGCGTGCTATTGGCACATTTTGAGCGCGGTAGCCCGGTGGTTTGCGCGCTGGATTTGCACTCTGCCACAACTGCCGCCGTGTTCATGCGGAGTACGATCACGTTAAACATGTGGGTCCGTAAGTCCTTCCGAGAGGTTGGTGGTAGGGGAAGGAGGGTACGGTCCCTGTATTTGCTTCCCCCACTGGGTTCCGGTCTGAATTGTGTGACACTTCCCGGCCGTCCAAACAGTTACCTTACACCTTTCTGGTAGGTCAGACGGTCTGGGTTTCAACAACAACAACGGCGTTTTCCGTGTCCTAAATAAGCTCCCGCTGCATACATAATACAGATACCGATAACATCACTCTATTTGTAAATCGCCTGTTTTGAACCAACATCATTCTCCCCTATGGTTTCAATTCAAATTATTCAGTTTCAGCGCATGTTTAGTCGCACACATCAATTTACCACGCATGCGCATAAACGTCTACTACTCCCCATTGCAATGTTCCATGTCAGCCTCCAACCGGAGAAAGAACGGAATCAAAAATACCGATTTTTATGCTTTCGGTTGAAAATTAACAGAAAATCCGAAACTAGAATGGAATAATTCCAAAGATATTTTTTAGAATGCGAAGATATGCACCCATATTTTACCCCAAACTACGGAGTTGCGCGAATTTTCCTTTTTCGGATGCGGCAAAATAAGAAAATAAAAAATAAAAAGTTATATCACGATGTGTTTAAAAATATATATATATATATATATGTATGAAAAAATTGTTCTATTGATTTGGATTAAAGACTGTTAGAAAGAATGTTTTCCTGTCTTTCCGATGATTTTACTATCGAAATTCCGTGATAAAATTTTCGATCGCTAATGAACTGATTTGTGTAAAAATCACTCAAAATTGGGCTTCAATATAAAATTACTAAAAATCTAATTCGAGTTTAAAAAAATTGATGAAGTTTGTCGTATCGTCGTATTGGGAATACATCTAAACCAGCACTAAATTTCCCGACTGTCCGAAGCTTATATCTTCCGTTACAGAAGACACACACGTTCAGACAAACATTCTAAATATTTGATTGAAATTTCAAAGCCAAATTATTACTAAGCACACTATTTTATTACATGCACGTAAAGAGTAATTGTTAATTGGCGTTCTTATAATATTTGTACACATATTCTCCATACTATTTTAGTGTAAACTGTTTTATTATCAACAAAGCAGCAGATGCATTTACTCCATAGTGCATTCATGAACGTCATCTTTCTTAAGATAACAGAGCTCTATTCCCAGTAACGTTATGAATGTGCTGGATGGCATGATAAGGTTGCAATTGTTGTATGACATTATGATAAACTCTGCTTTATATAATAAGTATAGTACCGGGAAATTTTGGTAATGCAATGTTAATGAAATAATGCTGTGTTTATGAAATGTACATAACTTGAAAGTTATGGTTGGGAAGAAATTATTATATATAAAATTTTACCTATTTAATGACAAATATTTTTACTTTCCTTATATAAATGTATAAGGAAAGTATTGTGACGGAGTCAAAATTTCGAATTCGAATTCTCGATGAGAGAGCACGTTTCAAGCAACCCTGATCACAAATCGAACATTTTTGAGGTGATGTCTGTGTGTGGGGGGGGGGGGCAGTGAGCCTATGGAGACGATATCTCATGAACGAATAGAGCGATTCGAATGAAATTTGGTACAAAAATCACAATCCATGACTACAGGAAGCCCATTGTTCTAAAACACAATCGAATGTTCAGAACCCCCCTAAATTTTCGAGTGAAATTATGAAAAAATCATCAAAAAATCAAAACCTTTAATAAAGTTACGCAAATAAACATTTCTTATGTAATTTTTCCTTAGAAAACGATTGGCATAAACTTTAGAACGCCAGCATGAACCGTTCTCGAGATATTGCACATTTTTTAAATACATTTATCAAAAATTCCCATAAATTAAAAAAAATATTCACTGTTAAGAAACATGTTCACTTTTCATATGTAATATCATGCGATAAATTGGGTGACATCATTCTCGTGGATCTAATTCGTTCCATTCACGAGAAAAGATACTTTGAGTGATACTTTTATATTTGAACGCCAATAGTCATTTATCTGCTGTAAGAATAACTTATTTCTCCGTTCACAACGCTTAGCGAGATTTTGGCGACGAATTTATCAGAATGTCGCCAACTTGGCGATATTTTTAAATGCTGCCAAATTAACGAAAATCTCGCCAAATGAATAAAAATGACGCTAAATCAATGAAAATGACGACTAATTGAAGAAAATTCAATATCTTGGAAAGAATATAAATATCTACTACAAGAATAACATTTTTTTTAACTGTAAATGTAGTAAATTCATTGCATTATATAAGGAAAGTCATGTGCTGCCCACATGAGATTTTTTTATTTTAAAATTTGTGAGTGAATTAGAATAGTAATTTGAAATAAACATTCCTCGTTAATAACAGCATAAGCATTGATTCAAACTATCAACAATTTAAAAAGTAAAACGCAACATCCTTCGGTCAAAGAAGATGACAGAGCAATCCCAATACAACAGACAAAAAAGCGAATACTGATTATAAGGAGTTGCATCACACATGACCTAGGCCGGCCGACTAATCGGTTGCTCATGTCCTTGCTGACGAGCCTGTCGGTCTGGGTCTTCAACACATGACCTAGGAATATAATGGCAGCCATACAAAACCTAAAAAATAAGATAAAGAGACCTAGAAGGAATGAAAAAGAACAGTAGAAGAAATAAAAGAGTTTGAGGAGCTATAAAAGGTAACTTCAGCAAAATCTTTAGAACATTCATTTAATCTGCTGTAAAATATAGCAGTTTTAAAAACACACTACGGAGATTAAAATAACAAATAAATAATGGGAAACTAATTAGTTTTTTTTAACTACATGATCTACTTCATCAACTGAATTTCATTAACATTCAATCAAACTACTTTAAAAATACCAATATATAAAAATGAGAATTTAAGAAAAATATAACAGAGAATCAAAGAATGAATCGGTTTCGGAAACTGTATTGACTTACTGCATTAAATACATTAATTGTAGTGTTTCGACTGCATTTTCTGGTCAGCAAACATTATGACAAAATATATTTTATATTCAATTTGTGTGGCACTTTTTAATATATATTATGCGTAGAGCTGAAACTGTTGCTAAAGTGATAAAATTAAAATAGCTTCATTATAAGCAGTAAACGATACAAAAATAATAGCATCGACCGTTTTCGAAGGAAGTTGCGGATCTTGCTCTCACGATTGAAGGTTGCGCCTACAGTCCTGACACAGAAAGCAGAATTTTACCTTCGAAACCTGTCGATACTATTATGTTTGTGGTGTATTCTGCGTTTAACGAAGTTATTTTAGTTTTAATGTTATGTTAATACCAATTTCATCCATAGCACGATTTAAATTATACATTAACGCATATACCATTATTATTGGTTCGAAAATGACCATGTTTTACATACGAAACAATGCTATGAAAATCTTAAATATCAAATAATCCGAGTTATAATTATGGTAATTGCTATTCTGTCTATTGTTGCAAACGCACAATATTCCCTTTGGCGCCTCTTTCGTCTGTCTGAAAGACCAGGCCAAGAAAACACAGTCTAGAGCTCCTCTACTACAGGCTGACTTATCAAGCATATTGAAGCCCATAGGGTTCCATACTACAGTTACAAAAATTATAAAATAAGTGTTTAAAATAAATACTTTACATAAAAAAGACGTATCAATTAGAATATTGTACAACGTAGCTCGCACAAGTATGCTCCAATACCGGATATCCAATTATTTATTAGCCATTGTTTTCTTCTTTCTTCGTTTATAGAAAAACGAAATAGCCTAAGACCCTTTCTAGAATGATTAGAGCAGTTCGGTGCAGAACAACCGCCCATAATTATTTCAATAATACTTCCTAAAATGAAAATACGAATAGAGCTAATGCTAATAGCTTGCACTTCCAGCTATGGTGGGCTTCAATATGCTTGATGAATCAGCTCATATATAGAGAAGCCTTAACACAGTCCATGACGTCAATGAGGATGGCGTAACTCCAGGGTTTCCAGAATTTCCCAGTTAGACGAAGGGTTGCCAGATTTGGCGATTTATCGCCAATTTGGCGACTTCTGGAATGCTCCAGAAACTTCTCGATAGAACGATTATTCCTTGAGGTGTATAAAGATTTCCAGAAGTTTCTATGGAGAGATTATAAAATAAATAGGAGCCATCAATGATTTGGAGAGTTCATATGACGAGTTGACAATATACGAGCTACAGTGGACTGTTGTTGTTGAGGCCCAGACCGTCCGACCTACCAGAAATGTGTAAGGTAACTGTTTGGACGGCCGGGAAGTGCCACCCAATTTAGACCGGAACCCAGTGGGGGAGGCATCCACAGATACCGTACCCTCCTTCCCCTACCACCAACCTCTCGGAAGGACTTACGACCCACATGTTTAACGTGATCGTACTCCACGTGAACACACGGCGGCAGTTTTTGGTAGTGGCTGGAATCGAACTCGGGCCTACCGAGTGCAACTCTAGCGCACTAACCACTGGACTATCGCGCCCCTACAGTGGACTGTGACTTTTGTCAATGCTTTGTGAAATTATTTTCGGCAGTATTTTGATAATATTATTGCTTATTTTGTGTAATTAGTGGAGCATTAAAGTGCTGTTTGATTGTATATTGTTCCTGTTTACTTTGTGCATGTAAATAAACGCAAGATATCCAGAAAATAGACATCGTTCTTACATCCTGCGTATACACCCACAATTCTAGAGAATACGTTTCGTAACAAACTGGTGTCAGGAGTGGGATTTCTGGAAACTTGACAAGCGTATATGGTAGAAACTAGAAAAGCGATGGAGGAACAGATGAAATAGATGATGGCTTTTATTAAAGCTATGAGAGACGAGGAGCAAAAGGGAATATTGCGCGTTCGAAACACTACAGTAGAATTCTGTCGATCCTCCCCCTCAAATGAGACTGAAAATCTTGGAAAATATAGAGGGGTGCTTACTGGGGAATTTTCTGCAGAAAAAAAAAGTAGAACTCCACCTATGCATCTCCTCAAATGCAACGGAAAAACACGGAGTATCTAGGGTAAGGGAGAAGGCTTATTTGGAATTTTCGGATAAAAAAACAAACTGTATTTTTATCAATACATTTATTTTATTGGAAGACAAATTGTTTCCCGATATTTAGAGGAAGGGGGGGAAGGAATTGTTTCACGGAATTTTCCTGAATTCCAAATTAAGTCGAAAAGAAGGAGACGCTTTACCGAGAAGAGCTAGCTGATCGGCGCAATTCTACGGTATTTCTAATGTTTTACATGATGTTCTCTAACATAAAATTTCACTGCAGTGCTAACATTCGTTCGTCTTATTCAGAATTCCTAGGGAATTTCCTTAAAACCCAAAAAACTTCAAAATGAGAGGTCAATGACTATGCATGTTAAGTCTGTATAGAGCAAAGTTAGTATGCCGAATAAAAGTAATTGCAGCGCCTTTAGCGGAGCATTCAAGAAGTTTGACAGATTCACAGCAATAGAGCGAGATATAATGAAACAAAAAGTTGCAGAGCTTTTTGTGTAAAGAGAAGGAATTAACGCTAGATCTGTTACATGTTTTTACAAGAATATTGTTATAGGCAATCTGTTGTCACATTGATAAATGATGCAATGCTGATTACATTGATGAATGATGCAATCAACAACACTCACATGCAAAGTAACCTAGTGAAGTCAGTTCAAAATGACAGGTGATGTGTGTTTTTGCGAAAAAATATTATTACGTACTTGCGAAAAAATATTATTACGTACTTGCGAAAAAATATTATTACGTACTTGCGAAAAAATATTATTACGTACTTGCGAAAAAATATTATTGCGTACTTGCGAAAAAATATTATTGCGTACTTGCGAAAAAATATTATTACGTACTTGCGAAAAAATATTATTACGTACTTGCGAAAAAACATTATTACGTACTTGCGAAAAAATATTATTACGTACTTGCGAAAAAATATTATTACGTACTTGCGAAAAAATGTTATTACGTACTTGCGAAAAAATATTATTACGTACTTTGAGAAGCTTCATAAGGCGTCATCATGTTACAGCATCTAGCAAGCGATGAAATATTACAGGCATTTATTGCCTTTCATATTGATAAGAATGTGTAACGTACATCACAATGCTTTGCCTCCCAGCAAGAACACACTTTTTCAACTAATCCTACCGCGTGAAATATCGCTATTGAGTGAAAGTAAAGTTGCCTGAACGTGACGAAAGTTTCGTAGACTGGATGCCATATTTGGCGCAACATCGCCAACTTAGCGACTTTTGACGAGCTTTCGAATCTGGTGGAACTTTCTAGAATTATATATTAGTTTCGAAGATACGGCCTCTTTCTAGAGATTTCTGTGGAGAGTATATAAGAAAGTCATCATTCATATAGAAAGTGTGGGCGTATTACGAGTAAAATTAAATTGAGAGATATGTCAGTGTTTTGAGAACAGATTCAGTTATTTTACGAGCTAGTTAAGCGTTTAAAGGCTGTTTTGTTGTATCTGTCGGTCATTTTGTGACCTTGTGAGCGAGCTATGGTGTCATTAACTGTAACTTGTTCCTGTTTATACTTAGTAGTGCTTTTAAATAAAAACGTTTGTTGCTGTATACTACTGCATGCATCTATATAAGAAAGAATTTCATGTTCGTTAATTAATGGATATCCTTATTTTAATAGTGACTTTAAACGAATAAGGTCACCTTATTTACTTAACTTTATTTTAGGTATTCCGAACTTAGTCTCTTGATTGGCTTGCCCGTTTTTTCATTATCATACGTAAGATAAATAATGATATATTAATATATGTATTAAAACTTCATTTGATATGTTAATAACACTGATATATTTCTATGAATTTTCAAGATTTACAGGTTTCGTATAAATTAAAATTATTGAGAATAATCCTATAGAATGTTTTCTATAAATTATAATGAGCTTATTCCACATCTTATTCACCGGAAGAGCAGATGCATTACTCATATAGTTAGTATATGTTGTGGTGAATCAATCGCGATTTGGTATCTGCATATCTACATCAAATCCATTCCTGGTATTAAAAAGAGTGATAATTCAAAGTCAGGCAATCTCTGTTAGTAGAAAACCTGCCATTTGATGTCATTTTGCGAACGTCAGTGGGAACTGACACCCATGTCCATGGATACTGTTACCTACAATGAGGGTTTTCCTGGTTTTGGAGAATGCCCCATTATTGTTACCATTACACTTCAAATCGAAAAGAACGCTATAGGAAAAGTGTTAGATTTCAGGATATTATTACATACTAGTAAGACCCGCGGGCATTTTGCCCTATAAGTAATAAACAAAAAGCACGCAAAAAAGCTTCCTATTTTTGTTGAGTTTATTTACCGAGTTGAGTTGTATATCTCAAATAAAAATTTATAAAATGATAAGAAATAAAAGGACATAATGGTCTCATTTTCAGTATCTGATGTTATACGCTACGTAAAGCTCCATGGTTAAGTCGCAGTTTTTCGCTGTAAAAGAAATATAGTCATTGCATTATGTGGGAAACGGGCCGCCCAAATCATGGGCTCAATTTTAGTATTTGATACCATACGCTCATAAAGCTCCATGGCTTCCTCGCAGTTTTTTGCTGTGAAAAAAATATAGTCATTCCATTGTATAGGAAACGGGCCGCCCACACCATGGACTCACTTTCAGTATTTGATGTCATACGCTCATAAAGCTCCATGGATTCCTCGCAGTTTTTTGCTATGAAAGAAGCATAATCATTGCATTATGTAGGGAACAGGCCACCCACATCATGGACTCGCTTTCAGTATCTGATGTTATACGCTCGTAAAGCTCCAGAGTTCATGAAATGTTTATCCGTGATTGAAACACGTTTGGCAACATTTTGTGGCAGCGTTACTCGGGATAGACAGATAAATCAAGGTGTTTATATTATTAATTATATCACTTCAAATAAAACCGCAGTCTTTTTTCTAATATAAAGAAGCGAGAAGGAGTGGTGTGGCATCACTGAGCGGCTTGATCTTCACATTTCTCCAACTGCTCGAGCTAGGTATATGACATTTTTGTGGGTCAGATACCCATTAAATATAGATACCCATTAAATATTCTGATATAAGTTTTATCACCCCAACAGTGCAGTGTGGAATAACGACAATTAAATACAATTTCTGTCATGACCTCTTATAACTAAAGAGCGATTCAACGGATTTGAATATCATACAAAATACGCTCAAAATTGATGTTACAACTAATATTATATAGCTAGGCTTCGTGCAACTGCGGTATACAGTAAAAATGTAAAGATATCGATCGACTTAGAAGTCGAGAACATACTTCATCTTCAGCATAGGCAAGAAGTGTGGCCTCACTCGCCTAAGAAATCTCGACATCTGCAGTAGAATAGCACACGTGGATGAAGATAGATGAAACGTTGTAATGCCGAAATGAGAAATGAAAATATATAAAACTAGGAAAGTAAAAAGCTGTTGTTGTTTCTTATCCCACTTGAACGACAGCAACATCAGATCAAGTTCATGAACACGTGAGTCTTCAAAACATGAAGAACTACTCCAGGACTGGAGTACAGCTGACTCCTCTGGTATCCAATACATATCAAGGCATAGGCAGGAGAGGCACCAGATTGCACTTCGGGAAAGCACGAAGATGTAGAAAGCTAATTGCAAGAAGCTAAATGCAAGTAACTAAACATGAACGGTACAGGCCACACAGGAAAGATAAAATAGCAGAATACAAGGAATGAACAGAAAATAAACAGCTAACAGAACAATAAGGAACAATTAATTAGTGAAGGAACTATCGTAATCCTCTCAGAAGTAACCTGAAACGTATCTAATATATTTTATCATTTACCCATTATCTATTATCTATTTTATCTATCGGCAGAATAATGCACGTGTACTATTTAGCCGTGTACTATTTAGTACAAAAATTGTGTAATATTTCGTTGAACACGATGGTTAGTGTTTTATTGCAATCAGACGAAATTTCGGAAACACCAGAAGTGACATCTCTAGAGTGAAAATCCTTAATGGTCTCACAATATTTAGAATTTTGTTCTGAATCCATATCAAGCATTTTCTAAGCATTATAGCCTTTTCTGATATTTCAAGGAATTTTCTTTTCAAAAATATAGATGGTAGACTTTATAGATTGCCATCGATGGATTCAATCAATATCAACACGTGATAAATATTATAACATATTGACATGGTTAATAATACCATTGATTTCAAACATCGCTAACAGAAGGCCTTGGGATTAATAATTTGGTATTGTAATCCTGCGCAACTCAAAATCGATTATTTAAATTGAATAAAGGCTACATGGTAAGCTCTATTGACATTAAACTGTAATTACGGTTGATTAATATTACACAGTCATCAACTTGAAAAAATGCCAGGGAATTCCATTACCTTTAAATGATCATTTGAACAAAATATACTTTAATTCCACCTCTGATTCAGCAAGTATTGGTGCTGTAATTTGCATTCAATAAGCAGAAACTGAACATCAAATTTTTCTGAAACAAAACCAGTAACATCTTATTGATTAATTCACTCTACAATGAAGTTAGTCTTTACTCAATTAGTAATTTATTAGCTTATGAATGGTGGCTTACAGCTTACCCAATCAATATTTGACTGTATTTATAGAGAAAGGATTATATAGGGCAATTGAGGAGACTTTAATGAAACATATATTTTTAGAAAATGATAGTTTAATTTAAGGGGACGGTGGACTTTGAAATTTTTATTATTTATTTATTGACTTAGAAACATGAAAATTTGTATAAATATTTCTCTTAACATTACTATATAAAATATCATTAAATTATTTCAATTGTGTTATACTTTTGTATTTTTTAACGAAAATTTGAAAATGCTTCTTGTGTGCCATTTGTTCACATTGTTGATTCATTTTACATTATGATCACTCAAAAACACATTATGAACAAATTTGGGTATTCATTTTCAAATCCCTTAGAACGTTAATTTTTTAAAAATATTTTTCTGCATTAAAACTTAATTTTCATCATTTAATTAGGTTCTCATTCACTTTTAATTACCTTAATAAGGTCCAATTATAAAATGCATACCCAGTTTCATTAAAAAGTATGAAAGGCGTCTTCTTGCCAAATTTCATGCATCTCAAACAAAAATTAAGACGCAAGGAGCATTTTAAAAATGTAAAACCTTTGAAAATTCCGTTTAAAAAAATGCATTTAACCTTTTTCTTACGGGTGGGACAGCGTCCATCCGAAACAAAGAACCTCCCAAAAAGGCAGGTATTTGACATACCCTATCCCAAATAGTTCGACCCCCCCCCCCCTTAGCATTGGCGTCCATGGGCATCGGCGACAGAAACATTGCACCTGCTGCAGCAGGTGCAATGTTTTTCGTCGTTTGAGATGGACGCTGTCCCACCCGTAAGCAAAAGGTTAAATGTGTAAAATAATGTTATATATTAAAAAAAAACATTTTTCAGTCGATTTTTGCTCATTTCAACGTCCACCGTCCCCTTAACTACGTGGAAGATATAAATGCGTTATCTAGTACATGAATTTAGTTAATCAGCATTTTGTATGTGTATAAGGTGAAAAAAAGAATAAGAAAACATGAAGTACTTTCATATAAAATGATATAAGCATTAAAGATATGTTTTCTTCCACATGAACATTATAGTTAAAAATAAAATAAAAATATTTAAAAATTATCTCATACAGTCCACCCTCAAATATTTATTACAAAATAACCACTTCCACCCATGCTTCATGCGGACAAAATGGCTAGGAGGCACTAGATGTGACACATATACACGTAATCAGAGTTCTGAATATCAAAAATCGCACACATTTTTAGTTCTGCCAATATTCAAATTGCGGTATATAATACAATATTTCATCTTAGATCACTATATGTTTCCTTATTTTCAACGTTCTCAGGCATTTTAGTCGAAAAGTCAAATCATTAATTAAAAAATTATTTTCAATAGTTAGGTCAGAAAAATAACCAGCAGACGATTTCGGTATTTCAAGAGTAACTCTGTTGATATGATTAACAAGAAAGATTAATTATGCATAAAGCATTGTTTATGAAACGCTTTCCAACTGAAATCCAATTTTATTTAAACCTCTTTAAAATGCGATACATTCAGCAGTGATATTTTTAAAATTATCACAAAACTACAATAATTTATTATATTTGAAAACTTCGAAAACAAATCAACAATATTCAAATAACGTTATCAAAATATAAATCACCTGGATCTCTATATAAAAGCAGTGAATATTTCATTCATAAACTTTTTTCCATTCCTTTCATTCATCGGCGATATTTTTAAAATTATCACAATACTACAATAATTTATTTTGGTTAAAAACTTCAAATCATGGAGGTAAAAGTACTTTCTAACTCCATGCTTGAAACTTCATATAAAATGGCAATTACTATAGAATCGTGTGTTTCTATGTAAAATCAACGAATGTTTAGTTCATATCAGCTATATTGCAGACTCCAAAGCAAAATAATTTTGCGTTAAAGAAATTCATCAATTCTTATACAACTCATCTCACAGCTTGATATGTTTACATTCTCCATACGTGAAAATTCGGCTTCGTTGTAGAAATAATCAAAGTTTGGTGATCACTTAAACTCAAAAATTTTGTAATTGCGTTGGCGTATAATATATATGCACAGAAATTTCGCAAAAATAAAGCGGTTTTAGGACTAATGCAGCACTAAATATAAATAAAAAATAACTTTAAAAATCACAATTTTGACACAAGATGGATGCCATATTTTATTTTAAAGTGGGTCACGTTATCTCTTCATAAAATATAGGTGCAATTATTATTTTAATTTTTATTTAAAAAACTACCGACATATTTTGCTATATTCTATGGGATAATTTGAATATTTCCTAAAATTGTCGAAGCAATTTGTGAATTTTAAATTTGCTTAAAAAATATTTAAAAAATTAGGTACCATAGGGTTCAATGTATTTCATTTTTTTTAACCCGGATTCAATCCAAAACTAATTGGCTGATATTATTCATTTACAATCCCATTGGGATTCAACAATCACATATTTTTATACATTACCCTGGGAAAAAAGGAAAGGTGTAATATAATTAAAATGTATACAATGTTTTTGGATTATGTGTATAGCTAGGCCTTTGCACAGACGGAATTGGGATTTTTTGGCGCCGTTGGGTTGTGTGCGCACTGACATGGATTGTAAATATTCAGAGATTTAATTGCAGCAAAATGTCAAAGTTGAGCTACAAATCTCTGAAAATTTATAGCCCTGTCAGGTGTGGCTCACGTCGGGGTCCGGTCCTTGGACCACCCGGTTTTGTAGAAAGCCCTCTGGTTCTTGCGTTTTAGTGGAGCGCATGAAATATGAGCTTCGCTTCAAAAACCAATGGTGTGAAGCATTTTTGGACCGCCTTTTTTATTGCGGTTGGGAAACAGCGAATGGGAATTGGGGGACTTCCTCCCTTTATTTTGTCGTTCCCCTTGTTTGAAAATTCTGGAAGTTTTTAGAAATGCAAAAAATTCAGTGGCTGTTCTGATCTCGAGAAGATAGCACTCCAAGTGCGTGGCACTTGTGTTTTTGTGAAGCCCGATCCGGCATGCACTTGATGCATCTCTGACCCGGTATCCGTGGTCCCTATCTAGGGCGGCCAATGCCTTCGGCTAGGAGCCGACATCGTGAGTCTGGTGGAGTATGGCGACTCGTAGCCAAAACGAGCCGATCCTAATTCAGCGCGAGGGCGCAATTCTTCGGGCGGTGGCGACCAGAAAATTGAAGAAAGTCGTCATTGTTTTTGTTTGGTTGCAGTACAACACAGCTCTGCCTCCAAAACGGCGCGGTGTAGGACCCTTGCTCCTTTAGCTGCATTTAAGCCGTGGTAACTGTAATACTGCGTGTACGGAATGTTACGGAGCATCAATCCCGGACTCCTAAGCAGCAGACAATCTCTACGAAAACGTATCTGATCTTAACGCTTGGTAAAGCCTTTACGCAGCTCTCTCACGTTCCGCTGGGCATAAGCCGACGTTAAGAGGAGGGGAAGGAAAGTGGACAGTGTGACCATCTCCAAAATAATACTTGGATAAACTTTCGTCACCTGATGATCCTCAACCGAGGTTCTCAGACTGGTAGTGTTTTTCATGAACCGTCCAAAATGTATGAACTAACCTTCAATTAATCGTGCCACCCATTCCAATGTGCAGAGGGATAGCTACTCAGTGAGAGTTTTCTTATGTAATGAAGGTATGAAAATTATATATTGATGTTAAAATGTGTATATGAATGTTTAAACTTGATTGATGTGATCCACAGTGTTAAGGGCAACTTTATGCTAAATGGGATTTTTGCCAAAATGAATTTATATTTTGTTTTCCTTGAAAAAAGTGATTAATTACAAGTTTGAATAATAAAAAAAATATACAAATTAATGCAAAATAAACTGTGCACCCCGAGGTCAAGCTTAGGTAAATTGGGAACTCATTTGTAATTGTGTATTTTGTTATTTAATGTTTAATTGAGATTTCATGTGTTCTGTAAATAAATTGTTAGATGGCCACAAAAAAAGGGAGTGATTATTTATTTTAGCAAACGCAATGTACTTTGGTCCAATCGGACCCCACTATACATAACGCGGTTGAGCCGGGTGGAACTGTTGGTGAGTATCCTTAATGTATATTATGTGTTTAAGTTTTATTGTATTTATGTGTAAATTTCACCTCACCACACCCATATGTACCATAGACCGTCTCAACAACATACTAAAATTTCATTTTGATAAAGTAATTTTTACAGCAGTTATCGTGCGAACGGACAGACAGAAGGACCAAAGTCAAACACTTTTCAACTATGCTGGAAAGTGTTAAAAATTAGTTTTGTGTATCCAGAAGTTCTCAAGTTACGCTTGGAAGAATGTTGGAGTAAAAAATTCCGAGATTTCCAACATTTTCTAACAAAATTCCATCTTTTAAGATATTTCCGATCAAGTTCCAAGTATATGCAAAGTTTAAAATGTCTATCTTCAGCAGTTTAGGTTGTGTAAATCACCCCTTAGACGGTAAATTTCAATCAGCAGAATGCTATTGATAGTATTTTAATGTTTCAAGCAAAGTTTATATTATAAGCAACTTTAAGTATTTATTCTATGAAAATTTTGTGTGCATAAAACTTACCCAAAGTTGGCGAATTTAGAAAAATCTAACATTTTTGCATGTTCAGATATAACTAGCCGAATACCCGTTGATAATCAACAGTCCCACATTAAGCAACCACCGAATAAGGCAAACTTTTAAATAATTCGTGTTTCTTATTTATTCGAAAAATCGAACATATTAGTGTGCGCACCCCTTAAAGTAGCAAATATTGGAAATCTGAAATTTCACACTTTCTTCTTTTCAAACTATCTACCCTTACACCAAATTTGATATCTCTATCTCATTCCGAAGTTATTGAAACCCAGACCGTCCGACCTACCAGAAAGGTGTAATCTCATTCCGAAGTATTGCTTTTTATCAATTCACTTTTCGATCAACATTTTTGAAAAACTATATTCGTCTTGCGTGTTTCCGTCAAATGATTAGCCCATATACCAAATTTCAAGCCTCTATTAAATTTTAAAGGAGCGTTTTCTCATTTATTCTGTAAATCGAACATTTTGGTGTGCGGCACCCCCCTTAAGTAGAAAATATTGGAAATCTGAAATTGCACATTTTCTTCCTTTCGAACGATTTACCCATACACCAAATTTGAAGTCTTTACCTCATTGCAAAGCATACTTTCCTATCATTTCACTTTCCGAGCGTTTTAGTGTGCGACACCCCCCTTAGGTAAAAAATATTGGAAATCTGAAATTGCACATTTTCTTCCTTTCGAACGATTTACCCATACACCAAATTTGAAGTCTTTACCTCATTGCAAAGCATACTTTCCTATCATTTCACTTTTCGAACGTTTTAGTGTGTGGCACCCCCCCCCCCTAGGTAAAAAATATTGGAAATCTGAAATTGCACCCTTTCTTCCTTTCGAGTGATTTACCCATATACCAAATTTGAAGTCTCTATCCCATCGCAAAGCATACTTTCCCATCATTTCACTTTTCGAAAGTTTTGGTGTGGGGCACCCCCTCTATAGAACGTTTTCGAAAAATTCGATTTTTCCCAGGGGGGTTTATCGGACGACTGAGCCGTGTACCAAATTGCAAGTTTTTATCTATTCGGGAAATGCCTGAAAAAAGCGTGACAGACAGACAGACAGACGGACGGACACTTGGCAATTAGTATATACTAGCCGAATGCCCGTTGAAAATCAACGGTCTCGCAATAAGCAACCCCTGAATAATGTAAATTTTTCAATAATTCGTGTTTCACATTTATTCGGCAAATCGAATATTTTAGTGTGCAGAAGCCCCTAAAGAAGAAAATATTGGAAAATTTAAGTTGTGCATATCGTCCTTTCGAATTATCTACCAGTACACCAAATTAAAGTCTCTATCTCATCCCGAAGTATACTATTTTATCATCTCCCCTTTCGAACGTTTTTCTTTGGAGCACCCCCATAAATGAACATTTTTGAAAAACTCTGTTCGTGTTGTGTTTTTTATCAGATGATTGACCCATATACTAAATATCAAGCCTCTATCACATTTAAAAGCAAGAGTGTCTCATTTATTCCGAAAATCGAACATATTAGCATGCGGCACCCCCTAAAGTAGCAAATATTGGAAATCTGAAATTTGTACACTTTCTTCCTTTCCAAAAATCTACCAGTACACCAAATTTGATGTCTCAATCCTCTTGTGGAGCATGTTTTTCTATCACTTCATATTTCGAACGTTTTTACGTTTTTCTGTGTTGCACCCCTTTAAATGATCATTTTTGAAAAACCGTAATAATCTTAGGGTTATTTTATCAAATGATTAGCCCATATACTGAATTTCAAGCTTCTATCACACTCTAAAGGAAGCGTTCTTCAGTTGTTCGTGAAATCGAACGTTTTAGTGTGCGGCACCCCCTACAATAGCAAATGTTTGTAAACTGAAATTGTACACTTTCTTCCTTTGAAACTATATACCCGTACATCAAATTTGAAGTCTAACTCATCACAAAGTATACTTTTTCTATCATTTCACCCTTCGAATGTTTTTCTGTGGAGTACCCACTCCCCTTAAATATATATTTTTGAAAAACTCCATTATTCTTGGGTTTTCTATCAAATGATTCGCCCATATACCAAATATTAAGCCTCTATCACGTTCTAAAAGGGATATTTCTACTTCATTCCGAAAAATCGAACAATTTAGTGTGCAACACCCCCTAAAGTATAAAATATTGGAAAACTGAAATTGTACACTTTCTTCTTTCCAAACTATCTACCCGTACACCAAATTTCAAATCTATCTCATCCCGCAATATGTTTTCATATCAATTCACCTTTCGAACGTTTTCCTCTAGAGCACACCCTTAAACGAAGGTTTTTGAAAAACTATATTCGTCTTGGGTGTTTTCATCAAACGATTAGTCCATATACCTAATTTTAAGCCTCTATCAAATTTTAAAGGAGACGTTTCTCATTTATTCGGTACATCGAACATTTTGGTGTGCGGCACCCCCATTTTGGTGTGCGGCAAGTGTAGAAAATATTGGTTATCTGATATTGCACACTTTCTTCCTTTCAAACGATTTACCCATACACTAAATTTGAAGAATCTATCTCATCGCAAAGCATGCTTTCTTATCATTTAACTTTTCGAACGTTTTGGTGTGCGGCACCCCCTAAGGTAGAAAAAATTGGAAATCTGAAATTGCACACTTTCTTCCTTTCGAAGGATTTACCCATACACCAAATTTGAAGTCTCTATCTCATTGCAAAGTATGCTTTCCCATCATTTCACTTTTCGAACGTTTTGGTGTGGGGCACCCCCTCTATAGAACGTTTTAGAAAAATTCGATTTTTCCAGGGGATTTTATCGAACGACCGAGCCGTGAACCAAATTGCAAGTCTCTATCTATTCGGGAAGTGCCTGAAAAAATCGTGACAGACACACAGACAGACGGACACTTGGCAATTAGTGTATACTAGCCGAATACTCGTTGAAAATCAACGGTCTCGCAATAAGCAACCCCTGAATAATGTAAATATTTTAATTATTCGCGTTTCACATTTATTCGACAAATCGAATATTTTGGTGTGCAGAACCCTCTAAAGAAGAAAATATTGGGAAACTAAATTTGAGTATTTCTTCCTTTCGAATTATCTATCCTTACACCACATTAAAGTCTATCTCATCCCGGGGCACTCCTATATTATTATTTCTCCTTTGGAACTTTTTTCTGTGAAGCACATCCATAAATGAACACTTTGAAAAACTCTGTTTGTCTTTTGTTTTTTATCAGATGATTGGCCCAAATACCAAATATCAAGCCTCTATCACATTTAAAAGGATGCGTGCCTCATTTATTAGGAAAATCGAACATATTAGTGTGCGCACCCCTTAAAGTAGCAAATATTGGAAATCTGAAATTTCACACTCTCTTCCTTTCAAACTATCTACCCGTATACCGAATTTGAAGTCACTATCCTATCGAGAAGCAAGTTTTTCTATCACTTCACCTTTCGAACGTTTTTCTGTGTAACACCCCGTTAAAGAACATTTTTGTCAAACTGTATTCATCTTTGGGTTTTTTGTCAAATGGTTAGCCCATATACTAAATTTCAAGTCTCTATCACATTATAAAGGAGGCGTTTTTCATTTGTTCGGTAAATCGAACATTTTAGTGAGCAGAACCCCCCTACAATAACAAATGTTGGAAAACTGAAATTGCACACTTTCTTCCTTTCCAACTTTTTACCGTACACCAAATTTGAAATCTCTTATCTTATCGCGAAGCATACTTTTCTAGCATTTCATCTTTCGAATGCTTTTGTGTGGAGTACCCACCCCCCTAACTATACATTTTTGAAAAACTCTATTCTTTTTGTGATTTCTGTCAGATGATTTTCCCATATATCAAATATCAAGCCTCTATCACGTTTTAAAAGGGGAGTTTCTCCTTTATTTCGAAAATCGAACATTTTGGTGTGCGGCACCCCCTAAAGTAGAAAATATTGGTAAACTGAAATTCTACACTTTCTTCCTTTCAAACTATCTACCCTTATACCAAATTTGATATCTCTATCTCAATCGGAAGCATGGTTTTTTATCAATTCACTTTTCGAACGTTTTACTCTGGAGCACCCCCTTAAACGAACATTTTTGAAAAACTATATTTGTCTTGGGTGTTTCCATTAAATGATTAGCCCATATATACCGAATTTCAAGGCTCTATCAAATTTTAAAGGAGCCTTTTCTCATTTATTCTGTAAATCGAACATTTTGGTGTGCGGCACCCCTTTAAGTAGAAAATATTGGAAATCTGAAATTGCACATTTTCTTCTTTTCGAACGATTTACCCATACACCAAATTTGAAGTCTTTACCTCATTGCAAAGCATACTTTCCTATCATTTCACTTTTCGAACGTTTTAGTGTGCGGCACCCCCTTTAGTAGAAAATATTGGAAATCTGAAATTGCACACTTTCTTCCTTTCGAACGATTTACTCATACACCAAACTTGAAGTCTCTATCTCATCGCAAAGCATGCTCTCCTATCATTTCACTTTTCGAACGTTTTGGTGTGCTGCACCCCCCCCCCCCCCCTTAAGTAGAAAATATTGGAAATCTGAAGTTGCACACTTTCTTCCTTTCGAGTGATTTACCCATATACTAAATTTGAAGTCTCTATCTCTTCGCAAAGCATGCTTTCCCATCATTTCACTTTTCGAACGTTTTGGTGTGGGGCACCCCCTCTATAGAACGTATTCGAAAAATTCGATTTTTCCAGGGGGTTTTATCAAACGACTGAGCCGTGTACCAAATTGCAAGTCTCTATCTATTCGGGAAATGCCTAAAAAAACTTGACAGACAGACAGACGGACGGACACTCAGCAATTAGTATATATAGATTTTTTAAACAGTTTGAAGAGCACAAACGACATTGCAGTTTACTACACTGCATTGTAGTTTAGCAATGTAGTATTGCAGTACAACAACTGGTCACATATACTGGCAAGAAAATATAAAACTCTACTCAATATAAAGATCACCTAAAATTTTGACGTACAGTAGAAGAGACTATATATAGTACAATTATGTGAGATAGTCCAGTGGTTAATGCACGGGGATTGCACTCGGAGGACCCGAGTTCAATTCCTGGCTCAACCAAAACTACCCCCGTCTTTACGCGGAGTACGTGCACGATAAATCTGTGGGTTCGAAAGTTCTTCCGTAAGGTTGTCGACAGGGGAAGAAGGTGACGATTTTTATGGATGTCGCCCCTCCCCCCGCCCGCAATGGGTTCCGGTCTAAATTGGGTGGAACAGTCCCGACAAAATAGGTACTACCTTACACTTTCTGGTAGGTCGGACGGTCTGTATCGAATGAGAAAAAGGATATACAGTACAAAAATTATATAGCAATTATGTTTCCTAATAATATTTGATATCATAAGACATTTGTGACATTTATATAAATATTTTAATATATTTTTTATCAAATGGCCAGGCACTTAACTTCCATCATTCGCCTATATATCGACCAGGAACGTGAACCATTTTGTCTCCCTAGAACGTTGCCCCAGGCACACCAGAGGGGGCCAGAACACACTGCGCCCAACAACACAACATCCATGCCTTACGTGAACTCCAACCCACAGCGCGGCGGTCGAACGATCGCTTGGAAACTCTGGCCTTGACCGGTCGACCACCTCGTCGCAAAAAATTTAATATAAATTTATATAAAAAAATTATATGGGGAAAATGTATGTGTTCAGGTTTCTAGTATAAACAAAAATGTACAATCAAGTAAATTAAACGGTTCATAAAGCATTTTTATGAGTTCACACATAATATTCATTTATTAAACCAATTTTAAAAGCCAATAATTATGCTCAAACCTTTAAAACTGGAAGTCATTAAATCGCTGCTCTACGTGCTTGTCATTGTATTTATTATAGGAGAGCCATATTTTGCTAAATTGTGTACTTGAGTTTACTATGATAAAAATTGTGGCAATAAACCAGGATGCGATTGTCTGACAAGTCGCTGTAAGACAATAATCCATGTCAATTTCGAACCAGCAACTGTCGTATAGTCTAAATTCCATAACAGAATACCACCGGTCTTCCAAAAAGACATCTTACATCTTCGGGTAGGTCAGAGGCTCTGGGTCGGTAAAACACAAAATAACAAGACAGCTCGTCAAACTGAAAGTACTGATTCGAATCTAACCAGGTTCTTCTTTTCAGAGAATCGTTTGTCGGTTTATCTTTACCGTTTCTCTTATTTTTTCTATATTCAATTTTTACCGACCATTGCATGTGAACTTTTCATAAGCAATACTCTCTATTATCATGCGTAATAGTAGATTATATTATATACCCCAAAGTACTTCAGTATAATCAAGTACATTACGATAATAGTATAGTAAAATATAACACAACCCTGGCATAATTACTTAAAATTATAAATATACGCATTGGCATTTAGCCGAAATACATATTTTTGACGTGAACATCTAAGGTCAGAATGTCAGTCATAAATCGGAGCGTTACGAAGAGAGCGTAGATATAAACTGTAAAGGACAAACATTTTCAGTGTGAATTCCAGTTTCTAGATCAATAATTTGCCTTTGCGAAACTTTTATAGCATCCAAACAATCGTCTTCTCCAGATGAAAAGATTGAAAATTTTCCGTTTGTAATGTTTAGATCTTCTTAAGTTTGTAATGTTTATATCCCAAAATCTAAAAGTGCTAGCTATAAACAATAAGCATATAATTTGTATCAGCTTAAAGTCCTATAAGGATGTATGATTAAGTTTTGAATCATGTTTTTAGTTTTTAACGCTTTACAGCATAGTTGAAAAGCTTTTATAACTTTATTCATTCTGTCTGTCTGTCTACCTGTCTGTCTGCCTGTCCGTTAGCACGATAACTGCCGTAAAAATGACTTTATCAAAATGAAACAGTAGTATGTTTCTTAGACGGTCTGTGTGACCTATGGGAATATAAATGAATAATATCATCCAATTAGTTTTGGATTGAACCCGGATTAAAAAAAATGAAATACATTGAACCCTATGGGACCAAATTTTTCAAACATTTTTTAAGCAAATTTAAAATTCACAAATGGTTTCGAAACTTTTAGGAAATATTCAAATTATCCCATAAAATATATAAAAAAAATTTCAGTAAAATATATTATGTAGTTTTTTAAATAAAAATTATTTAATATAGTGAGAAAAACAAGTTCAATTAAATTCTGACTCTTGCTATATCCTCCAGAAAGAAAAAAGAGATATATTTTATAATAAATATATTTCCAAGAGTTTAATTATTTTATATATAAGAAAGGTTTCACATTTTAAAATAAATATGGTAGATTAAAATTTTATATAACTCTTCATGATTGATGGTCGTCTATCTGTCTGTCATTTTATACTTATTTGATGGCATTTTGAATGCACTTTCTTACGTTCTAGAGAGCCGAAATTTGGTACACAGCTTAAATTTTTAGAACATTTTATTCTACAAAAATTTGGTGGATCCTCAAATATAGATCCTACATTTTTTTTCGAAATGACCTGCAAATAATCCCCGTTCACTTCTATGAATCATTGTTGTAAGATTGTTAAAAATTCTGATGTAGGCAGCACATGACTTTCCCTGCAGACTTATATTCACATTCTCTTTATTTCTTCAATAATAAATTGAGCTTATCTGCACAAAATAACACCCATAGTATTTTAAATGACACTGAATTTGCAAGTTAAACATAAATTTGGTTCTCATTTGATAGCTGGACTTATTGTCAAAAGGTGGCGTAGCGAAAACACGAAAAAACTAAAATATCTTAAGAACGGCTAGTCCTAGAGTAATGGGGTTAGTCTTATTCTTTTTGCTGTCAAAAATCACGTATAAAATAAGCATTTAATTCAGCACACGTAGCTTATTTTTAGATTTAACGATTTTTGCGGGTTATTTCGCAAAAACAACCCGTTCCTTTTCACCGAATTGTACCAGAATAACCTACAAGTAATTTATACACCAAATTTTGTTACATTAGGTCCATTAGTTTTTAGCTAGAGTGGATAAAGGCATTTTTTCCGGCCATTTCGCAAAGAAGGCAGATTCTTTTATTACGAATCGTACTAAAATCTAATGAACATCAGGGTTTCCCACAAAAAACTTACCTACCAAATTTTATGAAATTCAGTCCATTAGTTTTTCAATTAGAATGGATACAATATCCTCACAGAAACACACACAGATACACCTTTACACACACAGACGTCTCCCTAAAAATAGTTTTTTCGTGTTCTAGAAGTCCCAAAACGTGTAGATCCTTTGAAAATTTGAGTTCCGATCTTCAGCACATTTCCAATACTTTGAATGCATACACACACACATATTATCTGTATATCTAAATTCCGTGCCTACGCAATTAGAATAGTTGTGATTTTAAATGATCCCTAAATTTTTATTATTTCTACAGTGAAGCCTAATAAGCCTAACTTAAGCCTAACTTAAGCAGAATGCAAATATCTCAAGCGATTGTAAGGTGAGTTATATAAGAATTGCTGAATTTTTTTCACGCAAAATTATTTAGCTCTGGAGTCTGGAATACAAGCTATATGAATGACATATTCATTGATTTTGCATAGAGAATCAGACGATTTATATTTCGATGAAGTTTTAAATATTTAAGTACAATAAATTACTGTAGTACTGTGATAATGTAAAAGATATCACCACTGAATGTATCACATTTTGGAGATTTTTAAATGAAATTGCATTTCAGTTGGAAAGTGTTTCATAATCAATGCTTATGCATGATTGTTCTTACTTGTCTATTTTAACGGGGTTCTTATGTCAATAGTTTTCCTCACTGAAAAAGTGTTTTGAATCCTTTGTTGGACGTCCACTTTCCTCTTTTCTATTTTATCGTTCATTGCTTGTTATCATTTTCCTCTCACCTTGGTATTTTACCTATTTTTTCTTTTCTAGCCGTTGGAAATCCCTCCCCCCCCCCTTTCCCTGCTTCGGTCACTGTTCTAACTCTCACGTATAAAGTTTGCGCTTTTAGTGTGTCCTGACGAGAAAGACTATTTCTTGCCTTCGAAACTGGTTACTGTATTTTTATGCTGTATGCTACTTTTAATGCAGCTATATTAACTTAATACTGTTTAGTTACTTTCTGAAGCAAATAATCATGTGGGATCGAAATGTTTCTAAGACATGCATTGACTTACAAAATGATACAGTAAGTGACATTAAATATTGTATTGTTATTAGGAGGCTGTAAAAATTAGGAAGTTAAAGAACAGTAAACAATAATAATTAATATTTCGATATATCAATTTAGTAAATACAAATTTCCGAATTAGCTGCAATTTTGTATCATTACCAGTATCAAAGACTGATGAAAGTCGGAATACTGGTTTTTTGTATTCCCAGATTCCGGTATTGGTTGTTTCAGTATAACCAAGAGCAGTCTGATTTGATTTGAAAGAAGTTTCTAGCAAGAAAGCCTTAACCAGTATAAAATCTCTAACTCATGTCTTAGAACTTGATTCTTAAAGTTACACAACTAAGAACTTCTGAGATAACTCAAAGTAGCCTTAACAGCCAAAGCAAATATAACAGATACATAGGATTTAAATCCACCTTCTTTATTGAGAGAAACTAAGTCATACAGCGACTGGCTGTAGGAGCAAAAAGGTCTGTATACAAAAAACAGACATACACAAAGCCCATTCAGTGGATTGAACTTAAAACACAGAAATTACAAGGCGATATATGTGAACTTTGGTATTACTCATAGTTAAACAATACTGACTGATAAATCTCACCGACTTTCATCAGATGATGCCGGTAGGCCTCAGCATGATCCACAGTTGTACCATCCTATAGTAACATCAGCTGTATTCCTCTTGTATGCTGAACACTCATTGCTAGACTGTAGCTCACACGTCTAGCCCGTGGATTCAATGCTTCCCTCCGGGAATAATGGCGGCTCACGCGAATACTTATTCACCACGAAAGAAAACTTGTTCTACTATCAGGATCGCAGAAACTTACCACCCAGCACTGGATTTGTCAACATAACCGAACCAGTAAGACGTTGTTAAAGCAAAAAAAATCATAATTTAGATCATGATTTAAATGAGGAAAATATTATAACCAAAAGGTTATATAGACCTTATATCTGTTGAGAATAAATCTATTGTTTAATCATTTAATGAAGATATGATAATTTGGAGCTATATTCTCATTTGATTCGACCGCTAGGTGTTTCGTATTGAAAAATACATTCTAAGACAAAAAAATCGACGCACCAAAAAATAATTATCCAAATGAGACAAAATTTGGTACGTGTAACGTGGATGTACAGAAAAAGAAATAATTAGAATTTCAGAACAATTGGATGATTTACTGCATTGAAATGTCTACACAAAGTGGGCACGCCAATATGGCGCTGACTCACTTTTGGTCTTCATACAAGCTGTTATCCGACGTGGCATTGATGCATAAATTTGCCGGATGTTGTTCTGAGGGATGTCTTTCCAAATGTCCTCCAATATGACGAGCTAATTCATCTAGATTCTGGGATGGTCACAGGCGACGCCCCATCTCAGGCCAAATGTGCTCAATAGGCGATAGATCTGGGGAACTGGCTGGCCGAGGAAGTGTGTCGTAAGAACTCAGACAATCAATAGAGTGGCGTGCCGTGTGTGGCCTGGCATTATCTTGCAGAAAAGTTAACCCGGGGCATCGCAAATGGAATGGCAATACTACTGGTCGTAGAATGTCGGCAACGTACCACTGTGCTGTGATGGTGCCACGGAAGAATATCGAAGGGGTCCGGCTACCAAAGGGTCCGGCTATAGGAGTGGCGTGTGATAGTAAGAGCAGACTCCTGGCGATATCCGGGCTGTCTTCAGGCACGTCTGTGCTGATCGTCGGGACTCATTTCGAATCGGGACTCATCACTGAAGACAATTCGTCTCCAATCAGAACAATTCCACGTTGATCTGGCCCGACACCATTGCAATCGCTGTTGACTGTGCATACTGGTCAGTTGTAGGCGGCGTAATAGGCGCCGCAAATATAGATTCCGCTGCCATAGTCTTCTAGTAATGGTCCGGGTGCTCACTTCCGTGTTTGTCACACGTTGGATGGTAGATAACGACGAATCTCGTGCTCTCACAGCTGCTCTGCCAATCGCTCTATCTTCTCTTTCTGTCGTCGTTCTAGGCCGTCCGCTGCCCGCTTGCCGCTGAAATCTGCCATTCTAGAATGATTCCTGCCAACATCAAGTAATTTCTGCATCGCTCCTACCCAAATGCCTAGCGAATCGTTGGTGCGCCCATCCAGCCTCATGCAGTCCGACCGCACCCTCTATTTCAAACTCCTTCATATACTCGTAGTGGCTGCTAATTCGCTGGCTAGGCATTGTTACAATCAAAGTACGTAAATGCAATCGAAATCCACTGCAAGTTTTGTTCCTGAAAGCGTAGTTCGCTCCTTATATACACCACCATGGGGCTTAGTTTCAATGTTCTGTAGTTCCTATTATTCATTTATTGACTGCAAATTTTTGATCATTTGCATATTCGGTCGAAAGTGTTTGCATGTAAAGTTTCATTACTATCGGATTATTTTGCGGGGTGTGTGGATTTTTTGTGTGAGAATGTACATATACAATGTAATGCGACATATCTTACCCTAGAGCCACCTTGAAATATTGTTTCAAATGATTGTGGCGTTTTTCCAATATACAGTTTTAACTTTTTAACTTTTTAGTTTACCTCCATGAGGTAGATAGGAACAATGTGAATACATCCATTTTTTATCGGTATCAATAAGCTTATTTTCAGCCAGATAAAGTTGTTCATTTGTAGAAAAATCATAACTTGTACACGGATTTATTTTTATTTAAATTAATGAAAAGTAAACTAAAGGTTTTTGAAATTCACTAAAATTTGAGCTAAAGCATTTTAAAATTAAAGTAAACGAAGAAGAATTCACCTCAACACCAAACAAAATTCTTAGAGAACCTTGGTAACGTCACATATGGATGAGCCAATGAAGATCGTGCAACTTATAAAAATTTAACAGCGTTACTTATGAAAGTCCAGTTGAGCCTCACTGAAAATTTATGTATATCATTTGTTGTAAAATCTCATCTTTGACATATGTAAAACAGTAAAGTAAAACAGAAATTAAAAATTAATTCATTACCAGATTTTTATTTAAACTTGTTGACAATGAAATAAAACAAAGGAAATCTTATTATATTTTGGGAACCCGAATCGTGCGTAGTCAAAGCTAACTGAATTTGAGTCGATCGAAATTAACAATAGAAATAATCTGAGTCGATTAGATTCCTTGCTGTCGATGGAGGTAAAATTTAGTCCATCTGAATCAATTGGTTTCGATTGAGCCAATGAAATTCACTTGAGATGGCTGGCGGCAATTTGTTATATTGGAAGCAATAAGTTGGCTGAAGTCGTTTAAGTTAAAATCAAGTAGAAATGACTGGTCGGTGGCAATTGATTATATTGGAAACAATAAGTTAATTAGGGTCGCTGAAGTTGACGTCATCTGAAAATGACTGATCGGTGGTAATTGACTAATTGGTAGCAATAAGTTAATTGGAGTCGTTTAAGATGAAGACAACTGGATATGAGCTATCGGTGGTAATTGATTATATTGGAATCAATAAGTTAGTTAGAGTCGTCTAAGTTGAAATCAACGTGATATGACTAGCAGTTACTTGATGGATTTCAGTACAGTAAATTGAAATCGTAATACATTGAGTTGTGGAAGGCAATGGTTTAATAGGAGTCAACAGATTCGATGGCGAAAAATTGAAATCATTCGTCGCCAATTGGCTCATAATCAACACAAACTAATTTCATTGAATATCTTTGATTGAATTAGATTCAGACAGTTGAAGATTATTAGCACTTGAGGAAGGAACCCGGGTCCAACACGGAATCGAATGCATTCGGAATTGGAGGATAGAACGCCCTGGTATTTGTCGTGTCGTCGATAAGGTGAGTAAACGGAGGGAGAGGTGACGTATTGAAAGCGAAGGGGCGGTACAAATACGTGTGTCAAATGTTGGAGTGCTCGTGGTTGGACACTGAATGCAGATCTAGAGGAAAGTGTTCGGGCTCTGATGATTTTTTTCTACTTTAACCAGTATTTACTAAAAAGTTTTGAAGTGAATAACATCTATGGTTGGGGTATCCGTCCAAATTTGGGGCATACGAAAAATTTAAAACACTTTGGTTGCTTATATCTCCGAATCTAATAGATAAAAAATTTAACAATTTATACTTTTCTAAAAAATATAGTACCATTTAAGAATATGCAAAAGTAATATTAATATGTTAGTTTTTTGAACAATTTTTTTTTCAAAAAATACAAAAAAGCTTTTGGCTGAACGAGTTTTCACTACAATATCTTCTAATCTGTAAAAGGCAGATACAAATAGTAAGCAACTAATATGTTTGGGAACAATATTCAGGAACAGATTTTAGATCCATAATTTGTTTTACAAAGCTCTTATAGTTTTTGAGCAATTGTATTGTCAAATTGTAGAACATAGTAACATTTCTATTTTTAAAGTTTATAATGCTTTTATCCCAAAAACTACAAAAAATGCTAATTTTAAACACCAAGAAGTTATTTATAGCACTTTGAAAATCCTACGATGATATAATATTATGTTTCGAATATCGTTCTAAGTTTTCGAAATATAGTGGTATCCTATAAAATCTACCAGGCTTAATCAAACTTATATAGACTTGGTGAAAAGTATGTATATTACTTTATTTACCAAAAGTATGTTTTTGGCTGTAAGCGAAAAAAACGAGTAATAAACTTTCTAAACATTATTGGAGTTTCATTTTACAAACGTTACAAGCCACCACTTGATGGAGCCGAAATAGCTGAAATTTTAACTTTTCCCACTTACATAATATAATTGCGGGAAAGAACTGTGACAAGGTCAAAATTTGAATTCGACTTTTTGACAAAACAACACATTTCATGCATCCCTGAACTCGATCCGAACGTATTTAAGGTGTTGCCCTTGTCTCTAAATATATATCAGTGTGTGTGCGTATTTATTAATGTCATTATTAGTGTCTGTGTCCGTGAGTCTGACAAAATGATATCTCATGAACAAAATTATAAATTTGAGAAAAAATTGGTACGGTTATTACAATCAGTGAAAACTGGAACCTTAATGATACCAGAGAGAATAATCGGAAGACACCCCCACATTTCGATTTTTTTTTTTTTTTTTTTTTTTTTTGAGAAAATCATTAGAAAGTCATATTGTTAATCATTTTCTACCAATTTATCATTAGGAAAATATATGGCACCCACTTTAAAACGTTAACATGAACCGTTCATGAGATATAGAACGTTTATATAACTTTTTAAAACGTTACATAACATTAAAATTCATGGCAATTACCCATTTAATAGAATTAGCGATAGATTTGGAGGAATATCGCTAACTTGGTGACATTTTGAAATGCGACCAAAATGACGAAAATGTCGCGAAATTGCCAAAAATGACACCAAAATTGATAAAAATCCAATACTTTATAATGACAAAAATCATTTAATAAACAGATAATATTGCTTCAAAATTTCTAATTTTCAAGTTAGTATACAGATTCTAAAGTATTTCTATGTTCAAATAAAATATTCAATTAAGCTTTTAATACTTTACAACATAGTTGAAAAGTATTTATGACTTTGTTCATTCTGTCTGTTTGTCTGTCTGTCCGTTCGCACTATAACTGCCGTAAAAATGACTTTATAAAAATGAAATTTTAGTATGTTGTTCAGACCGTCTGTGGGACCCATGGGAATATAAATGAATAATAACACCCAAATAGTTTTGGACTGAACCCTGGTTGAAAAAATGAAATACATTGTACCTTATGAGACCTAATTTTTCAAATATTTTTTAAGCGAATTTAAAATTCACCCATTGCTTCTACAGTTTTAGGACATATTCAAATTATCCCATAAAAAATATGAAAAAAAATTCAGCAAAATATATTCAGTAGTTTTTAAAATAAAAATTAAAATAATAATTACACCCATATTATATGAAAAGATCACGTGACCCACTTAAAAAGATATACCATCTTGTGTCAAAATCGTGATTTTTAAAGTTCTTTTTTATTTATATTTAGTGTTGTAACTGTCCTAAAATTGACTTTTGCTTAAATTATGTGCATCTACATTCTAAAACAAAGCAATTACAATATATTCGAGTTTAAATGATCATCAAACTTTGATTTCTACAACTAATTTTCACTTATGGAGAATGTGAACAAATAAAGATGTAGGATGAGTTGTATAAGAATTACTGAATTTCTTTAAAATTATTTAGCTCTTGAGTCTGCAATATAGCTAATATGAATTAAACATTCATTGATTTTACATAGAGAAGCACACGATTTTTTCGATGAAGTTCCAAGCATAGATTTAAATTACGTGTACCTACATGGTTTTAAGTTTTTAAATAAAATAAATTCTTGTAGTATTGTCATGAATGAAAGGAATGGGATAAAAGTGTATGAATGAAATATTTACAGCTTTTACATAGAGAGCCAGACGATTTATATTTCAATGACGTCATTTGAATAAAGTTAATTTTTTTCGATGACGTTTTAAGTTTTCAAATATAATACATTAATATAGTATTGTAATAATCTTAAAAATATTACCGCTAAATGTATCGCATTTTAGAGATGTTTAAAAAAAATTGCATTGCAATTGCAAAGTGTTTCATAATCAATGCTTCATGCATTATTGATCTTTAATCTTGTTCTTTATCTCTTGTTTTAAATATAGTGGTAATAATAGTTAACTTTAGTAATCCGAATATGCCCATCCTATAAGTTGGAGATTCTAATGTAGAAAATAGAGAAACCAGAAAGTGTAAGTAAAACTTTAGAGATTTTTCAACCAAAAATTTTTCAGAGTTAACTTGTTCACTTTGACGATAAGAGGGCGCGGTAGCCCAATGGTCAGCGCGCGGGAATTGCACTCGTTAGGCCCAGGTTCGATTCCCTCCGCTGCCCAAACTGCCGTCGTGTTCACGCGGAGTGCGATCACGTTAAACATATGGGTCCGTAAGTCCTTCAGAGAGGTTTGTGGTAGGGGAAGGAGGGCACGATCCCCATGGATGCCTCCCCCACTGGGTTCCAGTCTAAATTGGATGACTCTTCCCGGCCGTCCAAACAGTCCCCTTGCACCTTTCTGGTAGCTCGGACGGCCTGGGTCTCAACAACAACAACAATTTCGACGATAAGAGCTTGCATTTCGGTCCCAGTAGCTCAACGGGAGAATATTGGCTAGCCAGTACGTGGCTGGATAATAAGATTAGTGAGTCGATTTCGGGTTGGAGCGCAGCAGGGTTCTTTGCAACTTGAATCTAATCATGTAAAACCTGTGTGGTCAAACTTATATAGACTTTATATTTGTTCGTAACTATGAACGATTAAGTTGTTTCAATTAGGTATTTTACTTCAGTTACCATAGGCAAGTATTATCTGTTGTAAACAAAACAAATGAGACTAACGGATAAACCTGTTGAACTTTATTAGAGCTTTATTTTACAAGACGTTATATCTTTAACCTAATACTTAAAAATAATTTATACTTATTTTTATCGGAAATAGGGTACCATTTATAAATATATGCATATTCACGCAAAAAATCTCCGCTCCATCGGACTCGAGCCACCGCCGATTTTTAAATATATAAACACTAAAACAAAAGCCAAACAAAAGCCAATAAATTAGTTACAAGTTACTTCCAATATTCTTCCAATTACATATGTGGCGGGACTGAAGCATTGCGTCACTCACTGATAGGAAAGACATCCCAGATTATTCCCTTGGCCTCTAAGAATTATTTTGGACCTGATAGCATAGAGCGAGATCAGAAATCTAAAGGTTCCGAGTGCGGATCACCAACTGTGGGGGTCGCAAATTCCCGATGGGGGGGGGGATAGTTTCGAACTCGGAACCTTTGGGTCCCCAACTGTGGGGGTCACAAATCCCTGTTGGTGGGGGATAGGTTCAAAATCAAACCCGCCCTATGCCATCAGGCCCAAAGGAATTCTTTGAGGCCGAGGAAATAATCTGAGATGTCTTTCGTAGCAGTGAGTGACGCAATGCTGCAACTTCGCCACACATATATCTAATATCCATTACGATAAGTCACTGTTTATAGCAAGCAGCTCAATCTTGCGAAATTTATCTGTCTAAAATCTTCCATTTACAAGTCCGATAAACAATGATCTCTAGTTCACCTCAAACAGAGAAATACCTTCAGAGCAAAATTTCTAGAGAAACCCATTAACTTTAAATGCAGTTCGGGAGCAACGGAGGCTTTAATTATATCGCTGATATAGCCAAGTATTGGTTTTGCAATTTACGTCAAACGTGCTGAAGGGAAAATCCGATTCAACATAAAAGTCTATGGAACGTTTTTATCGATTAGTGCTTTGTTCAATAAAGTCAGCTATTACGAAATTGCATAAAAGGAAGACATTTCTAACTTATGTATGGTAATATATTGCTTTAACAAACAGTACAGTCAACATTTGTAATTTTTACACTTAAAAGACTGTTAAACAGTTCAAACGAAAAATATAACTTTGGGATTTAAAATGAGATGAAAGTTAATTAAATGACTGTAAAAAATAAAACATCTAAATGTCTCGACTATATTCAATCAGCACTGTTTATTCTTTTCTAATTTAAGCTAATAATTAAAGGTTCTTCAAGAATTAATTTGCATTGTAATTTTAAGGGAATAGCATCATTGGGTGACGCAGAGTAAAATTATGTATTGTTATGGACGTATCTTTTGGCGTATTACGGACGTATTACGGACGTATCCTTAGGCGTACGGACGTATCTTTAGACGTATCTTAGGGCGCAAGATATAAGAATGAGTTGATATTTCTGGATAGCTTATATTTAAAGCAGTGATCTTAAACTGGAATAATATACAATTATAATTCCCTAACTAGCTAATAGGGTCACACCGTGATCAACACAAAACAGCAATTAAATGCTCAACTAGTTCACAAAACAGAAGATTAACTCTTCAAATACTGTTATATCACAATTCACTTTTACTCTGCTCGTATCACATTAACAATGCAGATGAACAAAGGACAACTTATATTCCCTCTGTAAGACTTTCTGGGGAAAACACGTAATTCGTGAAATTAACTAATATAAAAATTGGAAAAGTTTATAGAACTCTCCAAAAGTGTTGATGCTTTGTCAAATTAACCAAGGCCGTCGAATTTATAGCCAAGTTCAAGCCACTTAAAACTTGAAATAATAACCGGTTTCTGTAAATGTAATTTTCCTGGGGTAGAAGCGATATGTAGTGAAGATATTTTATGTATTCCTAACAGTTTAATGTGTATATTCTTTAGAAATGGTATCAATTGCTAATAATATTTAGGTAAAAGATATGACTAAACGCATGACAAGCAGTTTGAACGAAAAATTCTTGTTTATCTAAAGAAGTAAATAAAATTAAAATTAATGACGCAGCTGTGAACATAAAAACCATTTAATTACTTCGATTGTGTTCAATAATTTTTACTTTAAACATCATTTTAGTACTGTTTATCTATTTCTAATTTAAGTTAGTCATTAAAGGTTATTCATGATTATTTTTTCACATTTTTGTAGGAATAGCATGACTGCATTCTTGCAGAATAGATGAAAGATATATAAAGAATATAGTCTTTAGAATATGGGATTAAATATGTTTGGGAATTTGTGTATAACGTGATATGTTTTATTGTCTTTGTAATTAGTTATACCTCAAATTGGTATGTCTTTTGCAAAGGACTTTTCGAGGGAAATGACACTGATTTTATATTACACACTGGGAAAACCACGAAAGTCCTGTATCATCATAGTCAAAATCTCAGAATAGCATTTAACTTCAATATTATTTAGCCAATAGTGTACGGTGATTTTCATCCCCCAGTAAGGGTTGTGATTCTTAATGTAGAATACTTAATGGGGTTGACAATTATATGGAGTTGATCCTTAATGTGAGTTGTACTTAAACTGTAATTATTAAAATATTGGCATACCTGTCTACCTGCACAGCCATTTTAATTGCTTAATTTCTCATCTTTGTGATTATATGTTTTCGTCTTTCTTTGTGAATATATGTTTCCCTTCTTTCCTCCATTTTTACTTGTAGTCACGTAACACTTGATTTTATGCAAATTTAAAATTATAAGTTGAATTGCATTTATATCTCCATTTTACTGTTACATGTGTATGCTTCTGGTGAAAGATCATACGACTAAAGTGCTAAGGCGATTTCAGTATTTTTGTTAACGTCCTAAAATTTGAATGCAAATTTTTATTATTTTAAAACTGTCAATATTTGATTCCTTAATAAGACCCTTAATGAAGTTGACCTCTGGCAACTGATACCTACAGCATGTATAATATTACTTTCCTTATATACATAATGTATAAGGAAAGTATTGTGACGGGGTCGAAAATTCGAATTCGAGTTTTCGACGAGAGAGCACGTTTCAAGCATCCCTGATCACGAATCAAACATTTTTGAAGTGATGTCTGTGTGTGTGTGTGTGTGTGTGTGTGTGTGTGTGCATCAGTGAGTCTGTGGAGACGATAACTGACGAAGGAATGGACCGATTTGAACGAAATTTGGTAAAAAAATCACAATCCGTAAACACTGGAAGCCTATTGTTTTTATACGCAATCGAAGATTCAGAACCCTCTAAATTTTCGCGTGAAATTTTGAAAAAATTGTCAAAAAATCAAAACCGCTAATAAAGTTACGCAAATAGACATGTCTTATGTAATTTTTCATTAGAAAACGATTGACATATATTTTAGAACGTTAACATGAACCGTTCTTGATATATTGCATATTTTTCAAAAAAATTATCAAAAAGTCATATAAAATAAAAAAAATATTTCCTTTTGAGAAACATGTTCACTTTTCATATGTAATACCATGCGATACATTGGGTGACATCATTCTCGTGGATCTACTTTTGTATTTGAACGTCAATAGTCATTTATCTGCTGTAGGTATAACTTATTTCTTCATCCAAAACGCTTGGCGAAATTTTGGCGACGAATTTGGCGGAATGTCGCCAACTTGGCGACTTTTTGAAATGTTGCCAAATTAACGAAAATCTCGCCAAATGGATAAAAATGACGCTAAATCAATGAAAATGACGACTAATTGTTGAAAATTCAATATCTTGGAAAGAATATTAGTATCTACTATAAGAAAAACCTATTTTTTACTGTAAAAGTAGTAAACTCATTGCATTATATAAGGAAAGTCACACTGCCCACATCAGTTTTTTTTAATAGAAGCATTCAACATCAAGTCAACACAGCTCTCAAATCAACGCCCCCGTATTTTTTTCTGTTTTATTTTTGTTGTTGTTGTTTTGTTTTATTTTGTTTCATTTATTTTTCCCCCTGATTTTGACGGTTTAGTGGTACAGTCACATATAAATATCTATGCAAAACTCCATCCTTCTATTTGCAATTGTCTTTCGTTACATGTATTAAGTGTATATTATATGTATTCATTTTCATTACATGTATATTATTCGCTTTAGAATTTGTAACTAAAAAATTCAGGATTTCACCAACTTGAAATATGTATAACTCAAACGAATTTTGTACCAGAAAAATATGTTTTTAATACGATTTAAGGTGTTTATTGCAATTAAGTGTCAAGTTTTAAATTTTATGTCTTTCGAATCGACAAGTGGCAGAGCCCACTTCAACGATAAAAGCATGTCTTAATAGCTCAATTGGGAGAGTATTGGCTGGCCAGCATGAATATCCGTAGTGCCAGTCACGGCTGGGACAGCAAGGTTCTCTACAATGATGTATGCGCAAATTTACCCTACAGGTTAATGCAATACCGTTGGAGTTCCGAAAGTATCCCTAGTACAACTAGTACAAAACCAGTAGACTCTGGTACAGTGGACGCCAATTTCAAACCAGTGGACCACGATTTCAAATCGTGAGGCCGACGACTACGCAAGACACTAACCTGGAGGATAAAAATAGTATCCGGAGGCTAACCTGAGGTGGTAAAAATAGCAAGTTGTAGTCAGTCAGCTTTTCAAGTTACACGTCAACATGACATTAGAGTGAGGAAAATGTTGAATCCATTTCCACAATAAGAGCTCTCATTTCCCGTTCTAGTAGCTTAATTAAGAAATCGTCGAAAGACCAGTACGAAGATCTATGGTTCGAGTTTGAACAGCATGGTTATTTACAAAGTTAATGACTAGGTTATAAAACGTATCATAAAATATATACATTGAACCGTAGGCATGTCTAGGAGTTTGAAAAGGGGTGGGTTGACAATCGAATACGTGCTACAATGTTAGTTATCATTAAGCAAATCTTTACACAATGAAGAACCAATGTAATTCTTCAGGTAATAGAAATATTCAAGCTCCAAAATTTCCTAGTTACGACAGTACAACTACAAAATAAATTTTATAGGAACACGATGGGATAATTAGACCAATAGTAAGTTACATAATTACAGGCTTTCAAAGGGGAGTAATATGATGGTAAATGTCAACATTTAGATAGTACTTTGAAGTGGATGTAAATAAGAAACTTATGGAAATAGGAGTTTAGAATTTTCTATAGTCCTTATTTTCGAACGAGATAGAACACGGTTAATTGTGCAAATAAAATGGTGCTTTACTCTGTTACTCGTTGTAGATTGGTGTGAAACATCGCTCTTTCTACATATTTCGAATGGAGATATAGGCGAAACATACGAATTTACAATGAGAAAAATTTTGATTTTGGAAATTAGACTTTCTTAAATTATACGGTTTTGATGGATTAATAGAATGCAATTTATTTCATCCAAATCAGACAGCAAATAACGAAGTTATCGGTAATGAAACCTTTGGATGCAACACTCCAGAGTGACGTGGAAAAGTCAGCTCAAGCGATAAGCCGATACTGGCGTATAGCGAAAATGTCAGCAAGTATGGTGACACTTCCGTTACATACTTCTGTTTCATCCCCTCATCTTTCTTTCATAATTTACTCCGTATCCCGCGTCCTAAGATGTTTCACAACAAAAATTCGAAAAAGATCGAGTTGAAATTAAACTGTTCTGTACTGATTTGATTTAGGATGAAGTGATACATTTTAAATTAAGGATGAATTACTATTAGTTAGCATTGTAATTATTGTGCCATAGGATAACATTTTTCATGGATATATCACATAAAGTTTATGTTATAATGTTTGGGATTTTCTCATTTTACTCATTCTTGCAATTTCGTTTATTTAGGTCATTTTGAATAGCAACACTGTTCTCAAGAAGACATTCAATTATGACTTCTTAAATTATTGGTTCAAAGAAGGACTGATAACAAGGTAAATATTTTTTCTACCTAATTACAAGAATATTTGTGCGATGGATTTTAAAATAAGGATGGAGAATTCGAATTTTTTTCTGAATATGAAGTCATTTTAACTACTTATAAAAAATTTTTTAAATATTCTTTAATATCATCGATGAGCCGAAAACATCATGACTGCCGTTTAGTTATGCAAATGGCAGCAACAACAGGCTAACAACGACATGTGTCAAAGTCATTACCCGATCAGATAACAAATGTTTCAGGCGCTGTTAATCACTTTTGCATTCATTTTCCAAATTACTTCATTTTTTGTCAAAGACAATGTGAATAGTGATCAAAATTAACTAAAGCATTAACTTTACATCAAATCCACAAGACTTTTGATTCACCCTGTCTTCATTAGTTTTTACAATATTCTGCAACAATAATAAATACACTCACGGACAATGAAAGTTGCGCACCAAGAAAAGAGCATAGGATGGACCTGAAATTTTATTGATGGAAGGATAGAGGTGGATGATATACCTGATCACAAAAACAGCGCAGCAGAACAGGTGCAGAGGGAGCTGTGGTACACAGTACGGTCATCCTCAATAGCGCGTCGCACCGCCTCGTGCTGTAATACAAGCAGCAATACGGTCCTGAATGGTGTCGAACAGACTCCTGTCGTTGTCCTGCGGCATACGAGTCCGCGCATGTTGGACGTTACGTTCCAAATTCCGAAGATTGCGGCAGCGAGGCAGCTGGCGTTTCAACTGGTCCCACACATGCTCGATAGGGGGCAGGTCTGGGGAACAGGCTGACCATGGAAGTGGCTGGACATGGAAGTGACTGGGGTTGCTCAGTCAGGTCTGAGCAACCCCAGCCATGTGCGGCCGGGCATTATGCTGCTGGAATTGCGCACCTAGAATCCCAGCAACGAATGGGAGCACATGGGGCCCGAGAATCTCATCCGCGTACAGCTGGCCCGTCAATGTTCCAGGTACTACTACTAGAGTACCAGGTACTATCACTATGGCTCCCCAGCCCATGATGCCTGCAGTGGGACTGGTGTAACGCTCGATGAAGAGTTTGGAATTGTGGTGCTGTGCAGGGGACCTCCACACCTGGACACACTGACCATCGGTCCCCGAAACCAAGCGGAACTCATCGATAAACACCACACATCGCTAATCTGTAGCGTTCCACGTTGCTCTGGCCCTGTACCACTGCAACCGGTTGGTTGGTTGGTTGGTTGATTTAGGATTTTTGGCACAAGATCCAAAGAGGATATGCTGCGCCGGACATATGGTACTAAAATACAGATAAAGGTAAAGAATAAAAACAAGTGTATAATCTAAAAAGTTGTATGACTAAAACAAGACAATGCAAGAGGGTTAATGATGGAAACAAGATGAAAAAAGTTTAAAAGGTGATAGGAAGTGAATTTAAATATGATGGTAAAACCCAATGTCTAATAAGAATGGAAAAATCCCTGAATGAGGGTTTTCTCCAATCAATTCCGTCAAAGTTAGAGTATACGTTTTAAAATGTTTAAAACGAAACTGTTTATATTTAGGACAAGTAATTAGAATATGTTTTACACTTGCTGCGGTTTGACAAACATTACAAAGGGGTTCAATTTCTCCTAAAAGTAAATGCCTGTGAGTAAAACGAGTGTGACCAATGCGCAAACGAGTTAAAATTACATCCAGTTTCCTACATTGGAAACTATTCCATTTTTGTACTAAGGGCTTTATCTCGAGCAACTTATTATCAGCTTGCTGATTCCAGGATTACTGCCATTTGTCATGAATATTTTTTAGAACAAATTGTTTGATGTCGGTCAAAGGGATAGTCAGACTCAAAGTTTGAGTAGCTGATTTAGCAGCAATGTCTGCTAAATCATTTCCTTTGATGCCAACATGTCCTGGGACCCAACAGAATTTAGTATGGTATCCTTGCTCCTTCAGACGATGCTCATACTTAAGGATATCAGAGGCAATGTGGTAATTCATAGCTCTCTTCGATGATAAAAGCTGTAATGAACTCAATGAGTCAGTATATATAATGTGCTTTTTGGACTTTTGATAAGAGATGAAGATTAGGGACTGGTAAATAGCCATAATCTCAGCTGTAAAAATAGAGCAAGATGCATGTAGTTTATAAGACTTTATAGTATTGTTGCAAACATAAGTTAGACCAACGTAATCTCCTGCTTTGGAACCATCTGTAAAAACAGGAGTAAACTCCTTATACAGATTCCTATGTTCAGCAAACAATTGCACATAAATAGCCGGAATGGTGTTAGTCTTCGTAAAATTACAAAAAGGGTTGAGAAAGGTGAAATTGTTAACATACCATGGAGGTGTTTCAAAAAACTTTGTTTTTCGAACATAAAGCTCTACTAAAGGGGTAGTTTCTACTATATTGCGTATCCGCTTGCCAAAAATAGGAATGCATGAAGGTCTGTGGTCATACAGTCGATCATAATGATCATCAAGGAATGCACGTTGTAACGGATGGTTATGTACGGACATGATACGAAAATAATAATTCAGTGCCAGCTGTTCACGCCTTAATTGTAAACATGGCTCATTAGAGACAGCATATATGCTTTGAACTGGAGATGTCCTAAAGGCTCCTGAGCATATACGTAATGCCTTATGGTGAATTGGATCAAGCTTTTTTAGCACTGATGTTCGTGCTGATCCATACACAGAACAACCATAATCTAGTTTTGACTGAATAACAGCTCTGTAGATGCGAAGCATGGAAGTAAAATCTGCACCCCATTTAGTATTTGAGAGGACTTTTAAGATGTTAAGAGCTTTCTCACATTTATTTCGCAGTTTCTGGATGTGGGGCAAGAAAGTAAGCTTTTTATCGAACCAAACCCCTAGAAATTTTATTTCCTCTACTACAGCAATCTTTACACCTCCCATAAAGATTTCTGGGGGTGAGTGGATACCACGTTTTCTGGTGAAATGAACACAACAAGTCTTTTGAGTGGAAAACCCGTACCCATTCACATTTGCCCATCGTAAGATGTTATTTACGGCGGCTTGACATTGTCCTTCCACAGTACGCATATCGTGAGCTTGGTAGGCAACTTGCAGATCATCCACATACAGACTTTTATGGACAGACACTGGCAAACTGTTTAAAAGACTATTTATTTTTATATTAAAGAGTGTCACACTCAAGACACTTCCTTGTGGCACACCCTCCTCTTGTACGTGTGTGCGTGAGAGTGTTGAACCAATGCGCACTTGGAATGTGATAAAAAGTTTTGAATAAAAATAGGAAGATTACCTTTTAGATTAAAATCATAAATGTCCTTAATAATACCGTAGCGCCATGTTTGATCATAGGCTTTGTCAATATCAAAAAAAATTGAGACTAAATGATTTCTCCTAAGAAAGGCAGTCCTAATTTGTGATTCTAATGAGGTAAGATTATCAATGGTAGATCTACCTCGACGAAAGCCACTTTGGTGGGGTGATAATAACTTGTTACTCTCTAAAAAGTGTACAAGCCTGGCATTAACCATTTTTTCTAGAAGTTTACATACACAGCTTGTGAGAGCTATAGGCCGATAACTTAAAGGGCTTTGAGGGTCCTTACCTGGTTTTAAAATGGGAATTGTGATGGCTCTTTGCCATGACCTAGGGAATTTATGTTCATGCCAAATTCTGTTAAACAGGTATAAGAGGTTCAATAAGGAGTAATGGGAGAGGTGTTTAAGCATGAGATAGCTAATTTTATCAGGTCCACTGCAAGTTCTGTGTGTTTGGGACAAAACAGTCACCAACTCTGACATTGTAAAGTGCATGTTATAAGGTAAGTTTCTAGCTTCTGGGAAAACAATAGGTTTATTTTCAGACTGAAGTTTGTGTTTTAAAAACGGTTCAGAGTAATTTGATGCATTTGAAATATTTGCAAATTCTTTGGCAATTTCATTTGCAATGTCATATGGCGAACTTATAGTTGTGCTATTATGATTTAGAATGGCTATGGAGTGATTACTATAATTCCCTGTACACTTTTTGACTTTCTCCCATAGAATTTTACTAGAAGTGGAAGATGTTATTTCACTAACATATTTTTCCCATGACTCTTTCTGCCTTCTTCTGCGTATCCTGCGAGCAAACGCTTTTGCATGTTTAAATGCAGTTAGGTTTTCAGTGGTAGGAGACCTCCTGAAAATTGACCAAGCTTTCTTTTGCTTTTTATAAGCCTCACGACATTCGTCACTCCACCAAGGGAAACGATGCTTAGATATATTACCTGCACGTTTTGGAATTGCAGCATCCGCAGCCTCTATAAGGATATCTGTAACATTTTCTACAGCTGTATCAAAGTCAATGCTTTGAATAGCTTCATCAGTGATCAGAGCTAGGGAAGTAAACTTCGCCCAATCAGCTTTTGAAAATATGTACTACTGAGATGGTTTTATAGTCGATCTGAATTGACTGTTAGAGAGCATGATAGGGAAGTGGTCACTATTGTGAAGATCTTTATCAACTGCAAAATTCCAGTAAAGAAGGAGAGAGGGAGAACAGATGGCAAGGTCAATACTGTGAAAAGTCCTACTAGGTTGGTGAAAATAGGTGCATTCATTATTGTTAAAAATGCATAAATTGTGATCACTGACACATTGCTCAATTTGTTGTCCTCTGCAATTTGTGTCTAGACTTCCCCAAAGGGGATTGTGGCCATTAAAGTCACCGAGTATCACAAATGGTGCAGGAAGTTGGCGAATCAAATTATCAAGTTCTCTAGAATTTATGTGATCATTTGGTGGTAAGTAAATACAGCATACAGTAATCAATCTATTTACATGGATCCGAACAGCAACAGTTTGTAGATTTGTGGTGAGTTGTAATATGGAAGAAGGGTAGTCTTGTGAGACTAACAAAGCAACTCCCCCAGATACTCTACTGTTCATATTAAAATCTTTACGGATACAATTAAAATTTTTAATATTAAAATTACTGCTAGATTTTAGCATAGTCTCTTGAAGGCAAACACAAATAGGTTGGAAAGTATTAATTAAATTCTTGATCTCCACCGACTTGTTCTGCAACCCACGGCAATTCCAAGATAGCAAAAAAGCCATATTCAGGTTTTTTTCTTGGGCCGATGGGAGGTGGTCTCTTTTTTCTGAGTAGAGGAAGAGGATGACACATCTGTTATCATCCCTTCATCCTCGGAAGCACACAGTTGTACTTCGTCATCATCTTGGCTATGATTTTCGTGAATGTTTGTTTTTTTGACGGATTTTTTCTCCAAAGGACTGTCTCTAGTATTCTTTAATTTATGTTTTTTGTTTGTTTTTGTTTTCTCTTCTAAAGTATTAACTCCTTTTTTTCCACTGGTACTTACTACTGCAGCTTTTTGTTGTGTGAAAGCAGGTCTGAAAGTGGCTAATGGGATTGAAGTTTTTTGCTTTTGTTTAGTACTTGAAACAGCAGTGTTTACAGAAGGGACAGGTTTTGTTTCGTTAGTTTGTTGGTTAGGGATTAATTGCATAAAGTTGAAGTCAGGTTCGGTTTGTGTGCCTACTGATGTAACTTCAGTTTGTATGCCAGCAGATTTTGTTTGTCTGTTTCTGACAACAGTTGAGTATGATATGCCTATTTTTGGTGTTCTTGCTTCAATCAGTTTACGTGCTTCTGGGTAAGTAATATTACTGGATGTTTTTAGAGTTTGAATTTTTTTCTCAAAAACCCATTTTGGACATGAGCGGGCATAAGATGGATGTTCAGCCTCGCAATTAACACATTTTGGGGTAGATGTACATCCCTCACTGTCATGTCCGTGTTCTGCACAGCGTGCACACACCACTTTAGGAGCACGACAGGAAGTTTTTGGATGTCCAAATCTCTGACAGTGGAAGCATCTTAATGGGTTTGGCACATATGGCCGTACTGGGCATCTGAGGTAGGCTACTTTTAAATATTTAGGTAAGACTGGGGTGTCAAAAGTCAGTATAAGATGTTTTGTTGGAAACATTGTTCCATCTCGTCTTACAGAGATTCGTCGTACAGAGCTAACTTTTTGGTCTTTTAGATTGTCAAGGATTTCAGTTTCAGGTATATGTGTAAGGTCTGGTTCTGAAATAACCCCACGAGAGAAGTTTAATGTACTATGGGCAGTCACGGACACGGGAATATTTGCGAGGGTTTTCAATAAAAGTATATTTTTAGCTTGTGCGGTAGACAAAACTTTAACTAACAAGTCACCAGATCTGAGCTTCTTTATAGTTTCCACTTCCCCAACAGTACTGAGTATTCCTTTTTGAATCAAAAAGGGTGAAACGTTATTGAATGATCCATCTATTCTTTTCATAACGAAATACTTTGCTTCAGTTGTAGTCATTTTATGATTATCTATTTCATTAGTTCTTTGTAAAATACCTGTATTTACGTTCATACTACTATCATTAGTTTTATGTCCCAAGGATACGGAAACGCTAGAGGTATCCACTCTATCCGCCCAATTAAGAGATCCTGCCTTGGAAGGCAAGGAAGCATTAGAATTTTCACTAGAAAAGCATGAAGAATCCGAGGCCAAAAGCATTCTCGAATTCTCCATGCTTGTAACCACTAAATGAAAAACCACGGATTCCTTCCAGTTCAATCGGAGCCCCCGCCAGGCTCCGTTTCCCCACACTTTTCTAACGTGCCAAGTGTAACCGCCGGAGTCATTCGCAAAGCCAGATGATGGAGAGCGGGCCATAACGTGCACCTGGTGCACAGGGCCCATGGACCAGCAAGGATCCACGGGGGATTTCTCGATATGAAACACTCTCCACCATCCAACCAACGCAACCAAGGGACTCACCTCTGGAACCGTTTACTGCAAACGTTTCTCAAAAGCAAAACTACTGGTGCACGCAGCTCTACCCTTTTCGCATCACACCCACATGAACCCATTCCCGAGCCCAAACGGTGTACCTTACGGCAGAGGCCGAAGAGTGGTACTAGGGCCCATAGAGCAGATGTGATGTTTACTAAGGGCTCGGCATTGATGACACCAGCAGCTGAGAGGGACAAGAAACACAAAACACAAAAGGAGAACAAAACAAAAAAGAAGGGGAAAGGAGGATAGACAAAAAAAAGGAGAAGGAAAAAGAAAGAGAGAGAAAGAAAAAAGGAAAGAAAAGGATTGCTAAGGTACCTCGGGATTGCAACACCCGTATTCACTAAAGAAGTGAACCCCTGAGGGGCCACTGCAACCGGAGCCGCCGATATTCCCGTGTTAACGGCAGCACACATAAAGGACGCTGGGATCGCAGATTGATTTCATTCGCTTCCTTCAGGCGTCTAGATAAGGTTCGTGGGCACACAGAAACGGCTATTTGTGCCTGTATCGCGGATCGGGTCGCCTCGGGCTCTATACACGTGCCTGCCGCACGATCATTCGATCCTCTCTACCATGGTATGCCTGGTCCGTCCAGCTCCGGTCCTCCGTGTCTGGGTAGGGTCCAGTGACCAGTGCTCTCAAAACCGTCGAACCGTATAATCCGAACGATCCACGTTACGTGCTATCCGGCGCGCTGATCACCCTACGATTTTCAGCCCGGTAATCAGGCGTCTCTCGAAGTCCCTCAGTTGCGCATATCGACGTATCTGCTGGCATCTATCCACCATTCTCTTCACTCCGTACTCGAACAGGCGTCGACCAAAACTTCTCGCATTGATGGAGCGTGGACTACACTCCAGTTTATAAGGCCGCTGGCTCATGCTTGCAGCGCCACTCACACATGTATGGTCATGCGCAACCACACCAGATTGGGATCATTTGCGTACCAACTCGCTCTCTAGCTATTTACATCATTTCAAGTTTTGTACCATGTTTTGTTCTTGGTGCACAACTTTCATTGTCCGTGAGTGTATATAGGGAGGAATTGGACAAAAGAGGGTGATTAATGATTATTCATCTACTGCTTCAAGTTGGATTACAATACAAACAAGTATTATCTCATCATGAAATATTTTACAACAAAAATTTGTGAAGAAGCTTTCATATAGTGGCAAATGGTGTGTACACTTTATTTTTGACGGAACATTTTCTTTCCCTGTCACACACCTATTTCGTGCAGTCATACGGATTTTGAATCGGTAAAGCCGAAAGTAACAAGAACATCTCTAGAACCGGAAGTGGAAATTCTTAACAAACCCCCAACCTTTCTCAAATTTCATGCTGATTTCATGTCAGTCAGAATCTTAGCTCTATCTATAACCAATCTTTAGAAAAAGATGTTTCAAAAAATAGTTTGAACCGGAATTAAAAAATCTGATGTGGGCAGCACATGACTTTCCCTGCAGACTTATATTCACGTTCTATTTATTTAAATTAAATTTAATTAATTTTTAATTCAATTTTCGTTCTCATTTGAAAACTGGACTTATTTTCAAAAATGGTGTAGGACAAATACGAAAAACTAAAATATCTCGAGAACGGCTAGTCCTAGTGTAATGGGGTTGGTCTTATTCTTTTCTTCGCTAAAAATTACGTATTAAACAAGCATTTAATGGCTATATTTGAGCCTACGTAGTTCTTAAGTTTGGATTTTGGTGATTTTTGCGGGCCATTTTGCAAAAAAAGGCAGGTTATTTTATTTCGAATTATACCAAAATCTAATCAGCACCAGTGTGGCCTACAAGCGACTTATCTACCAAATTTTGTGAAATTCGGTCCATTAGTTTGTCAGTTAGTGTGGATACAAGCTTTTGCGGGCCATTTCGCAAAAAAAGGCGGGTTCTTTTAAACCCAAAACTAATCATCACCAGATTCGTGCACAAGTGACTTACCTACCAAATTTTATGAAATTCGGTCAATTAGTTTTTTAGTTAGAGTGGATACAAAATCTGCACAGACAGACAGACACACAGACACACACACAGACGTCACGCTAAAAATAGTTTTTTCGTATTCTAGAGATCTCGAAACGTGTAGATCCGTCGAAAACTCGAGTTGCGATTTTCGACATGATTCCAATACTTTCCCTATACATTACCATGTATTGCAGGGAAAGTAAAAAACGAGGAAGTGGAAATTCAGAGTGAACATATTACAGTCTCTGGAATTTGATGCTGAATACATATCATTCATCGTCTAAGCTCTATCTATAGCCGATGCTGATTCTGAGAAATAGATGTTTCAAGGAAAATGTAAATCTTTAAATCGGAAGTGGTAACTTTAAACAAGGAAGTCGATATCAGTCATTATCTAAGCTCTAAGACGTTTTCGATGTTCACTTCCAGTGCAATAAAATTGCTTTCGTGTAGTGGTACTGCAGAGTCCACTTCAATAAGAGCCTGCAATCCCATCCTAGTAGCTCGATAGTAGAACGTCGACTGGCAAATATGAAGATCCATTGTTCAATTGCCAGTTGGGGCAGCAAGGTAGATTTTCTAAGCTTTTCATAATAATAACGAACCGAATCTGAGCTGACATATCATAGTTGTAAAACATTATGTTTATAGCAATTGACAATAAATCATATCATGCTTAACTGCATTAATAATTACATTATAATCGCAATTGATTATGACAATCATATTTACGAAACACTCATAAGTAATCCACAGTAAAACAACGTATTCAATCCTCGACCACATCTATGCCGTTACTTCTGCCAACCACTCAGAGAAATTGGAAAATATTTGCCCATACTAGCAATTCTAAATTTTGTTAATTAATATTTAATTAACTAAAACATGAAATACAATTCTAAGCTCATACATCCACAAGTTCATATTAGTCTATATGTAAAATTTATAAACTGTATGTTTTGCCATCTATTTGCAATGCAGTGAGAAAAATTCGCCTGGTTAAAGAGATATGTTTCATTGGGCTGTCAGCAAAGAGCTAAACTAATTTAGTTAAATCAGTGTCCGGTTTGACTCACATACCCTGTTTTATTTGACTCAATTAGTCTCGCTTTGTCTAAAAAATTTAAACATACTGATTTTTTTTTCACTTCCACTTAACCTGACTCAGCGTTTTCTACTCTAGAAACGCCATCGTAGACAATTGAACTGTTTTAACAATGCATCATCTAAACAAACCTTAAGGTTCATCATTTATTCTGTAGAAAGGGTAGCGTGACTAAGGTCCATCGAAGAATATCACGGAAGGTCGCAATATGTTCTTTTGCCGACTGTGTTTCTATTAATTTTTCCTCTTACCTGTAAATATTACCTATGGTTTTCTTTTATTTTGTTACATGGTACATATAAAATCATCGTACGTGTGACGTTAGTGTGAAAGGCCCAGACCATGCAGCCAACCCAGGGGTTTACGGCAGTTAAATGCATGGCCGGGTGTGACGTTAGTGTGGAAATGATGAAATTGATGCAATGCCGACAAATTTGAATGCTTAAAAAATACCATAGATTTATTCATTAGTAGAGGAGACTCAGAACCGTAGACAGGCAGGGGCCAGAGGGGGTTAAACTCCCCAAGAAGTATACTCAGCCCCCCACCTAATAAAAATATTAAATTTTTAATATCAATATAAAATCTCAAATAAGATGTCATTCAAATTTTGCATAAAAAAATTTCTTTGGTAATTTTTCATAAATTAATTCGTTTTAAGGATTTTTTATTTTATCTGAATTTGCATTTATACTAATGATAAATTTATTTACATATTTAATTTAAAAATATGTAAGAATTATTACAATAGTATTTTGGATACTTTGTATTATTGTGTGTTGTTCACTGTTATACATTATAAAGTCAAAATCAACTGATAAGTGGATAAGAGTTAATATTAAGCATTAACTTGTATTAACTTTCAAAATGTTTCTACAAATTATTAACAGCTTTATTACTAGTTAATGCTTACATTAAAATCAATTGTAGTTATTACATATTAATATTGATGTATAGTAGCTATATGGATATTAATAATCAGCGCTTAACTTGCAAATATTTTTTTTTATCCTATGCCCGTCTCCGACCTCTCGGTCATAAGTCGACGAGCAGCCCAATACAAAGAAGAACATTAAAATTGTCACTAAAAGCCCTGTCAGTAACACATAAAGGAAAGCAGTCAAGAACAGCAGGGCATATGTTGAGGTGCTTGCTCTCTAGTCATGGGAACGGCATGGTCGCAAAGAGGGCAGACATCTGTATCTGTCAGCCCCATTCGATACAGGTGACTCTGTAAGTAATCATGACCCGTGGCAAGTCTAAAGCAAGCCACGCCAACTGCTCTATGCAAGAAACTGGGTATTCTTGCCGATTTATTTAACAGGGAGTTCCACTTTTTCCCAGAAGCTCTCTCCCTGTACAGACTGAAACAGTTAGCTTTAATAGAGAGGGATATATATTGCTTTATATGCCGCACAGGCAAGGGAGGATCCGGTTGCATCATTTGAGATCCATTCCTAGCCAATAAATCTGCCCGCTCATTTCCATATATCCCGCAGTGGCTTGGAATCCACTGCAGGGCAATGCGGTTCTTGATGTTCAGCAGCTTATCTATTTTTTCTATTTGTCAAGAATACAGAAAGGGCTGCTTTCACGGCGAAAAGTAATCGTTTAGCGAGAACAGGGGGCACCACGTGTAGACGACTGACATCACCCCCCCCCCCTCTATAATAATTGCAAATATAAATATGCAATTATTCGTTCATAATTTATATGAATTGAAATATATAATAACTATTATGGTTTATAAATGCTAATTATTAATTGTGATTTTGATGAACCCCTCCTTTAAGACTGTTGAGTCCTCCTTGAATTTCCCTCTAGCCCCTCTTCAATTTCGTCTCCTAGAATAAACAGGACAGCCGAGATACAAGCATCCGAGCGATGATAACTCGCTATATGCTGTCATCTGTGGATTAAGTATGCCAAATGAATAGCGCTAACCGTCTTCTTCCAGTGTCCACATCAGTGATTCCTAACCATATTTTATATAGAGGAACGTTTAAAGTATGTTCAAAACCCAGACCACACGGCAGACCCGAAGGCTTACTGCAGCTTAATGTGTGGCAGAGTTTAAAGTATGTTGAACGTTGAAAGCCCAGACCGTCCGACTCATCCAGTGGACATGAGCAACTATTTGGATGGTCGGGGGATTTAAAGTATGTTGTAAAACTTGGATCAAAGGGAATAATATCACAATGACATAAGTAAATGTAAGAGTTAAGACAATATTGGGTAGCTAATGCTTATTTATCTGCTAAGTCAAAGTGGATTGGAAAACAAAACTAGTTACTTTCCCTACAATACATGGTAATGTATTGGAAAAGCGTTTGAATTGTGTCTGTTGTTGGTTTTCTGTGTTTTTCCTGGCCGTCCCTTGTAAGTACTCTACACCCTTTGAGTGAACTGGTCGGCCTGTATAATGAAAAAATTAAGTACGGAAGATTAGCTCCCAGCATTTACATACTTTATCAACTTTGCCTATGATCGAAAACGACTCAGACATCCCTATAATGACAAAAGGAACCCTCATTGTAAATTTTTAAATAAAAATAATTTTATTTTATAGATTTTACATTGTTTTCCCATTGTTTTACAGTGCAGGTAACAAATGGAGAGCGAGACGAAAGTTGCTGACCCCTGCCTTCCACTTCCGTATACTGGGAGATTTCCAGCCAGTTATCGATGAACAGTCTAAGGTTCTATGTCGAGTATTGGAAGAAAAGGAAGGTAAAATCCTCGACGTCGTGCAGCCCGTAACGTTATGCACTCTGGATATTCTCTGCGGTTTGTATACATTCGTATTAATAAAGAAATGTCTATTTATATTTTAATGCAAAACATACTTCCGCGCACTTGGGGTTACTATATGGTATCTGCAAGCTATGTACTGTAAAGTAACTGCCTTCCTTGGCTCTTTCTGATTACTTTATTTTACGGATGAGTATATTTATGTTGCGGGATTACATGTCCATACTCTGTCAACAAAGTGACTTAAACTCAAACTTAGAGCACTTGATATTTCGACCTTTCGGTCCAAGGACAATAACATAGGACGTCGTTGTTTAAAATATAATTCAGATTATTGGGGAATTCACAGAAATTACAGCAGCTTGCTGTGGCTAAAGCAATGGACAACGTTTATACTAATTATTATTGCACAAGCCCTGAATAATTTACAAACCTACACATTACTACAATATACTAGGCTGGTAATAATGCTTACATGGATATGCATTGTCAAAATTTATATGCTTACCCCGGCATTCTTTTACTTCGCCACGTATTATGGCCACACCCAGAATACTGTACTCTTTTTAGTCATCGTTGTATTGAATGAGGATTTCCTTCTACTCACTACTCGAGGCCTTCATCGTCTACTCAAGAACCCTTCTTTCATTCCAAGAACATTCTACTCAAGCAGTAACTCCTCAATAGAACCACTCGCCAAGAAACCCCTGAAACTCTCACGATCGGAAACATATTCCTATTTTACCGTAGGAACGCAAAAAATGCTGCGATCGGTGATTCGTCTAACAAAGATTCCAGTTATCATCGTTAGTTTAAGTAAACATAAATTATAATGCAAACTGAGGGAAATAATAATCGATAGGTTTTTTAGACCTCACAATACATATCATCCATTTAGATGTAAAAAAAGTTTTACATAAAGTTTAGAAAGTGTTCTCATTTTTCCATTTTATCCAAAGCAAAGGGAAAATCTTTTAATTTATTTCTCTGTACGATAATCATGACTCTCTATTAATTTTATCATCTTATTACGTTTTTTTTAAACCGAAGACAAAATAATTTGAAGATATGCTGCTATGAGCAGTGAAGCGCATTTCTAAAACTTTCCCAAATAGAGATTGAATTTTGAAATTGCGATTCGCGTTTTGAAAATATGTGAATTTTATTTTTGCATTTCCCCGCACAACGTAAATGTAAAAAGGGAATACATTTACTAATGTTTAGTTTGCAATTAAAAGGACGACCTTAAGAGAGTCAGGTGCGGATTTACATGATCGAGGGCTCTAAGCTGTACTATTCTTGAGGAGCCCTATATAGTATGATCATATTTTGTAACAGCAATTATAACTTTTATTTTGAATATGATGACATATAAAGGGGTGTAATATAACTTTATGAAGATGTACTGTTCCTGAGGAACCCAATATAGTGTGATCATATTGTGACCCCAATTGTAACTTTTATTTTGTATATGATAATATAAAAAGGGTCGTAATATAACTTTATGAAGCTGTGCTATTCTTGAGGAGCCCTATATAGTGTGATCATATTTTGTGACCCCATTTATAACTTTTTTTTATATATGACTAGCAGCATACCCGTTCTTCGTACGGAGTATATAATATAAATAAACTTAAAATTCACAATCATGTGCAAATTCCTATAGTATACTAAATGGCATGTTTAATCAAAATATTCTGTTAAAATATTTAACATAATGCTCCTAAAAAGAAGTTAAGGAATGGCTGTTCTCGTTATTCAAAATTATCTTCACGGGTAGATCTGAAGAATAAAATATCCTGGCCTTTTTGTAAGCAAATTTATAAAAAGTATGGAATTGAATCAATATATGCAAAATAATAGCGTATTGTATGGGACCCGTACTACTTATATGTGCGAATATTAGAAGATATAACCTATATTAGTAGATTACATATATAAATTGAAAATATCAATAAATCCGTAATCTTTAAATCAGTAGGCAATAATTAGTTCCAATATGTGCCCAAATGAAAGTGCTAAAATTATATGGGAAGATAAACCCGTACTACTTATAATGTCATAGATTAGAAGATATATCCTAGTGATAGTAAAAGATTACCCGTATTATAATATGTAGTCAGAAATTTTTTTACCAATATATAACAGATTACTTAATAAATTAAAAATATCAATAATCCCTGCCATCTTCATACCGGAAGGCTTGATTCCAATATATGCCAATATACATGTACTACTTATATATTATCTTAGATTAGAAGATATACCCGTGCATTTGTAGAAGATTACTCGTACAACGTACAATATAAGAGTTTCAACAATTTTTGCCGCAATAAAACAATGCCATAAGAAATTGAACATATCAATAATCTCTGAATCAATAATCCCCGAAAACATCAATAATAATAATGTTTAAACATGAAGATCGTAATTGATATTATCCAGTCAAAAATACGATGGCAATGAAATTTATTTTATATACATATCTTCATCATTAAAATCGGAAAAGATTTAATAAAAATCTTCTTCCTCATAAACACATTAAATTTAAATCCGTTGTTAAGCGACATGTTATGATTTGCTTCAAATAAATTGGTGATCAAAATATCGTCTAAATATCTCTAATGAAGGTTTGGCGACATTTTAAAAAATCGCCAAATTTATCGCCAAGTGGGACTGTAGAACTGACAGTCCCACTTGGCGATAAATTGACGAACCATCATCAAAATATTATCCCCTAAAAAAACACAATTTCGTTTGTTTAGGGCAATTTATCAATTTCAAATTATGTTTATGGATTTATAAATATTTTTATCAATTTGGTGACATTTTAAAAATTTGCTAAATGTGTTACTAAGTAGGGCGGTTGGACTGACAGACAAATGCTAACGAAACACCATTTCAGTACTTTCTTTTAAGAAAACAAAATAAATTTCATTGATTTACCTCATTTTTTTCAATTTGGGGACATTTCAATCAATTTGGTAACTTTTAAGAAATCTGCCAAGTTAGCGATATCCAGCCAAATTCGTAGCTCTAAATTCGCAGATCTGAATAAAATATCGTGATCCAGTTTGTATATACTAAATGAAAACACTAAAATATTGTTAGAAGATATACCCATTCTACTCTTTTTCTGTTTAAACAATTGGATAAATGAATTTATTGGGTAAACAAAATATGAGTTTATTAGCTAAACACAATATATAAGCTTAAAACCTCTTTGCTAAAATAAATTAAAGTGGTGTATGCAGTTCGCAATTAATATAATTAAAAAAAATCAAACCGTTCATTTATAAGATATATTTTAATACCCATTTATTTAATATTCAAATCGAAAAATTAATAATAATCATTAGCAAACATATTTAATTTCATTCCTTGGCCGAGCAACACGATATAAGATAGAATCTTCCTCATAAAATGCGAAATTAAATAACCATTTTGAAATCTTTATACTTCTAATCGTTGAGTAAAAGCTTGTGAAATACAAAACATGGAGTTAGATTTTTCCATTTAAATTCATGTTTCAAACAATTCATGCTTTCAGATAGCAACTATTTAATGCAAAAATCCTGCATCAAACTCAAAAATAAAGTTTTAATTCCCTTTGACGTTTTAAACAAACGATTTTTATCCTTTGCGTTTGGATAAACCACGGAGTTGGAGAGTAGAACTCCTATAAAAAAAAGTTCCGTTTTTCATTAATATCTCGACAACCCCTGGTCTTAGAAACTCGAAACTTGGGCAAAATTTATGGGGGGCTATTTCAAGGGCACCCACAAAATTTCATTAAATTCGGTTCAGCCGTTCTCTCGTGATGATGAGATAAACGAAAGTTTCGTTTTTTACTAATATCTCGAGAACCACTGGTCGTAGAAATTTCAAACATAGACTAAATTTTAAGTGGGGCTATTTCTAGGCTACCCACAAAATTTCATCAAATTCGGTTCAGCCATTCTTCCGTGATGATGGGACAAACAGACAGACAGACAGACAGACAGACAGACAGACAGACAGATTTTCAATTTTATTTATATAGATGACATAAAAAGGGGTGCAATATAACTTTATGAAGCTGTGCCATTCTTGAGGATCCCTATATAGTGTGATCATATTTAGTGACCCCAATTATAACTTTTATTTTGTATATGCTGCCATAAGAAGGGGTGTAATATAACTTTATGAAACTGTACTATTCTTGAGGAGCCCTATATAGTGTGATCATATTTTGTGACCCCAATTATAACTTTTATTTTGTATATGCTGCCATAAGAAGAGGTGTAATATAACTTTATGAAACTGTACTATTCTTGAGGAGTCCTATATAGTGTGATCATATTTTGTGACCCCAATTATAACTTTTATTTTGTATATGCTGCCATAAAAAGGGGTGCAATATAACTTTAGGAACTTTAACGTTTATGATGTTTTTATTTTCCCATTTTAATTTGCATGAAACTAACAAATCAAAATATTTAGTACTATTTTTAAAATAAATATAAATCATAGAAAATGAAACCATGACCCGCAACGAAAAGATAACGCCTTGTGTATTAATTGAGGACACAGGTTCATGTAACGAAATAATTTTTAATACATAAATTAACACAACAAAATATTGAAAGACAAAATGCAAACTCACTTAAAATCTTATACGTAGTATTAAGAAAGTATTGTTTTCACGAAAATTTTCAATCTCGAGATTTTGATGCCAATATATATTTTAAGATCTCCTGAACGCGTTTTGACTATTTTTGGAGTGATGTCCGTCCCTCTGTCTGTCTGTCTGACGTCTGTGGTCGATTTCTTGTGTACACAATAGCAGCCATGAATATGATATTAACACTAGAACGACGGAAGCGGTCATTTTGACCGCATAGCTACTTTGACAGCTGCCGTCGTTCTCGGAAGATCATTGATTTGTTCTCTTATTATAAAACCTAGAATAATTTTCTTCTGTGTTTTCAATAACTTTAAGAAAATAAGAAAAGTCATAAAATGTCAATTTTCAGGAATTAGCCGTTGTGGAGGAACTGTTTCTCGAAGTAGCTATGCTGTCAAAATGACCGCTTCCGTCGTTATAGTGTTAACGGATTTCCGCGAAAATTTATATCCGGATTTGTTATCAAAAAATCTAAGAGTAGCTAGACTTTGTCTAAATTTGAGCGAAAAATTCGAAATGTATTCGAAATTTTATATTTTTTTAACATGACAGCATGGAACAAAATTTGACATAATCATGCAAAAAAAGGGTTTATTTATAGCTCAATGAGCACGAGCTCAATGGCTTAATGATCACATTCAATCACTGTTATGAAAAACAGCAACGATACAATTTTGTTTATTTGTGACGTGAATAGTCCCCCCCTTGGGGTTAAGTTACATCCGGGGGGTTATATTGTCAAGTATGGTATCAATCGAAAAGTTCTTTCAAGCCCGTTAAAGTGAAGGGTAACACGCTATAGTTGTAATAATTTGGACCCACGATAAAGATTTTTCAAATGTTTTTCTTGTAAAATTTGAAAAAAAATGAATTCTTGTACGAGAAAGTCGAGTTAAGCCACACTTCAATTAATTAATACTGCACACCCAAGATTGCACATCTAATATTGCACAAACACAATCCAACACTGTATATGTGATCTGCACTGCTTCCTGCTTTCAACTTAAATTCCAAGTACTTGAAGCGCATGTCCAGTTCGTGCCTCGTTTCAACTGCTAATGATCTGCATAACATAACCCGTAAAACTTCGTGAAATATCCAACATAAGAAATACTGGATTGGGGATAGCACCTATTATACAGAATGCCCGGTAAAGTTCTAAGTACACCAAATAAGTTCTAAACTATGGTAGCTACTTATGAAAGTGGGGTATCGGTGCAATAAATAACTACGCATTACCAGATGAGACTATTGGCAGTGTACCTAGCTGAAACATTTGGAAGTTTACACTCCTATTAAGCTACAGTTACCTTACACCTTTCTGGTAGGTCGGACGGTCTGGGTTTCAACAACAACAACAACTCCTATTCCGCTCTCCCGCCCTCACATCTCGCTGCTGTAAACTTCTGCGTCAGTCGTGTGGTCTGGGCCTTCAACACTCCTATTCTGGAAACTATGAGCGATACAGATAAAATGTCAATTAGGATGTTGTAGATCATTATCGAATTAGTAAGAAATGATATTTTGCAGAAACAAACAAGGCAAATAAAAAGTATTATTATAAGCATCATATGCAAATGATGGCTGTGACGCTCAAAACCGCTCCTGCAGAAAAAATTTTACGAAAACATTTGCAAACTATCGTCTGTCATCCGATGCGTTTACTTTGATGTGCATCGTGTGATAGAAAGATCGTGACAGACTATTTGAATAAAGATTATTGTGACAGGGTATTCAGACGAAATGCTGCGGAAGCTGCAAGTCAATATCTTGCAGCTTCCGCAGCATTTTCGTATCAATTTCGTAACTGCTCTACGTTCACCTGTAATGCTAGTGAACGTGCAACAGGAAGTTTATTATTACATACAAACATGTATTGTGGCAGACCGTGGACATATGGAACATACTTTGAGTTAAACTGTACGTCATGTAAATAGTTCTTTTGTATTTGGTTATGTACTTTTCAACTTTCTAAATGACTATTTTTTTCTATATTTCTCATAGTTTCCGAGGTAATATTGCCACCTTCTAAATTTTGATGCTAGGGCCAGTGTAGTCGATCTTATCTGGTAGTACGTGGTCAATTTACTATATCAGTACCTCATTTCCATATCTCTACTTGTTCCATTGCTCTCATTGGTCAAATCTTATTTGGCCTACTTACAACTTTACTAAGCACCATGCTTATAGTTCCTATATGGGGCACCATTTTTTTATGATACAGTACCCCAAATAAATATTGAGATCAAATTTTGGCTTGCTTGTCCCCAATGTGGAAACACAATATTTCGTAATCCATGGACTATTCGCATAACGCAGCTCAAATATGAATAGGTACTGTCTTCAAGTAATATCTATGTTTCATTTTTATATTCTTATACCTTATTATATTTATTATATATAAAATAATATTTTTGTTGAAATTTAAATGTGCATTAATTATTCAATTTTGCTACCCTATAATGCATGAAATAGAAATATAATATATTTTTCTTCTGTAGAGACAGCGATGGGCATTAAAATTCAAGCACAGAGGAAAAATTCCGCTTATGTGGATGCCTTAAAAGTGTAAGTTCTTATCCTATGATTTAATCTTATTATATGTTCTTATCCTATGATTTAGCCCTATGATTATAAATAAACCCATAAGATACAACTCACAGGTTCTTAGGGCAGCTTCCAAACAACACATTCCAATCAAATTTTCTATTTTTGCTGTTTAAAACAGACATAATGTTTGGATTTTCCATCATCGGGTGAAAATATAGTGTTGTAAAAATAAATCATACAAAACTTCAACAAGTGAACTAACTCCTTTATAACTGTGCACCAAATTATGAATTTTCTTAATTTGTCTTTAATGCTTTGCATAACTATAACCTCACTAAAAGATCAGTATGTGTAATTATTTAATGTGTCAGAAACGCTTTTGACTTTCTGGACCCTACAGAAGTCCCTTAGTAGCTTAGTGAAATTTGCATATTTCTAGTATCGACTACGGTATGAAACCGAACGGAGTCAAAATTTCTAGTGAAAAAATGAAATGAGGTGAAGAAGAGAAACATTTTTGAAAAGACTTGACTTTACAGAGCCTGCACCCTATTGACCTAAATGACTGAATCTTTGCGCATTTATAATATAAGCCATGGAAAAGAACTTAATATAGTCTGATATTCGATTCATCCTCCGGGAGGCACAGAAAATGTTCGTTTTTATCATTCCAGACCCTCAAGCAGCACTTCGGTGGCTTAAAAACCTGAATATTTTCACAGTTACTGTATCAACCCGTAAGGGGGTGAGATAGCCCAATGGTTAGCTGGTGGGGATTGCACTTGGACGACCCACTTTTACTCTGCCCAAACTACCCCCTGTCACGTGAAGTACGAGCACGTTATATATGTGGGTCCATAAGTCCTTTCTCCTTTTAAGAAGTTGGTGATAGGGAAGGAGGGTACAGAGCATGAAGTTACCGCCCGCTGGTTCTGGCTTAAATTCAGCGGGATTTCCCGGCCGTCCAAACCGATACCTTAAGCCTTCGGGTAGGTCAGGCGGTCTGGGTCGAACAAGAACTATCAACCACCAGATCGAACTTAATCATATTTTTAATTTTTCTCCCGGAGTGTACAAAAAGAGAGAAAGGGTAAAATTTATCCGAACTGTTTCACAAAGACATGAAAGGTCGAATCCCGACCACCAAGCAAAACCTAGCAGGACCAATTTTCAACTAGAGCAGCTGTTTTTGACTCCCAACACCAAACATTATGCAGTAAAATTAAACTTCATTTTTCAAAGAAAAGACTCAGCTTAATCTTTTAAGAGTATTAGTTTTATCTTTTTTGACAGGATTAAATACTAGTAAAAGCAATAACATATCGAATTTTTCGTGGTTAAATAATTTCAGCTTTAAATACTAATTAAAGCTGAAATTGGTGCTTTAAATACTATTTAAAGCGCCAATTTCTATGTATGTACAAAATTTATGCATTTTCCTTTATACAAGATTGCATGAATTAACTATATTTAACTCCTGTAAACAACAATGAATATATGTATTTCGTTTACAAAGGCGAAAATATTCTTAGACTCACTAAATTAAAATTATAAAAATGTGCACTTTATATATATATATAACTTCCTCCTTTGGTTCTCTTCCCCGGTTTGTATCTTATAATTGACAGGCTTTCGGAAATTAAGATACAGCAAGGTATCAGTTCCGGGAGTGTTACCATGGTGTATTAGCATGCTATAACCGGAATCAAGAGGTCACAATCCCCCTTGGCCATTTAATATTTTCCTGTTGGCTTAAATCCCTTTTTTTCTTTTGAATTTCGTATATTTACTTTTCGTGTAAGTGCAGCATTGCGCCTTATGTGTTGAGTCTTTTTTATACTTTTGTATACTTTGCTTATCTACTCAGTAATCTCATTTTTCACCTTATTTATATATATATATATAAATTGAATTTTTTTATCAAAAACTATTCATAACCTATGGTAATTTAAAAGAAGCCATCTCACTAGCATATATGTTACAAATAAGTAACTATAAACCAAGACTAAGGATAAAAATGGTAGGTAACTTATCATTATAATGGAATGAGAATGAGGGAAATATTAATATACATAAATCACAGTTAAACAGGTATATATATAAATATAGTATATAAAATGAAAGAGCAAACACGGCAAAAATAAGAAAAGGCAATAATAATTACCTCAAGATTAAAGATCAAGACATAAAGAACAATCAATTGAAACTATATAAAATATGGCGGTTAGTTCGAAATTTCATTCTCGTCAGGATAGCCATACAATTCGAATTACAACCGATAGAATAGTCAGTTTCTGACAATGACGATAGTATTTGACTATGGACACCAATGGAACTGTCTACTGGCTAGTGGAAAGAGAAATAATAAACCATATGAATTAAAAACCAGAAATATAAAAAACAGAAATATAAACTTACAGGTACAGTCACTACGTGGAGTCGAAATGTTCAGAACATTTTACCTTCGTTAAAGAGAATGGATACCGGAGTGTATATACTATTGAACGCGAATGAAAAATATTTTTGAATGCAGAGTTTCAAAAATAGTAATCAGTATAGGACTCAGGACAAGTGGAAAGTAGTCTTTCAAAAATAGTAAACAGTATCAGACTCAGGCCTAGTGAAAAGGTAGGTGATAAGATTGAGTGAAATTCACAAATATGAGTTATCCAATAATAATGCAATAATAGATAAATAATGCATTTGTAAAATTGCTACGTGGTATATATATATATGTGTGTGTGTGTGTGTGTGTGTGTATATATATATATATATGTGTATATATATATATATATATATATATATATATGTGTGTATATATATATATATATGTATGTGTGTATATTATATATATATGGGGGTATTATATATATATGGGGGGGGTGTATGTGTGTATAACATATTTCAGGTATACCCTCGAATGTGTAAAGTACCTTATGGAAGAGCGCTAACCGGTTTAAACCAGTAACCAATGGGAGTGGCAAGCCCATGAAACGTATAAAAAAAATAGTTTATTACCACTCGGATGGACTTTTAGCTATACATATTTATCGTACCCATACTCCACGTAGACACGGCGATAGTTTTGGGCGACGTTGAGAATCGAACACGGAACTAACTCGTGCAGTCTTCCTGCCTCAATCACTTGGCTATTCAGGTCCTTACTTATACCACTAAATATATACAACTTGAGTCTATATCTATACTGATGTATTGCACTTGAATAAATCTATATTTACCTTATTTATGGATTGAAGCGCAGAACAATGGAAATTCAGATAATCTTGCAAAATTGGCAATCATAGATGGCACAATGTATGTTAAACTATTAAAATCATATACAAAAGAAAATACATGATGAAACATGTTTTTAAAAAATGACAAAATAACTGCAGAATAATACGAAAGACGTAAAATATGCATTTAAATTATTTAAAACGTAAACAAAACTTTCTTCACACAGGCAAAACGATTTTCGTGATTCCTATCAAACCACAGTTATTTTCTGGAATTTCTGATCAGAATCATCAAAGTCTCTCAGATTATTATATATGTAGAAGTCTGGGTAATTGTTCAACCCATTACATCTTTGATTGTACATGAACCAAAAAATGTCACTTCAATAAACCTCCAGTTAATAATATGAGTTTCTAATCCATTTCAGTAATATTATTGATATGATTTACAAACAACTATAACAAACACAGCATTCCAGAAGTTTGGTGATTTTGACCAAAACACAATGTGCGAAAGTTCTCTTCGCAGACAAATCGCCTAATATGAGTAAATTTCTTAAAATATTTAAAAAAAATTGATATTAATAAAATAAGATACTTATACGACTTTATTGAGGAAAATGAAAGTAATTTTTGCTCCACAATTTCAGATTTAAGCTTTATTTATTAAACGTATAAATTTCGTTGAAATTCTTTAGTAATTTTAATGAACATTACTTGAAGTCTTTAAATTGTTATTTAACTACAGCATATGAAAGTATTATTGTATACGACATTGAGGAATTTTTACTATAAATTACATGTTATTCATCATTGTTATGAATAACATATAATTTACATATGTTAATTATAAATTATTGTTATGAATAACATATAATTTACATATGTTAATTATAAATTATTGTTCTGTCTATTAATATTGAGTATTAATAGATAAATTACTTAATATTGTCTATTTTTGTTGTGTATATATTTTTTGTGCTCAAAATGCAAAAATTCTTGAAAGATTAAATAAATCTACGTAAATATCCAATAATTAATAAGCACCACATATGTGTCTAATTGTCATGGATTGTATGGATTGCAAATTGTATTCCCTATCTTTCACTTATAGAAATTTAAAACGGTTTAATTGCTGTCTGATTTGAAAATTGAAAAGCTAGTTGTCAAGCATTGTTGACCACTTCTCTAAAAGCAGCCAAAAATCAGACTGTTCGCTGAATCATAACAATTTCTGTGTTTGGCATAATTAGCATTAGCATGTACTTAAGTATTGAAGGGCAAAGTTCATCCGCCAGCGCAATCTCATCCCTTGCTAGCAATAATTCTAGATTTCTGCTTTTCTCTGTAAATCGCGTTAACGTGGTTCAGTTAACATAAATACAAGTTTCGTTGATAAGTGGTAATTAGAAACTTTCCCTGAGCTCTACGAGAAATATTAGTTCAATAATAACCGCCCTGTGTATTAAACTAGTTCATCCCAATCGTATTCACACCACAACGCACCTATTAAATACAAATATTTATTCGGGACAATATTGGAAGGTATTAATGTTCGGGGATTTGGGGGTTTTTCCTCATCGTGACGAAGAGGAATCAATGTTTGTTTTATATAATTACTTTTGTTTCATATAAAAATGAGAGAGGATTACAGTGACAAAAGGACAGAATAATGATTGCAGTAAGAATTTTACAAAATTATTTATTTTTTTTTACTTCCCCTGCAATACATGGTAATGTATAGGGAAAGTATTGGAATCATGTCGAAAATCGCAACTCGGGTTTTCGTCGGGTCTACGCGTTTCAAGACCTCTAAAATACGAAAAAACAATTTTTAGCGTGACGTCTGTGCGTGTGTCTGTGTGTCTGTATATCTGTCTGTCTGTGTGTCTGTCTGTATGTGTGTCTGTCTGTCTGTGCAGATTTTGTATTCACTCTAACTAAAAAACTAATTGACCGAATTTCATAAAATTTGGTAGGTAAGTCACTTGTGAGCAAATCTGGTGCTGATTAGTTTTGTGTACGATTTGGGATAAAAGAACCCGCCTTTCTTTGCGAAAAGGCCCGCAAAAGCCTGTATCCACTCTAGCTGAAAAACTAATGGATCGAATTACACAAAATTCGGTAGATAAGTCGCTTGTGAGTTACTCTGTTGCTGGTTAGATTTTGGTATGCTTCGGAAAAAAATAACCTGCTTTTTTGCGAAATGACTCGCAAAAATCGTCAAAATCTGAAATAAAAACTACGTATGCTTAAATATATCCATTAAATGCTTGTTTTATACGTAATTTTTAATGAAGAAAGGAATAAAACCAACCCCATTACACTAAGACTAGCCATTCTCGAGACATTTTAGTTTTTTCGTATTTTCTCTACGCCACCTTTGAAGATAAGTCCAGTTACTAAACGAGAACGAAAATTGAATTAAAAGTTAATAAATTTAATTAAAATAAAGAGAACGTGTATATAAGTCTGCAGGGAAAGTCATGTGCTGCCCACATCAGATTTTTTTTTTCAGAAAATCCAATGGGAGTCTATAACTATGTACCCGAAAACTCAGGGATAGTTTTTTTCAGCTTAGTGCATCACTTATCATTGCAATATAAAGCACTTTTTTTGAAGTGTGTAGAACATAGCATTTTCTACCCAGCGGGATGATTCTGATAAATTTAGTAAACACTATTTTCACTCGTTGCTAGCAAAGATTTTTGCCATATTATTGTTTTTAGTAACTGTTTTTTATGTATTTCTCATTTCATCTATTTATATAGTTTAAGAGATGAATGTAATGAATTTAACATTAAATTCCGGAAGAGGCAGAAAGATTCACTAAGGATATCCACTTCAGGTTCTTTTTATATTTCGAATTCAAAAACTTTTATTTTACTTTAAACATTTATTTCTCAAGATTGGCTATATATACAGAATAGATGATAATTGATGTGGATTCAGCATTAAATTCTAAAGAAGATAAAGTAGTTTAATAAGAATTTACATTTCTAGTTTCTTTTCCACTTCCTGTACAAAAAATTTCCTTGAAACGTTTATTTATCAATGTTTGCTACAGACAGAGGAGCTTAGATGATAGGAATTCACATTACGTTTCAGAACAGTTGGGTGTGCACTATGGGTGGCCACTTCCGAAAATAATGAATGAGAAATGCTGGAAACATTTATTAAATTACCGCTTAATGAATTTAAGGAACGGGCGTTTTATTTAAGTAGTGTTTAACTTTAATAAAAATTAAATAAATATTTAATCTAAATCTTACTTAGGACCCAGGAAAATTAATAGCCGGGAAATTCGTTCTAGTAAATAATAGAAAGTTCTTGTCAGAGTAAGTTTTGATTAACTTTGCGTAATTTAATTCGAAATATATTTTAAACTATAAAAGAAAGATATAAACAGTAAGAACCAAACAATGTCATTCCAGTTTTAAGATCAATATTTTTTTTTACAAAACTTATGTAATTTTTAAGCAATCGTCTTGTAAAGTTGAAGAGATTTAAAGATTTATCGTTTTTAAAGATTATAATGTTTATATTTCGAAAATTAAAAGTTCTAAATATAAATAATAATAGAGTATCTTATAGTGCTTTGAAAGCCGTATATGGATATATGGCTGAATTTCATATCAGATTATTAGTTTTTTAAAATATAGGGGTTATAATTCCGATATTTTAATATTTTGAACTATTTTAAAACGGTAGTTCCAATTTCAATGTTATAATATTTTGGACAGTTTTGAAAAGGCTCACATAAGACAATTAGTCCACAAGGAATGGTAACAGTGCGGCCAAATGTGCAGGAAATTAGTGAAGAAATACAGTTTTATTATTATCATAACGGTTGATAGATGGTAACACGCGCTCTCACCATTATTTGAATTCGCCTAACCCTCCCTCTTTCATTTGTTTATTATTATTGTATTTTCTTGTGATTTTTACTTTCCTTATATACATAATGTATAAGGAAAGTATTGTGACGGGTTCGAAAATTCGAATTCGAGTTTTCGACGGGAGAGCACTTTCAAGCATCCCTGATCACGAATCAAACATTTTTGAGGCGATGTCTCTGTGTGTGTGTGTGTGTGTGTGTGTGTGTGTGTGTGAAAGTGTGTGTGTGTGTGTGTGTGTCAGTGAGTCTGTGGAGACGATATCTCACGAACGAATAGAACGATTCGAATGAAATTTTGTACAAAAACCCACAATTCGCAAATACTGGAAGCCTATTGTTTTTAAACGTAATCGAATGTTCAGAACCCTCCTAAAATTTCGAGCAAAATTTTTAAAAAATCACCAAAAAATCAAAACCTTTAATAAAGTTACGCAAATGAACATTTCTTATGTAAGTTTTCTTTAGAAAACGATTGATATAAACTTTAGAACGCTAGCATGAACAGTTCTCGAGATATTGCACATTCTTCAATTAAATGTATCAAAAAATCCTATGAATTAAAAAAGAATATTAACTGTTAAGAACATGTTCACTTTTCATATGTAATATCATGCGATAAATTTGGTGGCATCATTCTCGTGGATCTTGCTCGTTCCATTCATGAGAAAAGATACTTTGAGTAATACTTTTGTATTTGAACGCCAATAGTCATTTATCTGCTATAAGAATAACTTATTTATATTATCATTATCATAAAGCTTGGCGAGATTTCGGCGACAAATTTGGCGGAATGTCGCCAATTTGGCGACTTTTTGAAATGTTGCCAAATTAACGAAAATCTCGCTAAATCAATGACGACTACTTGTCGAAATTTCAATATCTTGGAAAGAATATAAGTATCTTCTGTAAGAAAAATTTATTTCTTTTTACTGTAAAAGTAGTAAATTCATAGCATTACATAAGGAAAGTCATGTGTTGCCCACATCAGATTTTTTTATTATTTTATTAGATTAGACAACATCGTAGACTACAATTTCGTACAATTGCACTTCCTTCTTAGCGTACGACTGCGCGGAAAAACATCGATTGGGAAACCAATGTATTTTACTACTTAAATGTGTTATTTCCATAAATCTGATTACAAATTTTATTTTGTATTGACTACTGAATCTCATATGATATGCTATTTTATAATTGGCATTAATTCTTACGGCATATTTTTTAATATTTACTGTTACCTTTTAGAGCATCGGAGCAGTTTTCAGATCGAATCATGAAGCCCTGGGTGTGGTCTGACCTCACTTATTATTTGACCCAAGATGGCCAGGATTATAAGGCGAGTGTGGAGGTTATGCAGATATTTACTTCTTCCGTAAGAAAATTTTAATGTTCCTTTTAACAATATTGTTTTCTTATATTAGTTCTATGTAGTTTCGTGTAATTGCAATATCTTTGTAAAATATTTCCCTGAAATATCTTTACAAAAAAGAAAAAGTGAGAATAAATCAATTGTCACCTTCACTGCATGTATAGTATAATGCATTGAGAAAGTATTGTAATAAGGTCGAAATTTGAATTCGAATTTTTGACAAAAAAACACATTTTAAGAAAGCATCTCTAAAATCAAATCGAAAATTTTTTAGGTGATGTATGTGTCTGTGTGTGTATGTAGGTTAATATATATGTATGTATGCTAGTGTGTGTGTGTATGTTAGTGCAGGGTAAACCCAGGATATATGGCCATACGGGTTAGATGGTCAGTCGTAGTCATTTGTTTAGTAACCAGTAGATGACAACGCTAACCACACAGTTATGAGTCAGATGTTAGAGAAGAAGGCTGGTGTTGTCGAGAGCTCAAGGAACAGCGGTAAGTATATAACGTTTTTATATTTTCATCTCCTCAAAATTATTCTCTGTCCAGTAAGCTGCCGTGTGATGACGATTTGTTTCGAATTAAAATCTTGCAATCGAGCTTAAACGAGAAACCAAACATTGTGTTTGTATGCCTAACCTCGATGTGTTTCATTCATCCCACGTTTACCAGGCCGATCCGGTGGTCGAGCGGTCAGGGGCATGCGTTTCCGTCTGATCGCTGGATTGCCGGGTTGCGGGTTCAAATCCCGCCAGCGGGCATGGATGTTGTCATGTTGAGGCCAAGTCAGACTTCCGCCCTTCGGAGAGCCTCTATAAAAGTGAAGCTGCAAATCTCCTCCCCTTCGCCATGGGATACCCTGGAAGGTCTTGTACACGTGGGGCGTAGGCGCTCCTTCACCACGGGGGAATTGGTAACAAACAAACGTTTACCGGGTAAGCGTCATGGTCATCTATCCCGTTTGTTAAGGAAATTTGGCCTACACTTTTCAGGGTTAGTTGACCAGTTTACCTGATAGATTATTTCGGTATGTATGTTAAGCAACTTCTCGCTTTCTTTTCAGATGTCAAATATATATGTTAAAAAACGACAGGATAGTTACCGTGGGGAGTGGACACAAAATGATTTATGTAAAGTAATTAAAGCAATACGTAATGGCACGTCAGTCCGACAAGCTTCCATTGAATTTCGTGTGCCGAGTAAAAGACTGGAGAGGAGATGGAAAACTGGAGACATAGTAAAAGTCTCGAAGGGCGGAAACTAGCTCGCTGAATATACTCTACTCAGAAAGATTCTGAACCACAGCCCAGCATGTCTAAGCAGAGTGGGATGAATAAGCGGTCCCTCACAAAATTGTTGACCGATATTGCACCTGCTCCATTGATTAGTAAAGCTGGCACTAGATTCAAGCGCCAGCGATGCCATTCTACTATTCTAACGTCATCCAAAAATATAGATAAAGCAAAACAAAAACAAAACTTAAGAACTTTAGGACTCTGCCTAGGAAAAATCAAAATAAGAAGAAACGATGTTGTAGAACTTTTTCCAGCAGCAGCTCTGAAGAGGAAATCAAATTCAATATGCATCAAGTAACATATCCAGTGATGATTTTGATCACTCTAATGAATGTGTAGCTTGCGGAGATGATTACAACAGCTCAAAGATTAAAGCTGACTGGATTTAGTGTGTTCGTTGCCATTCCTGGTTGCACGAAACATGCTCATCAGTTATCGATTTATGCAAGTCCTGTGGAATTATTATATCAAAAAAGAAGTGACTTTTTTTTTTTTAATTTTCAAGTAATGTTTTTATTTTAGTTAATATTTTGGACGTAATCATCTCATGTATTTTTGTTACAGAATTTACCTTTTACGGGATCGTTCTCGGCTCCCAGAACACGTAGAAAGCTATAAACACAGTTTCATTTCAGGGAACATTTTCAGCTATGAAATCTTTACTTCATACGCATCATTTCGTTATTTACGCACGTCATTTTTACTGGATCGTTCTCGGATCTCAGAGCACGTAGAAAGCTATAAACACAGTTTCATTTCAGAGAACATTCTCAGCTATGAAATCTTTACGTCATACGTTACATCATTTCGTCTTTCACGTACACGTCATCCTTTACGGGATCGTTCTCGGCTCCCAGAACACGTAGAAAGCTATAAACACAGTTTCATTTCAGGGAACATTTTCAGCTATGAAATCTTTACTTCATACGCATCATTTCGTTATTTACGCACGTCATTTTTACTGGATCGTTCTCGGATCTCAGAGCACGTAGAAAGCTATAAACACAGTTTCATTTCAGAGAACATTCTCAGCTATGAAATCTTTACGTCATACGTTACATCATTTCGTCTTTCACGTACACGTCATCCTTTACGGAATCTTTTTCGGCTCCGAGAACACATAGAAAGCTGTAAACACAGTTTCAGTTCAGGGAACATTTTCAGCTATGAAATCTTTATGTCATTCGTTACATAATTTCGTCATTTACGCACGTCATATTTCAAAGGCTCGATCTCGACTCCCAAAACATAGAGCTAAATTTCGACACACAGTTTTATAGTTTTATCTATCATCTGCTCATGGACGTCCATAAGGGAGGGCAAGAAGGGGCAGTTTTCCTCTCCTGGATGTTCGATGTTCATGGTCACAAAGTGGGCATCAAGCTAGTCGAGTCTTATCCTTAAGTGTGCCATACTAATGTCAGTGGTTTTCTTCCTCGTGAAAAAAGTTCTATGGGCACCCATGGCACTGCCACATAATATTTGTAAATCTATATTCAAACTACTAAATTGCAAATATCAATATTATGTTCCCTATTCTTAGCGCTATCAGCCAAAGAATATTTTTCAATTAGGAACATGCTGCGCATTTACTAATTTTACCAACAAGATGCAAGATATAAATATCAAGAAAATGCGATACTTCTGCAAAGTTTCTGTCTTTTTTTTCTCGGTATCCTTCTATAATTTACCACCAGCAAATGTTAAGCAGAAGCACGAAAGATTCCATCTTGAATAAATAAACACCTTCTTCCATAATTAATATTTCGCAGAAAACAAAGCGTTGTTGCCTGTTCATTACAAAAATGTGCTATTTTTCCATTATTGCGTTGCGGTAAATATCATCAAAGATGAATGCATCTGTATAGAAACGCTTCATAATTCTCTATGTTAATTACGCCTCACAGATAATTCACATAATATTCAATAAGAACATTTTGCGTTTGGTTATTAAATAAAATAGCTAATCATTACATAAAATAGCTAATCATTACAAATATATCACGTTGCAGACGATAAGAGATTGCAATTTCGTCCTAGTAGCGCAACTGTAGAGCGTCGGCTGGCCAGTTTGAAGATCCAGGGTTCGATTACCAGTTGCAGCAGCAATGATTTTTACAATGGCGCCCGAACAAATCAACCCTGAAGGTTAGTGCAAAGATGTCGGAGGTCTGAATGTGACCCTAGTACGACTAGTACGGATGCAGTGGACTCGACTCAGTGGACTCGTACGGATTCAGCGACGATTTCAAATTGAGAGGATAACAGCCTCACAGGATACTAACATGAGTAGAAATAGTAGTTGCAGGGGGCTAACCTGAAGTAAAAATAGCAGGAGGTTGTTAGTTAGATTGTCAATTGCCCGTTAATCTGAAAATTGAGAGCGGAGAATACAGAGTCCATTTCGAGTGCAGAGTCCATTTCGAGGTAAAGCCATACCAATATGTTCCCGGCATCGAATTAACATAACGTGCTTTGGCGACTTCAAGCGTCATAACAAACTGAAATATTTTTATTTATGTGCAAGATCCATATAATAGTCCAATGCACATTTAATTAATATGCCTTGAAATAAATGCCACTTAGTGAATTGTTTGGTGCTAAAATAAAAAAAAGCATTGCAAAAATTGTCTTTTCTCGTAAATGGAACAAACAAGAGCTACGAAATGGATGCTTGTGGATTTGCCTCGTAATACTGCATATGGAATGCGAACTTGTTTGACAATACTTACTTTTTCTTATTTTTTTTATTTACTCGAACATTTGTTTGAAAAACGTCTAATCTAAAGAATGAATCGTGCTAGCGTTCTGAAATTCGTCATTCGTTTTGTATTATTGAAAATCCTATACTTTTATTATATAAAAAATTCATTCAATAATTTAGGGGGCCGTCCGAACATTCAAACGCGTTTAAAATCAATATGATTCCAATATTCACTGCTTGTAATAATCGTGCAAAATTATATTCTCCATTCATTCCTGCAATACCGCTTCCACAGAATTACACAAACTCAGATGCATATACATAAGTACGCGCGCATACACTCCCAAACACACGCATAAACACACACATGCACAAACACACACACACACATGTACAAACACACACACATGCACAAACACACACATACACACACATACACACACGCACGCACGCACAAACCCACACACAAGCACGCGCAGCACGCACACACACAAGCAAGCATACAAACAAACACACGCACAAACACAAACACGCACAAACACACACACGTACAAACACAAGCCCACGCATAAACACACATATACACAAACACACGCACACGCACGCATAAACACACACATTCACAAACAAACACACAAACACACACACACACAAGCACACACACACACTCACAAGCACACGCATAAACACACATATGCACAAGCACACACACACGCACAAACACACGCACGCACACACACACACACACACACACAAACACACACACACGCACAAACACACACACACGCACAAACACACACACACGCACAAACACACACACGCACAAACACACACGCGCACAAACACACAAACACACACGCGCACAAACACACACATGCACAAACACACCACGCATAAACACACACACAAGCACACACACTTACAAGCACACGCATAAACACACATATGCACAAACACGAGCACAAGAACACGCACAAGCACACGTACGAACACAAACACGCACAAACACACACACACAAACACACACACACACGCACAAACACACACATGCACAAACACACACATACGCACAAGCACACGCACACACACCACCTTAAAAACGTTCGTATCAAATCCTCTTAAAATGCGTAAATTCTTCAATAACACGAATCAGATCTTTCAACTCCTTCGTAATACTTTCCATATAAATTAGACTATGCATGTAGGGAAATAAAACATGTGGAAGATGCACGCATAATAAAGATGAGTGAAGACTCGCTCCCTATTTTGAACTACCTTCCATGCTGTAATAACCATTCCAGAATGCTCAAGTTTAACACTCAAAAAATAAAAAATATTAACCCCACTATGCATTCCCGTTTTGTTAGAACTGATGTTCCAGTTCTGCAAATTTAGTTGATTACGCTAATGCATTGCTGGTGTTTAAATGTATATTTTCTAGTTTTATCAGTCTCCAGATGATATGCTTCATCTTTCATGCCATGATTACTTGGAAATTGGTTTTGACAGTCTGCAAAAGATAAATGTGTTTTGACGAGCATATTTTCAGCTGAGTCTCTTAGAGCTGCAGTGTAACGATAAATTATATTTAAAGTAAATTAGAGGATAGAAGAAAATTTACCTATCCACTTATTTTAGGAACGGGCAGAATTCCTCCTAACCGTGTCTGAAGCTGGCAAGGGCATATTATACTTGGCAGGACAAACCCTTATTTTCAGATATCGGACTTTAAGGTTGGACGTATTTTTAAAAGCATTGTGGCAAAAATACAAATAAACTAAATTAACCCAAGAACGGTGAGTTTTAGAGTTATGGGCTTGGTTTTATTTTTTTTCGTCGTCAAAAATTACGTATAAAACGAGCATTTAATTACATTTGAGCATACGAAGGCTTTTATTTTAGATTTTGGCCATTTTTTGGGGGGCCATTTAGCAAAAAATTACTGGGGTTTTTTTTTCTAAACAGTACTAAAATCTAATCAACGAAAAAGTATCTCACAGGTGACTTGACTTATCTACCAAATTTTGTGAAATTTGGTCAATTAATTTTCCCAGGTAAAGTTGATATATACATTGCACAGTCACACACGCAGAAATCACGCTAAAAGTAGATTTTTGGGATAATAGAGTGTCCAAACCATGTACGTTCGTCGAAAACTCGAGTTGCGATTTTTGACGCAATTCCAATACTTCATTATCATGTGTTATTGCAAGGAAAGTAAAAATTACATAAAAAATGTCTATCTTTGCCACAAAGTATAACATAATCTTATTTTCATAACTGAAATAAATATACTAAATTTCATTCTGTAGGCTCTGCTCTAGAGAAATATTGCTAAAAAACAAGCACAGATATCATTAAACAAGAAAGATCAATCATGATCAAAGATCAACAAAAAAGATCATCAGTATTTCAATTTTTATTTAAAAAACTACCTAACATATTTTGCTGAAATTCTTTTTTGCACATTTTACTTGATTATTTGAATATTTTCTAAAAATTTCAAAACAATTTGTAAATTTTAAGGCCGCTTAAAAAATTTTTGAAAAATTATGTGCATAGGATTCGATGTATTTCATCTTTTCAAACCGGGTTAGATCCGAAACTAATTCGGTGATATTATTCATTTTCATCCCAATATGTTCCACAGACCGTCTCAATAACATACTAAAATTTTATTTTGATAAAATCATTTTTACGGCAGTTATCGTGCGAACGAACAGACAGATAGAATTAACAAAGTCATAAACACTTTACAATTGGGTTGTAAAGTGCTAAAACCTGGTTTGTTTGCATCCAGAGATGTGTAAAAAGTGTATAAATCAACACAAATTCGAGAGTTGGATTTTTGACCTCTTTGCAATGTTTCAGCATAATTGACCTCGATTTCCCTGCTTCGGCAATTGGTTCTAGACACATATTTCCAATTGAAAATTTGTTATACATTTGAAATACTTTATGTATACTATAAGGAAAGTAATAATAAATTAAAACAAAAACTGATGTGGGCAACACATGACTTTCCTTATATAATGCAATAAATTTACTACTTTTACAGTAAAAAAAAATAGATTTTTCTTATAGTAGATACTTTCCAAAATATTGAATTTTCGACAATAAGTCGTCATTTTCATTGATTTAGCGTCATTTTTATCCATTTGGCGAGATTTTTGTTAATTTGGCAATATTTCATAAAGTCGCCAAGTTGGCGACATTCCGTCAAATTCCAAATTCGTACCGAACCAAATTCGTCGCCAAAATCTCGCCAAGCGTTATGGACGGAGAAATAAGTTATTCTTATAGCAGATAAATGACTATTGGCGTTCAAATACAAAAGTATTACTCAAAGTATCTTTTCTCATAAATGGAACCAGTTAGATCCACGAAAATGATGTCACCAAATTTATCATATGATAATACATATGAAAAGTGAACATGTTTCTCAACGGTTAATATTATTTTTTAATTTATGGGATTTTTTGATAATATTATTTGAAAAATATGCAATATCTCAAGAACGGTTCATGCTAGCGTTCTAATGTTTATGTCAATCGTTTTCTAAGGACAAATTACATAACAACATACAAATTTTAAAGGGATTCTGAACATTCGATTACGTTTAAAAACGATAGGCTTCCAGTATTCACGGATTATGATTTTTGTACCAAATTTCATTCGAATCGCTCCATTCGTTCGTGAGATATCGTCTCCACAGGCTCACTGACACACACACACACACACATACTTTCACACACACACACACAGAAATCACCTCAAAAATGTTTGATTCATGATCAGGGATGCTTGAAATGTACTCTCCCGTCGAAAACTCGAATTTGAATCTTCGACCCTGTCACAATACTTTCCTTATATATTGTATATAAGGAAAGTAAAAAGTCTGATGTGAGCAATATCGGACTTTCCCTACATATTGTAGCGAACATACTGTACAATGTAGGGACATAATGTACGAGTACTTTACTTCTTTCAGGAAGAAATAACGATGGACAAAAGTCGTGGTACAATGTTTTTAACTTTGAAAAGTACGCTGACATTCGGCGCTTTTCTGGATAACAACATAAAATATTATCTTGACGTGCCAAATTAACTTATATTTCGCGCAAATATAACTTGACAATTAGAAAAAATCGTAACGTATGTTAAATAATATCCTCAGTTACATTAAAATACCTTCATTATTAATTCATCGATTTGGCGTCATTTTCGTATCTTTGGCGTCATTTTTGCCATTGTGGCAGCATTTTTCGACAGTTTAACACCACTATATATAGACTTATATATATATATAGACCATCACTATATAAAGACCACTATATAAGACTTTGCGAAATTGGCGACACTTTGCCAAATTAGTTACCAAATCCGCCAAATGTATCACTAAGTGCTACATATTTGATGATACTTACTACTGTTCATTTTAATGTCATTTTTAGATACATTTATTTGAAAAACATGCAATATCTCTAGAACGGTTCAAGTTACCGTTCTAAAGTTTGTGTAATTCGTTTTAAAATAAAAAAAATTGCGTTTAAATTGGCTATTTAATTAACATTGTTCAATGTCCTGATTTTGTTTTATGATTTTTTCAAATATGCATTCGAAAATTTAAAGGTCTCGTTTAAAACAATAAGATTTCAGGATTTCACGATCGTAATGACCGTACCAAATTACTTTGGAAACACCTCATTCGTTCGTGAGATATCACACCACAGACTCTCTCTCTCTCTTTCTGTGTGTGTGAGAGAGAGAGAGAGAAATAGAGAAAAAGAAATGCAGAGAGAGAAAGAGAGAGAGAGAGAGAGAGAGAGGAATACCCTCGAAAACGTTCACTTCTAGTTCAGAATGCTTAAAACGTGCTTTTCCTTCATAAACTCGAATTTTTGACCCCATTACAATACTTACTATATCCCTACATAGTATACATTATACTATGTAGGGAAATCAAAAACTACCGAAATAGGGAACATCGGAATCTCTCGATCCGACGATTTTCTCGCGATTTTTGACTCCAAATTAAAACTACACTTCGTAAAACTTATCTGCGCAATGTTATTTGTATTTGACCCTGTAGTTGTAGGGAAAAAATTCCTTGGAATATTGCAGATAATTGCACCGGGTAATTTTGTTGAGACTAATTAATGTGCAGCACAAGTTTTTCTAATTTTTTTTTCAAGTGACCCTATAAAAATTTAAATCTTATACCTTTCTGAAAATACCCCTCCCACACACACACACACACACAAAGGAAAAGAAATTATACGAAATAATTAAACATTTAATTTTAACAAAATTTCAAATTAGAAGTATGCGTCAAAGTCAGTTGCAGCAGCACGAAAAACGAGATCAACTATGCTGAAACACCTTCTATATACTTCGTATTGTAAAAAAAAGTTTAAAATATTTATTCAAATTAAAAGCGATGTTTTATATTAATTGAAATACTTTTCTATATAACTGATAATCAAATAAACAAATATATTTTCCCTATAACTCTCATATATTGATAACCATGGCAGAAAGCTTGAGATTAATGATAAAACCAAGCAAACATTAAACCACAATCCATATATCACGTATTCCTTAATATTGATGTTCCCGTTTCGTATGTAGGGTTGATTATGCTAATGCATTACGCGTTTCTACGAATAGAAGAAAATATTGTAACATAATTTATTTGTCTATAGTTAATTTCCTCATTTACTCAGAGCCATAAACATCTCAGAAATTTATCCAAGAGGCAGAAAGGGATATACTTGTTCTAAAGTACACATTTTGAGTTAAGTTGATTTGGAACTAATTATAAGCATTTACAAAATATAGTTAGTTTAAGTGCATTGCTTGCTGAAAGCTGTTGCATCTGAACCAGTGATTTTCAAATCTCGAGTGAAATCTTGAAAAATCCCAGGCTGCTTAGACAGGAATAAATTACAAAATAGACGTATATAAACCAGAGCTCATAAATAATAATTAATTCATGCTTTTGAATAAAATATTACAACACTATTTATTGCGACTTTCTCATAGCTTGTGACTGTTTTTTTTTTAATTTTACAATAAAAATGCTGAAAAATTAGTATTTTGTCCTATGCTATCATGTTAAAAAAATGTGAAAATTCGAATTTTCGAATTTAAACAAATTCTATCTAGTTCTAGATTTATCATTAACACAGCAGGATATAAGGTTTAGTGAAAATCCATTAATATTTGTGGTAGCTATCGTGCTCATTTTAGGCATCTAATATGTATAAATTTTATGTATTAGGTAAGTGATACATAAAATCACCATTTTTAACACTTTCCAACATAGTTGTAAAATGTTTATGACTTTGTTCATTCTGCCTGCCTGTCTATCTCACCGTTTGCACTATAACTGCCGTAAAATGACTGTATCAAAATGAAATTTTAGTATGTTGTTGAGACGGTCTGTAGAACAAATAGGAATGAAAATGAATAATATCACCTAATTAGTTTCGAATTTAACCCGGGTTGGAAAAATGAAATGCATTGAACCCTATGGGACGTAATTTTTTAAATAGTTTTTTAACGGAATTAATGTTCGCAAATTGCTTTGAAAATTTTAGAAAATATTCAAATTATCACGTGAAATGTGTAAAAAAATTTCAGCAAATATGTTAGGTTGTTTTTTAAATAAAAATTGAAATCATAATTACACCCATATTATATGAAGCGATCACGTGACTCATTTCAAAATAAAATATGACATCCATTTTTCTTCCCCCTATGTAAAAATCGTGATGTTATTAAATTTATATTTAGGTTTGCATCCCTCATCAAACCGCTTTATTTTTGCATATTATCTGTGTATCCAAATTCTGTGCTAAAGCATTTACAATATTTTTTATTTTAAATGATTAAAATTATGATTATTAAAAATTTATTTTTAATCACTAAGCTTTAATTATTCCCACAGCGAAGCCTAACTTCTATAGCATACAGGATGTAAACAAATCAAGCGATTGAAAGATAAGTTGCATAAGAATTTCTGAATTATTTTCATGAAAAATTATTTAGTTCTGGAGTCTCGAATATAAGTGATATGAATGAAATATTCATTGATTTTACATAGAGAAGCAGACGATTTATAGTATTGGTTTTTTTGATGAGGTTATAAGTTTTCAAGCACTATAATAAATTATTGTAGTACTGTGACAATTTAAAGAATATCAGTGCTGAATGTATTGCATTTTAGAGATGCGTAAATAAAATTGCTATTCAGTTGGAAAATATTTCATAATCAATGCTTTATGCATGATTGATCTTTCTTGTTTATAATACATACAAATTTCGTCAATTTTTCTCTCACATATGTTTGCTATATTAGTGTTAATTTTTTTCAAATCATCTGACGACAATCTTTCTATCAGTCGGTGTTGTTGTTGTTGAGACCCAGACCGTCCGACCTACCAGAAAGGTGTAAGGTAGCTGTTTGGACGGCCGGGAAGTGCCACCCAATTTAGACCGGAACCCAGTGGGGGAGGCATCCACGGGGACCGTACCCTCCTTCCCCTACCACCAACCTCTCGGAAGGACTTACGGATCCACATGCTTAACGTGATCGTACTCCGTATGAACACGGCGGCAGTTATGGCAGCGTGCAAATCCAGAACACAAACCACCGAGCTACCGCGCCCGAAATATGAAAACAGCACGCGGTGTTTCCAGGTGGTCACCCACCCAAGTACTAACCGCGCCCGATGCTGCCTGACTTCGATGATCTAACGAGAACCGGTGTTTTCAGCACGGTACGACCGTTGGCCCCTCTATCAGTCGGTGTGTCAATATGCATGGTTTCTAGTAAAGTTCTTAATCATCAAAATAATTGTGTAAGGAAAGGTCCATGGGAGTACCTGTTAGGCCTATCTATAGTAAAGTGGCCGTGCTCGATCTAATAAAAGTGATTACAGTGCTCCTAGCTGAGAATTTAAAAAGCTAATATAGCTAGCTTTTAACGAACGGCATGAGGAGAAAGACTTTTCATCCGCAAGTTTTATTCTATTTTTACAGCATCGATTTGCGATAAGTACCAGAACACGCTAAATATTCCATTGCATCTGACATGAAAGATAGAGTTCGTTTTAATCATCGTGTTTGCATAAATATACTATTACTATTATATCTTCTTAAAAGAATAATACAATATAATAGAGAATAATGGAGTAACAAGTCATGAGAAATACAATTTAAATACGTTTCATGCCCGTCAAAAGACAACAGCAGATACATTGTTCATTTATTCCTTTTTATAAATATAACATTCCAAAGTATTCCATAGGACGTGAAAAAGACCCAGAGTGAAAAAAAGCCAGATGCCAAAATATTCCATCTCTTTCCGCATTCGTGTCACATACATTTATCTCTTCGCAGGTCATCAAAGAACGAAAGCTAGAAATGCTTGACAGACGAAGAAAAGAGCAACAAGCAGAGAAGGCTATCATTGAAGAGCCTCTGGAAACAAAGAAGAGGAAGGCTTTCCTGGATCTCCTTATGGACCTCCACATCAAGGACAATATCCTCTCCGAGGAGGATATACGGGAGGAAGTGGACACTTTTATGTTTGCAGTGAGTTTTATTTTTAAAAGAAAATTTCATTCAAAGTGCTAAATCGCGTGCGGACATTACGGTGAGGGGAGGGGTGGGCGTTGTTGTTGAGAATGGATGACTTTGTTGCGTTGTAAAGGGCTTTTGTTTTGTGGTATTGAAGAACAAATGGATTTTACTTCAAGGAATTAATTTATTTTGTTTGATTTAAAGTCCAGTTATCCTATGTGTAACGTTTAAAACATAAGATAAATGCAATTTAATGCACAAAAAACAGTCTATGGGCAGTAGTTATTCACCGTTAAAAGTATAGTGCTTCGTGTTTAAGAAACTTTAAGGAAACAAAATCTCCCAAAATCATATTTTATGAATAACAAGGCATTTATGGGGGAGACTTGATATCGTGGCAATTGCTATTTGAACTTCATTTCTGACATAACGGTTAAGCATTTTATTGTATTTTCCATATTTATTTCGTGCAGTCATATGAATTATCGGATAAACCGAAAGTGGAAATCCGTAGTAAACTCTTCACACCTCTCTCTGAAATTCGATGCTGAATCCATATCAAGCCAACTTTTAGCAATAGATATTTCAAAAATATTTTTTAAACCGGAATAAAAATGAAATTGGAAATGAAATTTTTTTGCGAACCACTTCACCTCCTCCAGAATTTGATGCTGAATTTATATCATTCATCTTTTAAGCTTGGTCTAATGTCATCTTAAGTCTAATGTCATTTTAAGTAAATTGAATCATTTTTTAACCGGAAATGGAAAAAGAACGGGAAGGGGAAATACTTAGTAGACTCTCCTACTTCTTACAGAACTTTGATGCTAAATCTATATCAGTCATTACCTAATCTGTAGCTATAATAGATCCTGAGATATAGATGTTTTATGAAAAGCATTTTAGTATAACAGTATAAACAATAGTATCCAAAATATTTAATACTAAAAATTACACAGGTTAAATTAAAATTTGTTCTTCCTGAATGCCAATTTAAAAAATCTGATGTGGGCAACACATGACTTTCCTTATATAATACAATGAATTTACTACTTTTACAGTAAAAACAAATACGTTATTGTTATAGTAGATACTTATATTATTTCCAAAATATTGAATTTTCAGCAATTAGTCGTCATTTTCATTGATTTAGCGCGATTTTTATCCATTTGGCGAGATTTTCATTAATTTGGCAACATTTAAAAAAGTCGCCAAATTGGTGATATTCCGCCAAATTTGTCGCCAAAATCTCGCCAAGCGTTATGGACGGAGAAATAAGTTATTCTTATAGCAGATAAATGACTATTGGCGTTCAAATACAAAAGTATTACCCAAAATATATTTTCTCATGAATGGAACGAGTTAGATCCACGAGAATGATGTCACCCAATTTATCGCATGATATTACATATAAAAAGTGAACATGTTTCTCAACAGTTAATATATTTTTTTTAATTTTTGAGATTTTTTTTATAAATTTATTTAAAAAATGTGTAATTTCTGGAGAATGGTTCATGCTAGCGTCATAAAGTTTATGTCAATCGTTTTCCAAGGAAAACTTACATAAGAAATGTCTATTTGCTTAACTTTATTAAAGGTTTTGATTTTTTGATGATTTTTTCAAAATTTCACTTGAAAATTTAGGGGGGTTCTGAACATTCGATTGCGTTTAAAAACAATAGGCTTCCAGTATTCATGGATTGTGATTTTTGTACCAAATTTGATTCGAATCGCTCCATTTGTTCGTGAGATATCGTCTCCACAGACTCACTGACACACACAAACATCATCTCAAAAATGTTTGATTCGTGATCAGGAATGCTTGAAACGTGCTCTCCCGTCGAAAACTCGAATTCGAATTTTCGACCCCGTCACAATACTTTCCTTATACATTATGTATATAAGGAAAGTAAAAATATATCATTTTGTGTAGAATATAAAAAATTTCCACCCATCTGTCTGAAGTCTAGTTGCTAAGACTTCTGACACTGAGCATTTAGTCCGACTTTTCACCAAACCACAACCCGGACGTTTACTTCTTCTATGAAGACAAATAGGAAATGTAAACTACAGATGGGGATAAAAGGATTATTTTAGCAACTTTATTGATCAACTGAGTAATTTATTCAGTCCATCTAGTAATGCATGTCCTTTAAAGATAGATTACAATAAAGTATAAGAACACTTCTTGGCAGTTCTTGTGATATACTAAGCCAGATTTATCAATTTACGTTCAGAAAGTTGCCTAAACAAATTGTTTGAAAATTATTACTTTCCTTATACACATAATGTATAAGGAAAATATTATGACGGGGTCGAAAATTCGAATTCGAGTTTTCGGGGGGAGAGCACGTTTCAAGCATCCTTGATCACGAATCAAGCATTTTTGAAGTGATGTCTGTGTGTGTGTGTGTGTGTGTGAACGTATGTAGGTATGTGTGTGTGTGTGTGTGTGTGTGTCAGTGAGTCTGTGGAGACGATAACTGACGAACGAATGAACCGATTCGAACGAAATTTGGTACAAAAATCACAATTTATAAACACTGGAAGCCTATTGCTTTTATTCGCAATCGAATGTTCAGAACTCCTTAAAATTTCGAGTGAAATTTTGACATCATTCTCGTGGATCTAGCTCGTTCCATTCATTAAAAAAGGTACTTTGAGTAATACTTTTGTATTTGAACGCCAATATTCATTTATCTACTGTAAGAATAACTTATTTCTTCGTCCATAACGCTTGGGGAGATTTTGGCGACGAATTTGGTGGATTGTCGCCAACTTGGCGACTTTTTTAAAGGTTGCTAAATTAACGAAAAACTCGCCGAATGGAGAAAAATGACCCTAAATCAATGACGACTCATTGATGATGACGACATGCAAAATGGCGACTCATTGACGAAATTCCAATATCTTGGAAAGAATATAAATAACTACTATAAAAATAATCTATTTTTTTTACTGTAAAAGTAGTAAATTCATTGCATTATATAAGGAAAGTCATGTGCTACCCATATTAGATTTTTTTACATTTACGTCAGGCAAAAATTAAATAATACGATCTATTCTGGTTTAAAACAAGTTACATTTATAAATGCAATACACTTTGTGCAAAGGATAAGAAAAACATTAGCAGCGTATGTGTTATTTGTGCTATTATACATCGCTCACATTTTTCTTAACTTACATTATTATACTGGGAAAACAAATTTTGATACTTTGCGTGTACCTCAGATTATCTTTATGCTGTTTGATCTGCGGAATATGAAAATGACCGTTAAAATACCGTATTAACTGTTCCAGGTTTTTAAATATCTATAAAACAAGTTTTACACATTTGTATATACGTGCCCTACTGTAATCCTCAAGCAGTAAACCTGCCTGAATTCTTAAAACTATGAGTTTCTGGAACATTACTTTCAAGGGTCTAACAATAATATGCTAGCAGTGCTGCATTTCATTTCCTTAGTACCTTTTCCCAGGGATAGAAATGTCCTGGTGAAACCGTTCTTCGTGTTCGTCAATGACAGCACTACAGTTAAGCTGAAACAAATCCAGATGAGAGTGTAAAATTGTATTTTCAATGGCATGTTGTACCCTAGCCTTTCATGGCGCTACAAGAGATTTTCTACAAGCAATCGAACCGTCAAGTCCCACTGAACACCCTTGACCCTGTATCTTGAAAACTAGAGTTAAGCCGAAATTGTAAAGTTCACATTCGTGATCAGCATATCCAAATAAGTTGCATATAGCAATTTTTGTCTTGAATATATTTTAGCCGATTCTCAGTACTGTTCATTCCCGCTGATGTGTAGCTTAGTCTTCAGAGTGAGATTTAAACACCGGGGATCCATTCCTGAGCAAGACTTCAATTTTTCTCTAAACAATGTTATGAAACCCTTGCACTGCGAAATTAAATATTGTGGGGATAAAACTTACAAATACGTAAGAGGTGAGAGAGAAAGTGAAACCGTTGTCATGTAATGGCGGGGTATATAATGAATGAAACGTGACCTCTTAATTTAGAATTTAGCCACACCAGCACCAATACAAAAACCATGATCAAATAAATGCCGCAAAAATAACCCACACAGGTCCACACACTCCTGTCGGGAGAAGTAAATCTCCGCGATGACCTACAGCCCAGAAGAACCTAAATAACCTGAAAACATTCAAAATCAAAACCTTACCTTTAAAAACTTTCTTCTTCACCAAAATCAAAAGGAATTTCAATACACAAATAAATACACAGAATTTTGAAGTTAAAATGAATTTTCATTTATTTAAGAAGTTAAATTCAATTTGTATATCAGATACAACAGCTGAATCTTTCAGCTCACCACTGGACACATGCGCAGATTTTAACAGAACGCCACTGGCTTTAAAGCCTCTATACTTCCACATAATGCAATACTAAGTGGCAAACAACAGATCATACTGATATCAAACATAGGTATGGCCACATTACGGGACGAGCACTCTGAGAGGTAAAATAAAGCATTTTGAAAATTAATCAAACAGAAATTAAATTTTAGAATAAGCATTAAATTGAAGTTACAAAACTCAACAGATGGTTTCACTCTCCGTTACGATCTCTCTCTCATGAAGTTATACATTAAAAGTCGCTTACCCCGGTCATCAAGGCGTTGTAAGTAAGGTAGTAGTTCTCACCATCAGCCACTCACCCACACGGCGATGAATCGGTGTTTCAGAATGAAAGGTCGGCATACACATTCAGGGATTTTTCCAGAATGGCCCAGCCTGGACGGATGGCATCATTCTTTAGAACTACTCGGGTAGCGACGATTCGATTTACCTTCCCGGTATGAGCCTCGGGAGCATTCCACAAGCCAGCTCGATGTTTTGGTAGTAATCCCGGAATGAGCATCGGGTTCGCTCTACGTGTATTTTCGACGTTACTCCATTCCCGGTATTAACCTCGGGATCGCACCAAAGATGGACGTTATAAAGGCAGCATTACTCAGCTCACGAATCCCCAGGAATCTGCCTGGAGGTCAGACTCCCGAGATTCGGAGTGAACTGCCTACCAAGTCGTAAGAGCAGAAGGGCAAAAGAGAATGAGAACTACTACTACTTGCTTAGTGTGACCAATGGAAGGGAGTCCCTAGTCCGAAGACTTTAACCTCCGGTATAATGCCTATATTTGATATTCATGACATAAGTTGAGCAGATATGATATGAAAAATAAAAATAAAATAAAGTTAAAACTTAAGAAAATTAACATGAGCATCCCCAGAACTAAAAAATTTAAAGGAATTAACTAAAAAATAAGGAATTAAACGTTAGAAAGCCGGTACCGCATGCGGTCCGGTGCTGCCATCTATAGCAGCGAGCAAGAGTTAAATGCTAAAAAAGAATGAAGCCAAAAAAAAGAATTAAAAAACTTTGAAGGAGAGAATATGGAATGAAAAAGAAGTTATAAAGCTAAGGGGGGTCATACAAAACAGCACGGGGCCGCTTTTTCTGCTCACGAGGGTCATAATCTGTTAGAGTGAAAAGTGTTTCATTTTTTATAGTGGGAATATTGTGATAAAATTTTTCAGAAAGTTTTTTGATAGTAAATTTGATGGTGTTTATGTCGAAGTCTTTACGAATAATGTCATTTCGAAGGTATCGCGGTGCTTTCCGTATGATTCTTAAAATTCTGTTTTGCTCTATCTGTATTCTCTCGAGAATGCGTACGCAATGTGGGTTGTTGATTGGAGTACCGAGTCGATAAGACCTAAACCTCCGGTATGGTATACTCTTGTATGATATTCTTGAAATTCATGAGCTGCACAGGTATGAGAAAAATGCAAAGAGGAGCAATGCTAGTGCTGCCATCTATGTGAGAGTGGCGGCAAGAAAAAGGGGGTAGAGAGCAGGAGCGAGCAAGGATTAAGATACAGTGATAGATTTAAAGCTCCAGTTTAGTAAGTATTTAAATTTGAGACAAAATATTTAACTATAAAAGGTTCAGATGAAGTAAGGGGCAGGAAATGGAAGGCATAAGGAATTATAAGGCCTAAGGGGGCTCGAAGAGGACAGCTCGCGGACGCTTTCTTTGCCGACGAGGGTCGTAATCAGTTAGTGTAAATAGTAACTCATTTTGGATGGTAGGAACGTTTTGAAAAAAATTGGAAGAGATATTCTTGATGGTTTGTTTGATTGTTGGAATATTAAAGTCATTTCTTATTACGTCGTTTCGCAGATACCTTGGGGCTCTTCTGATGGTTCTAAGTATGCGGTTTTGTTCAATTTGGATATTGTTCAGACTGGACTTACTGGCAAAGCCCCAGACAGGGCAAGCGTAGAGTAGGAGGGGGATGATAATAGTTTTAAATAGCAGAATTTTATTTTTGAGGTCTAAATGTTTTGAATAGAGGAGGTGGTTCATGGCGCCGGCAAGTTTTCTGGCTTTTTTGGTGACATGGCTGATGTGATCATTAAAAGTGAGGCGGCTGTCAAGGTGCACTCCTAAATATTTTGCAGAACGGCCGAAGCAGACTGGCTGAGCGTGGATTTCAATTGGAGGGGGTGGGAATCTTTTCCAGGAGAAAAAGATGGCCTGCGATTTGACGGGGTTAATTTTGATCTTCCATTGGTTGTAGTAGGTCTCAAGTAGGTCAATATGATTTTGGAGGTTAGCATGTAGATAATTTACGTTCCGATGTGCGGAGATGATACATGTATCATCTGCGTACATACAGAGGGTGGAATGGGGTGCGCGGGGGGTATCATTAACGAAAATATTAAAAAGAAGGGGGGCAAGAATAGAGCCTTGAGGGACACCTGCTTTGATAGGATTTTTAGAAGAAAGGGTGTTTAGGATCCGTACGTGGAAATTACGGTGCTGGAGGTATGAGTTTATGATTTGAATTAGGGGAGGGGGGGCATTAATTTGGATGAGTTTATAGATGAGTCCTTTATGCCACGTACGGTCGAAGGCTTTCTCTACGTCGAGAAGAATGGCTCCAGCTGATTGCTTGTTGTGGAATGCGTCAGAGACAAATTCCACAACACGCAACAGCTGGTGGGTGGTTGAATGGGCAGGGCGGAAACCAAATTGCTCGGAAATGATAATATTGTTGGAGTCAATGAAATTAAAAAGGCGGTTGTGAATAACTCGCTCAGCCAGTTTGCTAAGGGAGGAAAGCAATGAAATGGGCCGGTAGGCAGAGGGATTTGAGGGGTCGCCGCCATGTTTGAGAATAGGTATGATAATCGCGGTTTTCCATTGGTCGGGGAAGTGGTGTAAGAGAAGTATGGCATTAATGATGTGTACGAGGTAAAAGAGGATATTTAGGGGAATAAATTTTAAGGCTTTGTTTGTGATTCTGTCTAGTCCGGGTGTTTTTTTGTTTTTAAAGCTTTTAATGATATCGAAAAGTTCAGACGGGGTGGTAGGGGTGATGCGGTCCAAAAGCGGGGAGGGGGGGCTCATGAAGTTTTCAACTTGGCGGGTTATCTGGGCCTGAAAGTGGGTGTTATTAGTAGAATTATTGGGTTTGAACTGTTTTTTGTAGGTTTTAGCAAGAATATCGGCTTTTTCAAGGTTTGAGAATGCCATTCCTGTGGCGGAGCGGAGGGGGGGAATCTGGCCAAAAGGTTTCTTAACACGCTTTATTTCTCTCCATATGGTTCTGTCTTCGGGGGAAAGGGATTCAATGAAATGTTTCCAGCTTTGCTGTTTGAAAATTTTGATGTCCGCTCTAAGTTTGCGGTTTAATGAATTTAGGTGGGTTTTAATTTGGGTGTTTCTGGTAGATTGCCATAGCCTGCGAGTGAAGTTTCTTGTTTTAATTTGGCTAATAATGTGGGGTGGAAGTGGGTTGTAGCGGGGGGCAGGGCGGGTGGATGTAGCATCCGAAAGGGCCCGTTGAATTTCAAGAGTTACGTTACTTACAGCTGAATCAAGGTCAGCCGGGCTTTTAATTTGAGGATTTAAAAGGGTGGACGTTTTGAGTGATTTTTTGAAGTTTTTCCAGTTGGTGAAGGTAGGGAGATTGGAAACAGGGAGGAGGGTATTTAAATTTAGGGAAAGAAGGACAGGGAGGTGGTCAGAGCTTAGTTCATTTAGGGTGTCAGTGGTGTGAGGGTAGTGAATATTCTTTAAAAGGGCAAAATCAATAGTGGAGGGGGCAGCCGTGAGAGAGTAGTGGGTGGGGCTAGTAGGTACGGCAATATGGATATTATTGGTCGAGGTGAAGTTATGAATTTGAGTGCCAAAAAGAGTTCTGCGGCGGCAGTTCCAAGACGGGTGGTGGGCATTGAAATCGCCTGCTAGGATAGTTCTGAGATTTGAGTTTAGGATGTTTTGAAGGTCGGGGATAATATCGACAGAGCCACTGTGTTTGACATAGACAGAACCAATAACAATTGGTGGGTGGTTTGGAAGGGTGACTTTTATAAGTTTGTTTTCTATTAAGTTGGAATTGATGGAAGACAGCTCGTAATGGGGGATATTGTTTTTGACATAGATAGAGACTCCTCCATATGGGGAGGGGGAGGTGGCATTTTGATATCTGTAGGCAGAGTAGAGTTTATAATTTGGAATTTTAAGGGAGGGAGGATGACGGCCAGGTTTTATTTCTTGTACTAGGAGGATTTCAAATGAGTTCGAATTTATGAAGTCGCGGAATTCTGTGATTTTGCCAGTAAGTCCATTTGCATTCCAGAAGAGGATCCTAAGGGTATGTTGTGTACTATTCATCATGGGTGTTAGAAACAGGACAAAAGACTTCTTCAAGAGCAGTGAGGATCGCAAAAAGTTTATTTAGGGGGTTTGAGTTTTCATTGAAGCTAGTGCGGATTTGGGCAATGAATTTTTTAATTTTCGTCATATCGATGTCAAAGCTTTGAAATATATTTTTGATTTCGGTGAAAATGCTTAAGATCTCAGTAAAATGCGATGAAAGATTTGATTTTGGTTTTTCAGAGTGGTTTGATGATTTTTGTGGAATGGTGTCAGGAACATGGGGAGGGGGGGGTAATATAAGAATGTATGGAAAGATTTGCCAGCGGTAAGTTATTTGGGTCGGTAAGGGGAGTTTTTTTTGGAGTGTATTTCGCGAGAGATTTAGCTAGTCTTGAGTTTTGATTATCCGGAATGGGAGTAGATTTCTCAGTGGCGGTTGAGGTGATTTCGGCAAAGGTTTTAGTCGAGGGCGGTGGGTTGGTGGTTTGTTGGGCAGGAATTTGTTTGTTTGAAATGTGGGTGGGCTGATTTGGAGTAGCATTTTGAGTGGGGATGATTTTTTGGGATGTAGGTCTGAAGGGTGGGAAGTCTTTAGGCTGCGGTGCAGGGGCGCGAGTTGCGGGTTGCGAGTTGCGGGGGGGGACATAAGGTCCCGGGATGTAAGCGTCTTTGTTGTACGGATTTGATGGGCAGAGTCTGTAATTTGCCGTATGGGGGCCAAGGCAGTTTGCACATTTAGGGGGAGTTGTAATGGGTTTAGTACAGTCTCTAGATTGATGACCTTCTCCACACTTTACACATCTGTGGGGAAGACGGCAGCAGTCACTACTATGGTTGTACCGCTGGCAACGGTAGCACATCTTAACTGCGCGGGATTGAAAGTCTGTTATTTTGATTGTCATATCAAGGAGGGTGGTGATTTCTCGGATTTTTTCCCATCCCTTAGTGGGATTTAGGTAGGTCAGAAAGATGGGTAGGGGGGCTTTGGTGCGGTAATCTTTGAGTTGTGATATGCGATGGGTGCTGAAACCTAGTGAGTTAAGCTCATGGGCAATTTCATCTATCTGTGAATTTGGGGGGAGACCTTTTAATAGAATTTTAATCGGCCTGTCGGCCTTTAGGTTAATGGAGTGAAATTCGATGTTTGATTCTACAAGGTGTCTTTGTACTATGCGAAAATCTTCTATTGACAGGGGGTAGATTTTTATAAACTCGCCCGCTAGTTGGGCTTTTACTGGGTTTGTAGTTTTTGAGTTTAAAGTTTTAACTAATTCCCTCCAGTTATTAGGGCTGTTTACATAAAAAGGTTCAGGGTGGGGAGCGTATCCATATGAAGGGTTTTCCGAAGCATGATTTTGCGAGGCAGCAGGGGTGTGGTCAGGTGCGGGAGTGGTGTCCATATTGGAAGAGTTCCTATTGGCGGAGGCATTTTCCTCGTAATCCTGATCTTCTGTATTTGTTAAAGCATTGAAAGCGTTGCGAGTTGTTGTGGCTGTCTCAGCGGAAGTTATAAGTGTGGCCTTTCGGCAAGTTTTTTTGGGGGGAGGTTGAGAGAATCCTTCCATATCCTGCATTTCATCTGAAGAATCATTTACATTAACAATATTAGGATCATTTGGTTTTAAAGTATTTGAATTGGCAATTTCAGTTATTTGGGAGTTTCCCAAGGTAAGAGTAGAGTTTAAATTGTTTTTAGGAGTTTGGGAGTTTTCCCATGGAGCATTAGGTGCTTTATCAGATTGAGCTAAGTTTGAGTTTAACTTTTGGGAATTATCCCATACATTATTAGAGTCTACATCATTAAGATTAGGGTTTAGGATTTGGGGAGTATCCCCGAGACGATTATTAGCTTTGAGAATATCTAAATTTAAGCCTAGTAAGGCAGGATTAGCAGGAGTTGAGTCCTGGGTTAGAAGACTTTCTTTCTCAGCAAAGTGCCTGATTTCGTTAAAATAGGGGGTTTGCTCATTTGCAAGGGGGTGCAGCTCAAAAAAATTCAAGAGAGAGTAACACATACCCTTTAGAGTCTGGATACTCCTTTCAGGATCTCCGGCTTGGATGAGTCTCCATTCATTCATCAGGAATTTGAATGTCATGCATTGGTCTTGAGACTGCTGCATGGAGCCAGGGGTGTCAGGAGGTAATCTAGGAAGGTCTCCGGCACGAAATCTTTCAAGCATGGCAGCAACATCGTCAGGAAGTACTCTGTCTGTCGGAATCAACGAGGTTCCGGACTCCATGATAGAGTCAGGAAAGGCAATGATCTGAGAGAGAGATCGCTGTGACAAAATGGCTAAGAGGTCTGGTCGAGCGTCCGTACTACACGAGGTCTAACCAGCCAAGTCGTAAGAGGTAAGAAGAGCAGAGCATTCTCTCGAGAAAAGGTGTGCACGGCTTTTTATACCTTTTCAGCCAACATTTCCACGGACCTGGACGAAAGCTTCCAGTCCGTCACAGCCAATAGAAAACATTCATGATCTTTCTCGCCGAGAAAGGTTCTCACGGCCAAACGCCAGTATGTCTCGACAGGATGTCTGGAGAGCCACCTGCTATAAACAAGCGTTGCAATACTTCATTATCGTCTGCAGCATAAATGTATAGAAACTATGAAATTATTTACATTGGCACTTCCATTTTCGACTGCCAAAAAGACCTTGAACTCAACAGAAGAAATAACTCTCAAAGCGCTCGCACATTTTAAATAATACGTTAGAAATGATTTTAATTTCGGTTTAAGAATAATATATATTCCACGAGAACACATAAAACGACAAAAGGGGGTTTTCAAGGCAGAATTAAAATCTGTAACATAACTGTATATAAAGAAATATAATACATATATTTATATATTTTACATAAAAGTAATTCGATTTGAATATCGACATTACAGTCATGCATTCAAGTCTATCCCTGAGCACGACTTCAATTCTTCTCTTAACGGTTTCTGAAACCATGTACTAAGAAATGAAAAATTGTGAATTAAACTTAATAATGCGTAAAAGATGAGAGAGGAGGTGTAATCGTTGAGGCCGAGGAATGTTGGCTTCAATCTCAGGGAACTAGGAATGTGAGGCTCATTGTTGTACCTGGAGATCTTCGCCAATAAAATATAACTCTAGATTTATGGGTCCTAAGTTCAAATCCTTCTCTGCAAGACTTCACATTTTGTTTCCAAATGTGAAATCTTGTCAAATTTAATAATATTTTTACGTTTTTTCTAGGGCCATGATACAACAGCTATGGGAATTAGCTGGGCACTTTACAATATCGGGCTTTGTCCGGATATCCAGGAGGCCATACATGAGGAACTTGATCGGATATTTGGGACAGATGACCAGCGCCCTGTCACAGTCGACGATGTTAGAGAAATGAAATACTTAGAATGCGTACTAAAGGTAAGTAATTCTTATATAATGTTCTAAAGTAATCCTTAGCTAATGTTTTAAAGTAATTCTTGACTAATATTCTAAAATAATCCTTAGCTAATGTTCTAAAGTAATCCTTAGCTAATATTTTAAAGTAATCCTTCACTAATGTTCTAAAGTAATCCTTAGCTAATGTTTTAAAGTAATTCTTGACTAATATTCTAAAATAATCCTTAGCTAATATTTTAAAGTAATCCTTCACTAATGTTCTAAAGTAATCCTTAGCTAATGTTTTAAAGTAATTCTTGACTAATATTCTAAAATAATCCTTAGCTAATGTTCTAAAGTAATCCTTAGCTAATATTTTAAAGTAATCCTTCACTAATGTTCTAAAGTAATCCTTAGCTAATGTTTTAAAGTAATTCTTGACTAATATTCTAAAATAATCCTTAGCTAATGTTCTAAAGTAATCCTTAGCTAATATTTTAAAGTAATCCTTCACTAATGTTCTAAAGTAATCCTTAGCTAATGTTTTAAAGTAATTCTTGACTAATATTCTAAAATAATCCTTAGCTAATATTTTAAAGTAATCCTTCACTAATGTTCTAAAGTAATCCTTAGCTAATGTTTTAAAGTAATTCTTGACTAATATTCTAAAATAATCCTTAGCTAATGTTCTAAAGTAATCCTTAGCTAATATTTTAAAGTAATCCTTCACTAATGTTCTAAAGTAATCCTTAGCTAATGTTCTAAGGTAATCCTTAGCTAATGTTCTAAAGTAATCCAAGTAATTCTTAGTAATTTATTAATGCTAAAATCCTTGATAAGCATTTATATCATACACTATGTTAAAAAAACGCATTAATTGGTATCATAAACTCTTCGAATATTAGACCAATACCATAATTTTATTAGATTTGTTTTCAATAGTAATAGATAACACATTTCAAGTTATAAAACACATTCAATCATGACAGACAGATTCAAAATGTTTTTTGTTTTTTTTAGAAATTTTTAAAACTTAGGCAGCTTTAACCCCGTTTGCTAGCTGTCTAACTCACTTGTTTACTATAAGTGATTATCAAATAAAAAATTTAACCGGAACAAATATTCCCTAAATTTGTCGTTGTCAGGATCATAAAACAATAAATGTCCCTTTGGGGATATTAATAAAAATGAGTATTATGATTAAAAGCACACTTATATCCATTTTATAATTGTTATACATAATGGTAACTATTATAAAAATTTACGATTTTGATCAGATTTATTTTTAATTTGCAGTACTCATTTCCTCATCATTATCTTTTCAAATATTTTTTTTTCTTCATTTGGCGACTCGTGTGACAGCATTTTTAAAAAAATATTGCCAATTAAAGGAAAATGTTTTTAAAATATACAAAAAAGTTTACACAACACAATCTTCAATTATATTTATCACTGATATTACCATACAAAACTACTAACCATTGTTTACAATTCTTAACATAGTTTAAAATTATATTTTTAATAGTTTAAGACATTTAACGCAATCTTCGGCACTTGTGCTCTGGGAATAATTTTTTAGTGCAACGATCACTAAATGTCAACACCCCCTCGGGGGTCAGAGAGCTGTAAAGGTGCCCAAAAGAAAAAATACCATTTAAGAAAGAGGAAAAAATATAGCTTTCAGTAAAAGAAAATTCTCATAATAAATTTTCAGAAATTTTTAACATATATATATTGTGTGTCTTTTTCCAAGAAGATTTTTGGAGTAGCCACAAAGTTGACCCCTTTTTATTTAAAGATTTCTTTAAAAGAGCGTGGACAATTTTAACGAGACTGTGGCAGGAACAGGGATGGGGATAACGCTGATGATACTGTGGGCAGAGTGAAAGAGGCTCGAGGTAAGGCTTTGTTAAAGGCTTGTGGAGCCGGAGCCCCTAAATAACCATTTTACTATGTTAATATGGAAATGGGATAAAAATTATGTTGGCATTTAAAGGCTTTCCAAAAAATTATGACAAACCCTCCAAATCGTAAAGAGCGGTATAGGCTTGTGGATTGAATTCGCTGCATTTCCTAAAACGATCGTAGTATTCCTGGATCTTTGAGTGATTGCGGAGTAGGAGGAGGCATATTCATATAGCTGTTCTTGTAAAATCCTATACACATTCCTATTTTTCGATGTTTTTAATTTTATTAAAAAAAAACTATAAACATCACATTCTTCTCTACACGTCAAACTTTCTATAAAGAAAAATATAGAATACTGTTGTTCATAGAATATTGTTACAATATTCATATATTACAACAATATTAATATAGTATGGAATATTGTTTTAATATCTATATATTATAGCAATATTCTTATAGAATATTGTTGTAATATTCATAAAATATTGTTGTAATATTTATAGAATATTATTGCAAATGAAAATATAAAAATTGTGAAAATTATAGGCGGTAGATGGAAGGACAAGTCATAGTCCTTCGGGAGTAAATATAAATATAACTGAAATTGAAAGCGGTAGGAGGTTCTAACTTCTAGCTAGGGAATCCCAGGATTTGGAGCTCCATCATAGTGTCACTGGTCACTGGGTTGCGTCGTTCATACACTCACGTCACCGAAAAAATATCCTAACCAAATAAATTCATAGGACTGTTTTTCTTTAATCTGGTGATATTTACAAGGACATCATAAACTTGGAGCTCAGACACCCCTAATTATATGTGCTGTATTACTCACAAGTCTCTCTCTGGAGACTACGTTCAATATTCTTTCTAATTAATTAAATTTTCAGGAGAGCCAAAGACTTTATCCGTCACTTCCTGTTATTGGGCGAGAGCTGGAAGAAGATATTGTTGTTGGTAAGTACTTATCATTATCTCTTTTGATACTTTTAATAATATACAGCGCTATTTCGAAGCGTGAATACTTTCACAGGATATTGTATTGCAGTATTCAATATAAAATATCTGGAATAAGGAGTTTTTTACTTTAGAAAACTCGCAGGGCTCCCCTCCAGTTATTAACATTTAACATGATAACATCAACAATGGTTAACAGGTAACATGATAAAATCAACAATGGTTAACAGTTAATATAACATCAACAATGGTTAACAGTTAATATGATAACATCAACAATGGTTAACAGTTAACATGATAACATCAACAATGGTTAACAGTTAACATGATAAAATCAACAATGGTTAACAGTTAATATGATAACATCAACAATGGTTAACAGTTAACTGTTTTTCAAAATGCCTGTGATATGTTGCTGGTAAACAACAGTTAACATGATAAAAGTTCTAACATTCATGATCATGAAATATTAGTTTTCGTAATGACTTTGGAATCATACCGAAAATCACAACTCGAGTTTTCGACGGATTTACACCTCTAAAAAAAAAGCGAAAAAACTATTTTTAGCGTTACATCTGTGTGTGTGTCTATGTGTTTCTGTGTATTTCTGTGTGTCTGTCTGTGCAATGTATGTATCCATTCCAACTCAAAAACTAATTGATAAAATTTCACAAAATTTGGTAGGTAAGTCTCTTGTGTGTGATACTGGTGCTAATTAGATTTTGGTACAACCCCGGATAAAAGAATCAGTATTTTTTTGAGAAACGGCCGGCAAAAATCACATTTATCCATTCTAACTCAAAAACTAATAGATCAAATCTCATAAAATTTGGTAGATAAGTCACTTGTAGGTGACCCTAGTGCTGATTAAATTTTAGTACGATTCTAGATATAAGAATCTGCCTTTTTTGAGAAATGGCCAGTAAAAATCACATGTATCCACACTAGCTAAAAAACTTATTTACCAAATTTCACAAAATTAGGTAGATACGTCACTTATCCTGGCCCGTCACTGATCCGTCAGATTATCCTGGTACTGTTTAGATTTTAGTATGATTTGGGAAAACAGAACCTACTTTTTCTTTTGTAAAATAACACGCAAAAATCATTAAAATCTAAGATAAAAGGCTAGATATGCTCAGATGTGTGATTTAAATGCTTGCTTTATACGTAATTTTTGACGATAAAAAGAATAATATCAACCCTATTATTCTAGGATTAGCCTGGAGTCTAGGATTAACTAGGATATTAACTAGGATTAACTAGGATATTAACTAGGATTAACTAGAATATTCTAGGATTAACTGCAATAATAATTCTATTTAAATGGTAATTGTTCATAACAGCAATATTTGCGAAACGTTATGATTATAGGAATCAACAATAAGACTAATCATTGTAATCTGTAATCTTTGTGACGTTTCTAACAACAACGCATCACAGAAATGTCGAAAATAGGCCTAGCTCATTAAGGCTATGCAAAATTTCATTAATTAATATTTAATGAATTAAATCAAAATTCCACGCCCGACTTCTGTAAGGAAAGTCATGTGCTGTTCACATCAGATTTTTTTAACTGCAATAATATTTCAATTTAAATGGTAATTGTTCGTAACAGCAATAGTAGCGAAACGTTATGCTTTTAGGAATCAACAATAAGGCAACAACATTTATCTCGGTCATCTTTGGAACGTTTCTACCAGCAACGCATCACAGAGATGTTGAAAATATGCCTAACTCGTTAAGGCTATGCAAAATTTAATTAATTATTGTTTAATGAACTAAATCAAAATTCTAAGCCCGACTTACATATACAACAGCTCATATTAGTATAAATGTAAAATTTTCAGAAATGTACGTTCTGCCAACTGTTTGTTAGTAAAGCAATGTCAAAAATCGTGGGGCTTTTTTGAAATAGAAATTATAAGTGAGGAAATTATAAGTGAGGATAAACCCGTTTAAGACCCG
>OX578144.1:115183035-115433035 GCA_951213105.1 Amaurobius ferox | reverse complement strand
TTTCAAGCGCAACCATGTCATGTTGTTGATGTTGATGAGAGCCAGACCGTCCAACCTAGCAGAAAGGTGTAAGGTAACCGTTTGGACGGGCGGGAAGTGCCACCCAATTTAAACCGGAACCCAGTGGGGGAGGCATCCACAGGGACTGTACCCTCCTTCCCCTACCACCAACCTCTCGGAAGGACCTACGGACCCACATGTTTAACGTGATCGTACTCCGGATGAACACGGCGGCAGTTGTGGCAGCGTGCAAATCCAGCGCGCAAACCACCGGGCTACCGCGACCGAAATGTGCCAACAGCACGCGGTGTTCCCAGGGGGTCACCCACCCATGGCAACCATGACATGTGTGCAAACCGGATTTATATTCCTTAAATAAGCTCCTTTTATACGCCCTAAATAAGCGCTCGATCGTAGGGAGACGATCTTTCTTTCAGGGCTTTATGAACAATAGGAGACGAATGGATCCTTAGATGGAGCAAGTTTTCAATTTAATTTTTAACTACTATATTTACTTATATCTACATATATAGTAATTACATGTATTATATTACTATATATTATATATTAAATATATGCTATATTAAATATAATATTAAACATATGTTGATTAATGAACATTAAACATATTAATTAACATATATATTATATTAAATATGAAATATACAACATACTATATAATAAATATATGTTATATTATATATTAAATATATACATAAATCATATATTAAAGCTAGAGGATCGGCAAAGTTGCCCTGATCCGCTAGTTCTAATATACGAAAATTAGTGATTCGCAAATTTGTAACAAGAAAACAAAAATGTATACTTATAATGCAGAAAATATTTCCATGAGAAAATTTAAGAACTCTAGGTGGCTATTTCTCCAGCACTTTAAGTTTATATTAAATTCATATCATTGAATACAATCATGTATTTAAATAAGTATAAGACGCAAATTAATAAAGAAAATGCCAAAATATTTCGGTGTTCTGTATATCAATCAAGGCATACGCTACAGAAATGAAATGATGTTACCAAAACAGCAATGCCCATCATTTGACACGTTTTGCTCATATCCCAGCTCAACAGCAGATTCATGGCAAAATTAATTGCGATTTGAGACTTTTGCGGATATTTCAATTAATACTTTTTCCCTGGTGTAAACAGGGGTTCAAATGCCTCCCATTAAGTGAACAGTAGCATTAGTACTTCTTCGAACTAGACCGTCCAACTTACCCGAAGATGTGTGGTATCTGTTTGGACGGCCAGGAAGCACTACCCAATTCAGACCGGAACTTAGTGGCGGCGGCATCCACAAGGATCATACTCTCCTTCCCTTGTCACCAGCCTTTCGGTAGGACTTATGGATCCACATATTTAAAGTGCCCGTACTCCGCTTGAACACGGGCTCAGTTTGGTCAGAACCGGGGATCGAACTCGGGTCGTCCGAATTCAATCCCCGCGTGCTAGCCACTGGGCTGTCCACCCCTCATTACTTCTTCCGAGGCTCTATATTGGAAAACTAAATCTTTATAATCTGTCATTCAGCCTCCAACCCTCCCCATGTCATAGATTCTGACTACGCCTGTGTATTTTGCGGCGAGCGTGAAACGTCCTACTATCGTAATCTACATTGCAATTTCAGTTGTCTGCAATAGATAACAAGATATCTTGCTGTAAGCACCATTAAAGATAAAACACTACTGATAAACTGACAAGTACGAAACTGAACTGGCCCAACGATAACTAAGAAAGTATTAGTATAAGAGAATTGAAGTATCACAATCCTATGCTGAGTGAAAAAGTATAATTCTCAGCATTAATGTGTCAAAATAATTTCAAAATAATTAGTAAATCAAAATAATAATTTCATAATAAATAGTAATGTCAAAATAATTAGTGTGTCAGTATAATTCTCAGAATTAATGTGTTCAAATTGGTTTAAAATTACGTCATAAAAATGTCACACACATCTAATCAACTTAAAGAATTCGTTCTCAGAATTAAGAGAATTGTCATTGTGTGCAATCCTATGATATAACACGTTGAAGAGTCCAACACAAGTTTTTTTCCTATATATTAATAAGTTTGGATTCCGTGAAAATATATTTACATAAAATTTAGTCTTCTTATGCCGTGATGTCACTGAAAATTATTGAGATTAAAATTACGAATTAAAATAAAAATTCCAAATTTGTTGAAAATAGCTAGCATTTTTATGGGCAATATCTCTCATCCTGTGGTAAAGTAAAATTTATATCCCGGAAACGGCTTGTAATAACTCATTAAAAATAGTTGCAATTCATTTCTGGTTAAAAGTATTTAACTCATCTACTCAATGTTAATGCTCATATTTATTTTTTAAATACTTTATTTTTTTAATTTTGTTCGAAAATGCACAATATCTTGAGAATGAAATCATTTATAGGATGCTGAGACACACCATCATCTTAAAAAACTTTCATAGAAAATTTATATTTCTTTACGATTTTAAAAACAATATCATTTTTTAATTTTTTTTTTCAAATTTCGAGAACAAAACGATGAAAATATAGAAGATTATTCAAGAATACGCAAGACATATCAATTCAAAAGTCGGATCTTTTACCCCTCATTATACTATTTTCCTTCTATATACACTGTATATTATAGAAAAAGTAAACATACTTCTCATAAACGGTTTTCATGAATGCATTGCTATAACGTGGATGTATTCTTAGGATAAAAGCGAGTTTGATATTTTAAATAATTAACACTTTATTTAAAGCACCAATAAGCGCAAACAAAAACAATATATAGCTCTTAATTCACTAACGCATCAAGCAAAGTCACAAAACTACTATCAGGTACACAAAACAGCAATTGAATGCTCCGCTAATTCACAAAAGAGAAAATTTAGATCCTCAAAACTCTGATGTAGTTACAATTCCATAGAGTTAGAAAGAAGGAGATAAAACTCCTATGGATGAAATGCTTGAAAATGCCATATTGCTTTAAGAAATATATCTAGGTATCGCTAGTGTTGGTAAAGTAGCTGTTTTTATTAGTTGACAAATGGTCGACTAATTCATAAATCAGACAACTATATTCTCGAAACAATGAGTTATTCATTATTGACTTTTACTCGTTTGACGTACCATTCTTCTCTGAAGAATGGTGGTCATTGGTCAGCCTCATATAACCTCTGGAAAGTTCCCGGGAAAACTTTAAAATTTCTTAGCCAATCCACAAAATTCGAGACGTTGTTAAAAGTCGCCAAGTTGAAGATAAATCTCCAAATTTGGCGGCTATGTTAAGCGACAAGGATCTGCAATAAAAAGCAGCTGTCACCTGTAAAAGTTGTTTCACTGCGGAAACTGGCTATACACCGTGAAACATATTTTAAGTATTTGAAATAGTGTAGCTGCAGAATATCGTGTATAAATTATAAATGATTGACAAGAGCGCAGGGTCGTAGTCAGGCAGGGTTCAGAGGGGGGCTAAGTCCCCCCCAAGAGGTATACTCAGCCTCCCTGAGAAAAATATTAAATTTTTAGTAGTGATATGAAATTTTATATAAAATGTCATTTAAATTTTGCATAAAAAATTTTGGAGAATTTTTTATAAATTTCTTTGTTTTAAAGATTTTTTTTAATTTAGCTGAATTTGTTATTATACTAATTAATTTAATTTAAAATATTTAAAAATTATAAAAAATAGTATTTAGGATACTTTTGTACTATTGTGGGGTTCACTGTTATACATTATAGAGTGAAAATCAACTAATAAGTTGGTAAGAGTTTATATTAAACATTATCTTGTATTAAATTTCAGAATGTTTCTGCAAATTATTAACAGCTTTATTACTAGTTAATGCTTACATTAAAATCAATTGTAATTATTTTATATTAATATGGATGTATAATAGCTGTATGGATATTAATAATCAACTCTTAGCTTGCAAATATAAATATACAATTATTTGTTAATAATTTATATGAATTAAAATATATAATAGTAACTATTATGGTTTATAAATGCTAATGATTTATTGTGTTTTTTGATGAGAGCCCTCCCTTGAATTTCCCTCCAGTTGCTCTTCAATTTCGTCTCTGACTACGGACCTGTAAAAGCACAATAAAGTTCCTCTAAAGTTAAAGCCGCATTTCATGTGGCAACTTCCCCATGTGCTTTCTGATGTAGGGAAGCAGCGCATTCAATCTATCTCTCGGTGACAACGGTGTAATACAATAAACACATAAAGAGATGACTACATGGGGAAGTTGCTAGGCGTGAGGCTTTTCATATGCTGCATCCCCATGGTAAAGCTCAGTCAGAAAATACATGGCGAAGTTATTACGTGTAATGAGGCCTTTAGGAAAGATTGCAATGTCTGTAATTATTACCGTAGCAGCGGGTGTGAATTAAAGTTTCTAAACATCTACTAATTTTATAGTGAATAGGAAAGTTCCGTGGGAAATCCTTAAGCACCTCAGTAATTTTATAAAGAAAAGTCTCTGGATGTACCCGTTAGATCTATCTATGTATATTAAAGTGGCCATGCCTGATCTAACAATAGTGATTCCAGCGCCGCTAGCGGGGAATTGAAAAATTTAGGATAACGAACTCAGCATCAAAGTCAGGTAGACGAAAAAGCGAACTACAAAGTGGAACATTGTAAACTAAATAAGAATCGATGTCAGAAAGGAACGAAACGTGTATAGGAAGGTACTAAATGCCTGTCAAAAGTTGTTTGAGAAGGGCCTTTAACACGGTGACACCTTCAATACCTGCCAAAATAGGCAATAATATTTTTCTTGGAATCCAAATGCACATTGTTGCTGACAGCGGACATTTTGAACAGGTTGTACATTAGATTATTGTACATGTAAGTGTTTATTTTAGCATTCTTGAATGGGACAGCCATTTGTCAATAACCCTATCGTGTCAAATAAATACTGTGACAGCCATTTGCCAATAACCCTGTCGTGTCAAATAAATACCTTCTGTGACAGTTTTATAATGGATTCCTACTTATTGGACAACAATCTACAACTTTGTGAATAGTTTTTCTCTTCTATCTCGCTTTGTGGTAGAGTTCGTCTTGTTGACTTTTTTTAATTCCCCCACTTGGGATTCTGCGATCACGTTTATTCGATCGGACAGGCTATTTACTGCAGATAAATTTTTAACACGTACATTCATTAACCTTTATTTACTAAATTATTGGGGTACTGACTAACTTAACTAGGAATCCTATATAAAATTCAAGATTTTGTTTTCTTCGTTTAGATAAATACTTGCAATATCTGCAGACACGCGAGCCCTAGCGATGTGTTATTCTCATTTATACAAAAATAGTCCTCGTAAAACAGTAGTTTCAATTATTTTTAAGAAATTGCTTCCTTTAATATTATTTTCAAAAATATATTCGAAAAATTGAACTTTCCTATAGTTAATTTCCTTTAGAGTAATTAATAATAGGCCCCGCATTTGCTGATTAAAATAATCCTACCATATTTCTCTTGAATCACTCAATTTGTTTGAAACTGAGAGTTTACAGATATTTAAAATGTATTCATCTGTTTTCAAACCATGGCGTAAGGAAGAAGGCGATAAAACCTATGAATGCAACACTTGAAAATGACCTAATGCTTTAAGAATTATATCTAGGTGTCGCTAGTGTTAGTTAAGTAGCCGTTTAGTTAGTTGACACAACAAAAAGACGTAATATAGCAAGTTGAATACTTGCAAACTTTTTTTACTTTCCTTATATACATAAAGTATAAGGAAAGTATTGTGACGGGGTCAAAAATAAGAATTCGAGTTTTCGACGGGAGAGCACGTTTCAAGCATCCCTGATCACGAATTGAACATTTTTGAGTTGATGTCTCTGTGTGTGTGGGTGAAAGTATGTGTGTGTGTCAATGAGTCTGTGGAGACGATATCTCACGAACAAATAGAGCGATTCGAATTAAATTTGGTACAAAAATCACAATCCGTGAACACTGGAAGCCTATTGTTTTTAAACGTAATCGAATGTCCAGAACCCTCCTAAATTTTCGAGTGAAATTTTGAAAAAATCATCAAAAATTCAAAACCTTTAATAAAGTTACGCAAATAGACATTTCTTATGTAATTTTTCCTTAGAAAACGATTGGCATATATTTTAGAAAGCTAGCATGAACCGTTCTTGAGATACTGCACATTTTTTAAATACATTTATTAAAAATTCCAATAAATTAAAAATATATATATTAAATGTTGAGACACATGTTCATTCTTCATATGGAATATTATGCGATAAATTTGGTGACATCGTTCTCGTGGATCTAGCTCGTTCCATTCATGAGAAAAGATACGTTGAGTAATACTTTTGTATTTGAACGCCAATAGTTATTTATCTGCTACAAGAATAACTTATTTCTCCGTCCATAACGCTTGGCGAGATTTTAGCGCCGAATTTGGCGGAATGTCGCCAACTTGGCGACTTTTTAAATGTTGCCAAATTTACGAAAATCTTGCCAAATAGATAAATATGACACTAAATCAATGAAAATGACGACTAATTGACGAAAATTCAATTATTGTAAAAGTAGTAAATTCATTGCATTATATAAAGAAAGTCAAGGATTGCCCACATCAGATTTTTTTTTTTACAAAGTTGCCTGACATGTCACAGATAAACCATTTTGAGCATAATGTAGTTGCAGCACGTTATAAATGAAATATTTATAAAATAGATGATTCATTGACTTAAAGGGTTGTGAAGAAAAGTTTGTACAGAATTTACTATTCCTAACCAAACATTTTTCTCTAAAGAATTAATTTGAGTAAATAAACATAGTGTATCTAAGCAACGATAAAAGTTCATTAAATACTTGCAAACTTTGTTTTACAAATTTGTTTGGTATATTTCAGAGAAAATGTTTTGAGCATGATGCACGTTATAAATGACATACGATATAAGCTGAAAATCGAAACCATGGAGTTGGACAGACGAAGATGAAACTCTTGAAAATGCCATAATGCTTTTAGAATTATATCTAGGTGTCGCTAGTGTTAGTAAAGTAGTCGCTCTTGCCATTTGACACAACAGAAAGGCATAGTATTACTTTCCTTATATACAATAATGTATAAGGAAAGTATTGTGACGGAGTCGAAAATTCGAATTCAAGTTTTCGACGGGAGAGCACGTTTCAAGCATCCCTGATCACGAATCGAACATTTTTGAAGTGATGTGTGTGTGTGCGTGTGTGTGAAAGTATGTGTGTGTGTGTGTGTGTGTGTGTGGGAAAGTATGTGTGTGTGTGTGTGTGTGTGTGTGGGAAAGTATGTGTGTGTGTGTGTGTACACGAACGAATGGACCGATTTGAACGAAATTTGGTACAAAAATCACAATCCGTAAACACTGGAAGTCTATTGTTTTTATATGCAATCGAATGTTCAGAACCTCCCTAAATTTTCGAGTGAAATTTTGAAAAATCGTCAAAAAATCAAAACTTCCAATAAAGTTACGCAAATAGACATTTCGTATGTAATTTTTCATTAGAAAACGATTGACATAAATTTTTGAACGCTAACATGAACCGTTCTCGAGATATTGCACATTTTTTCAAAAACATTATAAAAAAGTCATATAAAATAAAAAATAATATTTCCTATTGAGAAACATGTTCACTTTTCATATGTGATACCATGCGATGAATTTGGTGACATCATTCTCGTGGATCTAGCTCGTTCCATTCATGAAAAAAGATACTTTGAATAATACTTTTGTATTTGAACGCCAATAGTCATTTATCTGCTGTAAGAATAACTTATTTCTCCGTTCATACCGCTTAGCGAGATTTTGGCGACAAATTTGGTAGAATGTCGCCAACTTAGCGACCTTTTTATAGTTTGCTAAATCAGCGAAAAACTCGGCAAATGGATAAAAATGACGCTAAATCAATGAAAATGACGACTCATTGACGAAAATTCAATATCTTGGAAACAATATAAATATCTACAATAAAAATTATCTATTTTTTTTACTGTAAAAGTAGTAAATTCAATGTATTATATAAGAAAAGTCATGTGCTGCCCACATCAGATTTTTTAGTTAGTATATGTATTTTTGATTATTTTTAAATTTTAAGATATTCCTAATTATGAGTATAAGTAACCAGTAATTTTTAATAGTTGTAGGATAGAGTACAGAATATATTGAGATAAAAATAAATTGAAAGGTAAAGTAATTTTGAATACGTAGGAACATTCTTCATTGTTTCAGTTCTAATTTTTATTGCGATAATGAATTATTTTTGCAAAATTGACAGTTTAAATACATATTTTAAACATTTCGCCACAGAAATACATATAATGCAGGACTACTTATCCCAGCGCCACCTGAATGATTGTCTCAAACGATATTGGCGTTTTCTTGATATGAAGTTCTAACTCCTTATTTTTACCTCCATGGTTCAAATATGTTCAAAGAATTTATCTCATTTAAAATGCCAGTGTGAATTTCATAAATACCTGAGAGGAGAGAAATCCGGAGCACAAATAATGCCACGGAGGAAAATATTTACTTTTTTATACATAGAAAAAATGTTAAAAATATGTATTACGAATATTTAGAGCATGAAATGGCATAAAAATTTTAATTTTCATACTGATTGCGGTAAGAGAAAAAAAAATTGTAAGTGTGTATTTAGTAGATAGATTAATATTCCTGGTTTCTAAAGAATATCTCGAAATATATTTATTATCAGTCACTGTTGTTCATTGTTAATATGTGTATATAATTGTCTGACGGGTATTTGTATTTTCATACCCTCCAGAACCCCCCCCCCCCTCCCGATAACCCAGAAAGCTGAATCTTTGCACTCTTTTAGTATCAACCATTCTTTCCACCACTTTAGTATCAACCATTTTAGTATCAACAACTTTTTTAGTATCACCCATTGAGTATCAAACATGCCGGTGGATTTTACATTTACCCTATGGAGGTGTAGAAAAGGCTTTTTTTATGTCTTTACACATACTTCAAAATCCACCTGGTGGCCTACAACCTGGATCTTTGCACATTTATAGTATCGAGCATGGGACAAAGCATAACGGAGTCTTATTTTCAATTATCTTCCATGGTAGAAGAAAATTGGGTTTTTCAAAAGGTATTTTCAGACGTTTTAGACCCCCCCCCCCCCTTCTGTGACTTAGAAGATTGAATCTTTGTACACGAATAGTTTTAGCAGAGTATAACATAACCTGACTTTTGATTTCTTCCATTCAGCTAGCAAAATGGGTGGGTGAGGAACCGGAAAGGTCCTTCAAGACCTTTTGGTAGCCTCCCCCCACACACACCTCGTGATCAAGAAGACTACAATTTTGCACACTTATAATATCAACGACATGAAAATCAAAAACTGGCTCAGTCAGATTCAAATATAAAAACTTTCAATTCCGAATGCTATGAATTGTTAAACAAAGTAAAACTCTTAAGTTCTCATTTTTCGGTCTTTAACATGCTGAAATTATAGTCATATACTATAAAACTAATTTCTTTAATTTGAAAAAAGTTATTGTTTCAGGAAATGTAGTTACCATTTTGCTTGAATTTTCACAGGGCAACGATTTGCTATGCTAGAAGAGAAGACCGTAGTGGCGAATATTCTACGACGATTTTGCGTGGAAACGATTGACAGTAGAGATAAGCTACGACTGACAGCAGAGATGGTTCTAAGGAATGACGGCGCACTAAACATTAGAGTGCGCAAGAGGCAACGATGATGATTGCGTACTTTTCTGATGACGATGAAGTGCTCTATCTACAACCTTACCACACAAAATTGGTCAAACACTTCATAAGCAATTCGGTCAATACGAGTTTATTTATATCACTGGATGACGCCATTTTCTGAATGTTGAATTGACTTTCATTTCAGAAAATAATTTGGTGCTACAGTTAGCCAAAGTCTGTTTCTAAGATAGAAGTTGAGACTTTAAACAAAGGTGATCTATCTCACGATTAGAACACGACATATTTTAGTTGTTCGTTTTTTGAGTTCATTCTTTTACATAGTATTAAGATGAGAAACTGGTAACGTTGGTTATTTTAGTGAATGTTTCGACAGAAATTGTGTAATCTTTGTGCACTTCATTGTAGTCTTGTTGATATTCTGTGAATTACCTGTTTCAAAGTATTTTGTAAATAAAAGTTTTTAATTGTCTTTTATGACTGAGACATAGAATATTTTTCACCACAAATGTATGTAAGATATATTTTCATGTTCATATAAAATACGTGGTACGGGGCGTTTCCCTCACATGTTGCCACCCCGAATCAACTTTTTTATAAAAATGCTTTCAACTAATTTTTACTTTCCCTGCAATGCATGGTAATGTATAGGGAAAAAACCATTTTTAGCGTGACGTCTGTGTGTGTGTCTGTGCAATGTATATATCCACTCTAACTCAAAAACTAATGGACCGAAGTTCATAAAATTTGGTAAGTAAATCAATAGGCGAATCTGATGCTGATTAGTTGTGTACGATTTGGGATAAAAGAACCCGCCTTTTACGGATATACAGTTTCGTAAAAATCCATTAATATTTATGGCAGTACACAAAACTCTACCACAGACAGACAGACAGAGGGGAGCTAATGACGTCACGAACCCAAAAATTGCGTCGCGGCTATTTTTAACTGCAATGATTGAAACTTAAGCTTTGAGATCATTGAGCCCTAAATAGCCGCTTTTGTGCATACTTATGTTAAATATGGTCCAATACTGCCATGTTAAGGAAATATTAAATTTCAAATACGTTTCGAAGGTTTCGCTCGTATGTCAAAAAATTCTATTGAGTTCTAGATTTTTAATTTACAAAGCTTTGTATAGAGTTTCGTGAAAATCCATTAATATTTGTGGCAGCGTGTACACAAAAAATCGACCATAAACATCACTCTAAAAATAGTCACAAAACGTCAGGAGGTATTAAAATATATTGGCATCAATCTTGAAATCAAAATTTTTTTTATGGAAACAATTTATACCATCTATATTCAATACTACGAGAAGGTAAAAAATGAATAATTGGATGCTGATTAATTATATTCACTAGGACCGAGGTAAAATTACTTCTAAATGTAAAATTACATTTCCATACGTTTCTTAATTCTATTATCTTTCATTTGACACCCACCAATCAAATTTTTTTAAATGTGCTTCATTCAAACTATTTCTAATGAAAAGAAATGTTATTTTATTTTCATATTATACGTAGCTTGATAAATCATTCATATTTTTTTATATAATACGTAGCTTAATACATCAGAAAATTTCAGATGTTTTCGTTCGCTAATTTTTTTTAATCAAAAATTAACCGACAACAGAGCGTCTTTACCACCACCTGCCTTAATAGTTAATGAGAATATTAAACATTTAATACTTTGGTGGCAGTGTTAAGCTTTCTATTTGAGCACCAAATTCTAATATTTTGATATTTATATTTCAAATCCCAACATTTTATTGTTTCCTGTATCTAATCAACTTAAAGCAACAGTTATTTTTAATGTACTCAGGTTATATGATTGTATCTTTGAAAAAGTAATTGGTTTTAATTTATTACTTTTTTCAAAGACTAAATGTTGTTGAGACCCAGACCGTCCGACCTACCAGAAAGGTGCAAGGTAACCGACAAACACTATATGTGTCGCATTTACCTACACAATTCTTATAACCTTAACGTTACTTCTCTTTCCGTTCAACATCTTTGACGGATTTTTTGTCTGCTACCATAGTACATAGAACTGAAATTCGGCACAGTTTCACCTTGCGTAAAAATGTTTAGTGCTCCTATAGCATAGGCTTACCTATGCCCGTCATGATGTATCAATAGAAACGCCTTGGCGACAAAAAATGAGAATCAGCCCCCACTCTCCTTACTGACCTCAAGGGGACGCACCTGTTTTGGCGCACTTGCCGACAACTCTGAAGAAAATCTGTATTATTCCAGTCATCTTCCATAATTTATCCATTTTTTTTCGTTCTTGTTCATTCAGGAATCTAAACATTTGTATCCCTTTTCGGGAATTAGAGCAATTTACGGCCGAACATTCTCCCATTTTATTGTGAATTTATACAATGCACGATATCGAGTCACTGCACAATGACCAAGTATAATACAAAATGGCGGATGCGACAACTTCCTATATAGGAGCCTTATTACTGTTTCATATTATGTAACATAGTACAAAGTATTGTTTTCACGAATTTTTTTTTCGAATTCAAAGTTTTGATCCGAATATATGTTTTATAACCTCCTGAATACATTGTCTGTTTTTCAAGTGATGTCCGGTTGCATGTCTGTATGATCAGTTTATGCACACGATACCTGCCACATTAATAGATTTTCATGAAACTATATATGGCTTTGCAAACAAAAAATCTAGAGCTAGATAGAATTTGTTAACATTCGAGCAAAAACTTCTGAATGTATTAGAAATCTGAATGTATTACATTGTCAAATTTGGCATCAGTAAGCTTTTCAAGTCCTTTAAAGCGAAAGGTGGCGCGTCATAAATGTAATCATTTGGATCAGCAATACAGATTTGTCGAAAACTTTCTCGTAAAATACGAAAACCACAAGCTAATTAAAAATAGATTCTTGTATGAGAAAGTCGAGTGGAATCACACTCGAGTTAATTTTTAATCTATCAAATTTTCACGTCATTGCGTTAGTGGATTTTCTTTATAAATCGCTGTTCAGAGTCTACAGATGAAATGTTATTTTAGCTCTAATGCGTCGATTATAATACTACATAGATTTGTACGCCAAGTACGTCAAAAAAAAAAAAAATAAGGAAGCGAAAACTAAAACTAGAGATTAAAAATGAAATGTATAAAATAAATTAAAGTTTTTCAATATCCTTAAACATACAACAGTAGCACATGAAAAAGTAAAAAAATAAATTCTAATGATGGGAAATTGAATCAAGTTTGTTCATGAAGATTCATTTGAAAACAACACTATGAAGGTATTATCCAACATTGATATGCAAAATTTGCCAAATCTATTTCATCTACCTACACATTCCTCTTCGACAATTTTTTATAGTATCAATTTTGGATAATAAGATAAATGTTTTCCTATTGTTCTGAACTGAATCTGAATAACTCAAATTAATTCAATTCCGTATGTGATTAAAATTTATCTTTTTTCCCCCCATGAGTCACTGCTGTGTGGGGGAGAACATTAATTTCTTTTTCTTCTCAAATTACAACGTACCTACTACTTTGTACTATTATTACTACTTTAGTTATTACTACTTTGTACCGCAGCTAAAGGTGGCCATTTAACTAAAATTGCAATCTGAACATAGCTGGAAAGATTGAATGAAATATTGATAAAAACAATTTTTCATCTAAAAATATTCAAAACGAAATGGCAATACTTTTGTTATGATACAGCATTATCTTAAATTTATTTAAAAATGAGTAATTTGCAGCCCCCATTGTAAATAAAGAAACATGCATTTTGTCGTCAATGTTTATTTACAATATTCATTCTCTGCTTGAGAGAAATTTCAACAGAAATTTGAGTTGGCACATTCATGCCATTACAAATTGTACATTTCTACATTAAAATCAACTCTATACATTGATAAAGCACTGACGCATTTTTGAAAACAAATACAAATAACATTTGTAAAAACAGTAACAGGTATAAAAAGCGGCAAATGCAAAACATTTTTTTCAAGTTTTCAGTCTATTTTCATATAATGTAAGTTTAATAAATACGCAAAATGATGGTATAAATAAAAATGACATGATGAAAAATGACATTCCATTAAAAATTCCCAGTAGTGACGCCATGCTCTTTTTTTAAAAATATTAACTTTAAATGCGCATTAATTTGCATTGCAATTAACCTACTTTATCGATGAAATATAAGCAATATCAAGGTATTATAAGATAGATATTTTTAAACAGTCAACATGTGGCATTCACTACTAGTACTTATAAATTTCGGTACATAAACAGCAAAAATCCCTTTTTTTCATCCATTCAAACATCAAGTTTTTTTCTATAACTTTGTCTAGTATGTTATGTCGTCCCACTGGGCACGTAGTATTTTCACCAATTAATATCAATCTCGGCACGTGGTATATTCACCCAGTTAATATGAATCTCGGCACGTAGTATTTCACCCAGTTAATAAGAAACTCAAGATCAACTCGATAAAGCAAAACGCCTTAAAATCTTGAATTGATTGCTTATGGCTTCATTTATTTTACAGGTAATTGAATATTTATATATTTTTGGCATCAAAATGTCTTCAAGTCCATCCACGTTAATTTGTGTCATTACAGACATTTCTGTTAGGTGGCGCAGGAAGAAGAAACAGCTGAGTCAATCCATAACATGTGGAATAAGAATTGAAGCCGATAGGTCCTAAATCTGAATTTACAAGTCCACATTCGATTAATGTAGTAGGCCATTTAGCAATAATTGAATTCCCTCTGTTAACATATTTAAGCGTGATTACGTACGTACTAAATGGATCAATTCTAACTGGATATGGTAGATATGCTAACATCTCTCGCCAGACATATTCACCGACAGATGCACCTTTGGCCCATGGTAAGGAGTTTAGGTTGAACTGAGTATAAGACTTGATGTCATCTCTTCCCAATGTCAAAGATGAAGGTCCTGAAAAGCAAAAACAGACTTCAAGATCGCAAACGTTTGATTGAAAAATAAAACAAAGGTTAGAAATGCAAGAACTGTTTACTACTGTTATATCGTAAACTTGCATTCGAAGTTCGTTCTGCTGAAGTTCTTTTAGCAAACTTGTCCTGGATTTACTCTTCATAATATAACACCAGTTGCTTTGAAATCAGATACGAAGGCATAATTATATAATTTGCTACATGAGCCTTTTAAGAGTTAGTTTTCGTGAGAGAAGCGGCAATTGAGTCCAGAACTTCACTATATTGACACAAGGCCAACGGCCGTACCGTGCTGAAAACACCGGTTCTCGTTAGATCACCGAAGTCAAGCAGCATCGGGCGCGGTTAGTACTTGGTGGGTGACCACCTCGGAACGCCGCGTGCTGTTGGCCATCTCGGGTGCGGTATCCCCGTGGTTTGCGCGCTAGATTTGCACGCTGCCACAAATGCCGCCGTGTTCATGCGGAGTACGATCACGTTAAACATGTGGGTCCGTAAGTCCTTCCGAGAGGTTGGTGGTAGGGGAAGGAGGGTACGGTCCCTGTGGATGCCTCCCCCACTGGGTTCCGGTCTAAATTGGGTGGCACTTCCCGGCCGTCCAAACAGCTACCTTACACCTTTCTGGTAGGTCGGACGGTGTGGGTCTCAACAACTATATTGACACAGTACTATATAATTGGGACATGAAGGATTTTACCCATCTTGTTGCCCATCTCGCATACTGCACGCTTTTAAGTTATGCCATGGATATTCAATACACAAATACAATAGTGAAACTTTTTAAATACACACTTGAAAACTAAAATAATTTTAATCAGATGACACTTGTAAAAATATTATACTATATTTATATACGATAAATATCTTACCCCATGAATGCAAGGAACTAATCTTGAACATTCCCATTATTTTGAATCCAGCTACAAAACAATGATTATCAACACCGAACTTGAGGCAATTAAGTCCACTCTCACAATTTCGACCTTCAAAATAAGCTCCAAGTTCTACGACAAATTTCAGAACACTGATATGGTATTGAAGAATGGCTGGCACGTAAAACGATTTCCTACGTCCTACTGATTGTTCTATGTATTTGTCCACCAACTTCTTTGGAACATATGTTCTAAGTTCCTCTGGTATCAAATTCCACTTGATACATTTCATCAATGGCTCCATGACAGATAAAACATTTGATTTTGTCAAAGGAATGCCTCTGCAAAAGAAAATGATAGTTTAAGAAAAGTCGCACTACCACATCTATTTAAAGGTCATTTCATTATTAAGCAAAGTATTAAATATACAATTCCTTTGACATAAACTATAATGATAGCAAAAGCTCGTGAGACATATAATCACAGGGCCTGTTCAAAACCAAATTCAGTTTCAACAATAAATTACTCGTCTGATCTCAAATAGATTCAACGGTTTAATCTTCCGGGAACTTCTGTCAAATGGCATGACTTTCCAATTTAAAAATCAAAAATAAACTAATTTTCCAGGATTTTATTCTCTAGATTTACATATATATAAAATTTTACAGACTTAAATGACCGATTTGTTTTATGAGTTTAATTTAAATTTACTCCAAATTATCGATTTCAGCCGAATGCTAGTCTATCCTGGAAGGGATTATATTCTGGATGAAAGGGAATATTTTCCAATTAGGTGAACACAAGCGTTCTGTCCCACGCATAAGAACTTCAGGAAATAAAAAAATAAATAGCGTGTGGCGAAATATACCTTTGTCCAAAGCTAAATAACTACATGGAATCATTCAGCATGATTCAGCGTAAAGAGATCTGAAATATAAGAAGACTGTAGATTTGTGTCTCAAATAACTACATGGAATCATCCAGCATGATTCAGTGTAAAGAGATCTGAAATATAAGAAGAATGTAGGTTCATGACCCAAATGACTACATGGAATCATCCGACATGATTCAGTGTAAAGAGATCTGAAATATAAGAAAAATGTAAGTATATGATTCAAAACTCATTTACAATATCTTTTGGAATGCCGCGTTGATATGTCAAAAGAACATTTTGATATCCCGTAAAATGCTAGTCAGGCAAATGTTAAAGGCAGGTCCTTCCGTGTTTAGATGACACAAGATGTTTAGATGACAAGAACAATGTTTAGATGACATATTTTTCGATCAAAAGAACATACTGAAAGCGTGTGAAAGAATGACATTCAAAAATCCTCAATGTTCAACAGTAAATAATTATACCAAATAATCCTTAGGAATTCAATGTTAAATTATTTTAAGGTAGTGTATATTAATTGCTGAAAGTAATTCATGATTTCATAAACATGACCTTATAATGCCTAATTTTTAGTGATTTTGCCATTCCGTGAAAATTAAAGAGATAAATCCGCATGACTTTTCCAAGCCAGAAACAAGGTATACGCCAGCAAATGGAAGCACCATACTAAACAGCGTTTGTTCTGTGGTTTATCTTCAAAGAACAATAGAGCATGGCAAGACTCTCCAGCTTTATTCTAAAGACTAGCAGCATACCCGTTCTTCGTACGGAGTATATAATATAAAGAAACTTGAAATTCATAATCATGCCCAAATTCTTATAGTATACTAAATGACATCTTTAATCAAAATATTCTGTTAAAATATTTAATATAATGCTCCTAAAAAGAAGTTTAAGAATCTCTGTTCTCGCTATATAAAATTATCTTCATGGACATATCTGAAGAATAAAACATCTTGGACCCCTTATGTAAGCAAATATAAAAAAAATATGGAATTGAATCAATATATGCAAAATAAAAGCGTTAAAATTGTATGGGACCCGTAATAATTATATACGCGAATATTAGAAAATATAACCTGTATTAGTAGATTACATGTATAAATTGAAAATACCAATAAACCCGTAATCTTTAAATCTGAAGACAGTCATTTATTCCAATATATGTCAAAATTAAAGTGCTAAAATTATATGGGAAGATATACACGTACTACTTATAATGTCCGATTATTAGTAGAATATTACCTGTTTTGCAATATGAGTCTCAAATGTTTTTTGGTAAAATACAACAGACGACGTAATAAATTGAATATATAATTAATCCCCTTAATCTTCATACCAGAAGACTGTACTTGATTCCAATATATATGCCAATATATGTCAAAATATATGCCAATATACCTGTACTACTTATATTCTCGTAGGTTAGAAGATATACCCGTGCATTCCTAGAAGATTACTCGTACAACGTACAATATGCGTGTGTCAGCAATTTTTGCCGCAATAAAACAATGGCGTAATAACTTAAAAATATCAATAATCCCTGAATCAATAATTCCGGAAAATATCAATAATAATAATGTTTAAACCTGAAGAGTATAATTGATATTATCCAGTCCAAAATGAAATGGCAATGAAATTTATTTTATATACATATCTTCATTATTCAAATCGGAAAGGATTTAATAAAAATCGTCTGCCGCATAAACACATTGGATTTAAATCCGTTGCTAAGCGACATGATATCATTTGCTTCAAATAAATTGGTAGAAAAAATATCGTCTAAATAGTTATATTTCTATGAAACATTTGGCGACAGTTTCGTCAAATTAGCGACATTTTAAAAAATCGCCAAATTTATCGCCAAGTGGGACTGTAGAACTGACAGTTCCACTTTGCGACAAATTGACGAAATATCATCACAATACTATCCCCTAACAAAAAACAATTAATATCATTTATGTAGCGCAATTTTATCAATTTCAAGATATTTTTATAGATTTGAAAACATTTTTATCAATTTGGTGACATTTTAAAAATTCGCTAAATGTATTACTAAGTAGGATGGTTGGTCTCACAGATAAATGCTAACCAAACATCATTTCAGTACTCTCTTCTAACAAAACAAAACAAAAATTTCATTGATATGTAGAAGACCCAAGCCACACGACCAACCCGAAGGTTTATGGTAGCTGTTTGTGTGTCGTTTATATCAATTTGGCGACATTTCCGTCAATTTGGCAAAGTTTAAGAAAAGTTGTCAAATTAGCGATATCCCTCCAAATTCGTAGCTTTGAATTTGCAGATCTGAATGAAACATTCTTATCCCGTTTCAATATACTAAATGAAAACACTACAATTGTATTAGAAGATATACCCGCTCTACTCTTTTTCTGTTTCAACAATCGGCCATATGAATTTATTGGCTAAACACAATATATGAGTTTAGTAGCTAAATACGATATAAGCTTGAAAACTCTTTGCCAAAATAAATGAAATTGATGTACGCAGTCAGCAATTAATATAATTAAAAGAAAAATCAAACCGTCCATTCATAAGATATACTTTTATATCCATTTATCCATTTATTTATTATTTAAATCGAAAAAAAATAATAAAAACATTAACAAACACATTTAATTTAATTGCGATGCCGTGCAACATGATATATCCTCCTAAAATGTTAAAATTTATTAACCACTAACAGCACACCCTTTATTCGTACGGAGTGTATAATTTAAAGAAACTTAAAGTTCGCAATCATGTGCAAATTCTGTTAAAATATTAAATTTATTGCTCCTAAAGAGAAGTTTAAGAATATATGTTCTCACTATGCAAAATTATCTTCACGATCAGATCTGAAGAATAAAACACCCTGCCCCCTTTTGTAAGCAAATTTACAGAAGAAAAAATCTGATGTGGGCAACACATGACTTTCCTTACATAATGTAATGAATTTACTACTTTTACAGTAAAAAAATAGGTTTTTCTTATAGTAGATACTAATATTCTTTCCAAGATATTGAATTTTCTACAATTAGTCGTCATTTTCATTGATTTAGCATCATTTTTATCCATTTGGCGAGATTTTCATTAATTTGGCAACATTTCAAAAAAGTCGCCAAGTTGGCGACATTCCGCCAAATTCGTCGCCAAAATCTCGCCAAGCGTTATGCACTAAGAAAAAAGTTATTCTTACAGCAGATAAATGACTATTGGCGTTCAAATACAAAAGTATTATTCAAAGAATATTTTTTCATGAATGGAACGAGCTAGATCCACGAGAATGATGTCATTCAATTTATCGCATAGTATTACATATGAAAAGTGAACATGTTTCTCAATAGGAATTTTTTTTTTATGCGACTTTTTCATAATTTTTTTGAAAAATGTACAATATCTCAAGAACGGTCCATGTTAGCGTTCTAAAATTTATGCCAATCGTTTCCTAATGAAAAATTACATAAGAAATGTCTATTTGCGTAACTTTATTAGCGGATTTGATTTTTTGACAATTTTTTCAAAATTTCATTCGAAAATTTAGGGGGGTTCTGAACATTCGATTCCATATAAAAACAATAGACTTCCAGTGTTTATGGATAGTGATTTTTGTGCCAAATTTGGTTCGAATCGGTCCATTCGTTCGTCAGTTATCGTCTCCACAGACTCACTGACACACACACATACTTTCACACACACACACACACACACACACACACACACACACACATACATACACACACACAGACATCAGTTCAAAAATGTTTGATTCGTGATCAGGGATGCTTGAAACGTGCTCTCCCGTCGAAAACTCGAATTCGAATTTTCGACCCCGTCACAATACTTTCCTTATATATTATGTATATAAGGAAAGTAAAAATAGGAATTGAATGAATATATGCAACTACGTACTAATTATATTGTCGCAGATCAGAAAATCTGCCAATGTGTTAGTAGAAGATTACCCGTATTACAATATGCGTCTCAAAAATATTTGCCAAAATAAAAGAGATGACGTAATAAATTGAAAACATCAATAATATCCGTACTCTTTATACCAGAAGGTCGTAATTGATTCCAATATATGCCAATATATATCAAAACATATGTCAATATACCTGTACTACTTATATTCTCGTAGATTAAAAGATATACACGTGTATTTGTAGAAGATTCGTACAACATACAATATATGAGTTTAAACAATTTGTCATAATAAAATAATTGCATAATAACTTGAAAATATCAATAATCCTTGAATCAATAATCCTCGAAAATATAAATAATAATAATTTTTAAACTTGAAGACCGTAATTGATATTATCCAGTCAAAAATGCTATAAGAAAAATCAAATCGTTCTTTTCTAAAATATATTTTTATATCCATTTATTTATTATTCAAATCGAAAAAATAATTATTAAAATTAACAGACAGATTTAATTTAATTGCGTTTCTGAGTAGCATGATATAAGATAGAATCTTATAACATGTTAAATATGTCATGTCTTATAACAAACTGCGAAATTAAATAACGATTTTGATTTCTCTATACTTCTCATTGTTCCGTAAAAGCTTGTTTTAAATAAACCATGAACCATGGAGATAGATTTCCTCTTTAAATCATGTTTCAAACAATTCATGTTTTCAGAAAGTGACTAATTAACGCAAAAAATCTGCCATCAAACTCTGAGATTAAATTTTAATTCACTTTTAAACGATTTTCAAGCTTTTCGTTTGGATAAACCACGGAGTTAGGGAGTAGAACTCCTAGGAAAAAGTTCCGTTTTTCATTAATATCTCGACAACCCTAGGTCTTAGAAACTCGAAACTTGGACAAAAGTTATGGGGGATATTTCAAGGCTATTCACCAAATTTCATTAAATTCGGTTCAGCCGTTTTTCAGTGATGATGAGACAAACGAAAATTTTGTTTTTTACTAATATCTCGAGAACCACTGGTCGTAGAAACTCAAAACACAGATATAATTTTAAGTGGGGCTATTTCTGGGCTACCCACAAAATTTCATCAAATTCGGTTCAGCCGTTCTCCCGTGATGGTGTGACAAACAGACAGACAGACAGACAGACACAGACAGACAGACAGACAGACAGATTTTCATTTTTATTTATATAGATTTGAAATAAAGAATGTAATTGCCAACTTCTGGACTGGTAAAGTAAACACTAAACTAAGAACACTTCCCATGCTGCACTGACATCTTTCAGCGCTACAAAGCCAATATAACTCAGAAGTTCTTGTATTATGAGATATCTTAAAACATTCTAAACATTATTTCAGTTTCTGCTGCTCCTGCTCGCCCTATCATATACAAGACGGTAAAATATAGCCATCCATCTCAATAGAGTTGCATATACGGCATTTTGGGATTACTATAGTTCACACTAGCCCCAGTATGGTTGATAATTTCATTACGTCCTTATAAATCACATCAATTATTCCTGATTATTCATGGCAATTGTTAAGTAATACCCGAATACCCGTTGAAAATCAACTGTCTCAACAAGCAAAACCCGAAAAACGCGAATTTTTTAATATTTCTATTTTCACAGATTTTTTTCAAACATTTTACAAATTCCAAATATATGTCTCACTTCAGACATGGCATTTCTCATTTATTAAGCAAATTAAACATTTAAGTGCTCGATTAGAAAGCTTAAATTATATACTTTATTCTTATCTAACGAGCTATCCTTGCAAATCCCCATGTCTCTCTCATTTCACATTTCAAATGTTTGGTGTGGAATACCCATTAAATGAACATTTTTGGAATATATACGGCGGTTTCTTTCCTCAGGTTCTATCGATTGATTAGTCCGTGCATCAAATTTTAAGTCTACTATTTAGCATTTTGCCTTTTGAAAGTTTTGGTGCGGAGCAACCCCCTTTACTAAACAACTTTGGAAAATACGTTTCTTTGCGAGGATTTTATTGAATAATTTATCTGGGTAAAATAATTTCCAGTCTATGTCGCATAAAAGAGACGTTTATCATTTATTCTGCAAATCAAACATTTTGGTGTATGGCAATCTCTAAAGTAGCAAATATAGAAGAACTAAAATTGCGCATTTTCTTTAACCATCTGCCCATACATCAAATTTGAAGTCTATCTATCACGAAGTATGCTTTTCTACCGTTTCACATTTCGAACGTTTTGATGTGGCGCAGCCCCCTTCACAGAACATTTTCGAAAAATTCGATTTTTTTCAGGGGGGGAGAGCTCTATTTTTCTAAAGGGTTTTACTGAACGATTTACCCGTGTACCAAAGTGCAAGAAATCTCACTTAACAAAGGCGTTCATCGCTTATTCGGAAAATCGATCAGTTTAGAGTGCAGCACCCCTAAAGTATCAAATTATTGAAAACTGAAATTGTACACTTTACTTTTGATATAATGGTAGATAGTTGGGAAAAAAAAAAGTCCCTATTTCATCGCGAAGTATGTTTTTCTATCATTTCACCTTTAGAACGTTTTTGTGTAGGGTACCCACCGATTTAAAAAAAATTTTTGAAAATGCTTCAATTTTCTATCAAATGATTGGCTCTCTATCACATTTTAAGGGAGGAATTTCTTCATATTTTGGTGTGCAGCATCACGTTTTGGTATGCAGCACATTTAAAATAATTATTGGAAAAATGAAATTGCACACTTTCTTCCAAATTTAACCTCTCATCACAAAGTATCTTTTCCCATCATTTCACCTCTCAAACGTTTTGGTGTGAAGCACTCCCTTAAATGAATGTTTGAGAAAAACTCTTTGGGTTTTTAGTAAATGATTGGTCCATATACCAAATTCCAAGCCACCATCATATTTTAAAGAAGGCGTCTCATTTATTTGCTAAATTAAACATTTTGGTATGCGGCACCCCCTAAAGTAACAAAACATGGAAAACCTGAAATTACAGTTTCTTCCTTTCGAACTATATACCCATTCACCAACTTCGAAATTTATATCTCATCACGAAATATGCTTTTCTATCATTACTTGTTTCGAACATTTTGTTATGTAGAACACTCTAATGAATATTTTTTTAAATAAGACTTTTTCCAAAATTTTATCGAAATACTAAACCACGTACCAAATTACAAACCTATATATTCGGGAAGTGCTAAAAAAGCATAACAGACAGACTGGTGAAAACTTTGCAATTATTATATACTAGCCGAATACCCTTTGCAAATCAACGGCTCTACAATAAACAACCCCCGAATAACGTGAGTTTTCGAACAATTCGATTTTCCGAGCGGTTCTTTTCAAACTTTTCACCCGTGCTCCGAATCTCAAATACCTGCCTCACTTCAGACTGGGCATTTCACATTTATTCAGCCAATTAAACATTTAATTGTGCAGTACCCCTAAATTAGCAAATATTAGAAAGCTGCAATTCTACACATTATTCCTGTCTAAAGATCCTTGCACCAATTTTGAAATATATCATTGCAAAGACCGTTTTACTATCATTTCATATTTCGAACGTTTTGGTGCGGAGCGCCCATTGAATGATTTTTTTACATACGGTTTTCCCTGGCTTTATCATTTATTAGGCAAATCGAACAGTTTAATGTGTGGCAAGCCCTAAAATGGCAAATATTGGAAAACCAAAATTAACCACTTTCCTCCTTTTTTTTTTGAACTACCTACACAAACATCAGATTTGAAGAGTTTATCTCAAAAGGAGGTATGCTTTTCTATAGTTTCACATTTTGAACGTTTTGATGCGGAACATCCCCTCTACAGAACATTTTTGAAAAACTATTCGTTTTGAATTTTTTATCAAATGATTAGCCTATATACTAAATTTCAAGCCTCTATTAAGTTTGAAAGGAGTTTCTCATTCGACTAATTGACATTTTGGTGTGTAGCACCCCCTAAAGTAGCAAATATTGGAAATCTGAAATTGCACTCCCTTCTTTTCGGACAATTTATCCATACACCAAATTTGAAATCTAGCTCATCGCAAATCTACTCTATCATTTCACTTTTCGAACGTTTTGGTGTGCAGCATCCCTCTAATGAACATTTTCGAAAACATCAAATTTTCCAGGGGATTTTATTGAAAGATCGACCCGTATACCAATCGACCCGTATACCGATCGTATACCAAATTGCAAGTCTATCAATTCGGGAAGTGCCTATAAAAAGTGTAACGGATGGACATTATTATATATAAATAGATTTTAATGATCTCTACGATACAGCTAACTGATATCACTATTACAAAAGAGGAGTATCAGTCTCCCGATTGCAACCCCGGTAGAATTCTTAAATATAAAATCCATTTTTCAAATTACTAACTGGATATAGAGAATTAGCTCATCAAAGCTTGCCTGTGTTTTGCTATTTTTGTGAGATAATTGCTCTAGAAAAGTGATTTCTCTGCAGTTTCATGAGCTGAAAATCTCATGCCGGTCAACTCACTTATGCTGAATCCAATTCAAAAAACAGTTTTTACTTTCCTTATATACATAGTATAACGTATAGGGAAAGTATTGAGACAGTGTTAAAAATTCGAATTCAAGTTTTCGACAGAAAAGTATGTTTCAGGCATCCCTGAACTCTAATCGAACGTTTTCATACGATCTCTCGCTGCGTGTGTGGTGCCACTGGTGTGGACGTGACTTTCTTCCTGATTGCACTATCCTCTCGAGCACTTATTTATCTGTGGGTATCCAGAGCCTTTGCAACGGATACATATGCCTTCTCTAATCCACTATTGCCAGCACCTAGCAGCTACCTACCATATCGCTCCTCCCAAGATGGCGACTGATACGTCTATTGGACCAATCGGATGCTCCTGGGCCTAACATGCGCTCTCTAAATCCGATAACTGTTCGTAACGTCGCCGAGTACGTCTCAAAGGCATCTTTGTACACAACTTGCAATGTCAAATAAGAAAACCCAGTTCCAATTGCTATTAAGTGAGAACACAGGCTGTTTTAAATACTGCACGATACGCCATTATGTGATGTTGCATGCCCCCTATAACATCATTGACGCTGGCTGATCATTTGAACTCTTAAAACTACATTTGCATGACAAGTTCCACGGCTGCAGCTCGGTTTTTTTTTTTATGGATGAAAATATTTTTTGTGCAATAGAGTATATTTTCGATTGCTAAGAAACCAATTTGTACGAGCATTGCTCAAAATCGTGCTTTACCATATAACTACAAAACTAATTAGATTTAAATCCTGGCAAGCCGTATTGTCTCGGCAAAAAACTTAATCAAGATGAACTGAATTTGAACTGCATAAAATTTTGCGCCGTTCTCCAAAGCTTACATTTCCCGCTACAAACTAAACACACACATTTTATTACCTAAGATGGTCACACCCAAAAAGAGAACTCCCAATTCGGAAAGAAATCGTATGCTGTGGATGTGCCCATATGAATTATTTTTGTAGACAAGTTTATTCAAATTCCATACAGAACAATCTATAAAAATAAACTTACCGACGGCAGCATTCAAGCCTGCTCCATTCCTTGAGAGTACTGAGTACACAACACTCGTTCTCCATATTTAGCCTCGAAGAGCTCAAAAAGTACTCAACGGATTTCTGCGTCATATTGAAGAAGCCTTCAGTAGAGGTTACAATAAATGCAGTTTCCAAAATGAAATTCGATGATTGTTTTTTCAAAGTCCTCAAGGAATAAGTCTGTGCTAAGTCATTAAGAAAGCAACAGTTTGAATATGAAATCACTGTAATAAGATGAGTTTCACACAAATTAAGAAGTGTATATACTTCGTATTTGTGGGCCATTCTCATAAGGTCCACCGCCTCTTGCCAGCTGTTGAAGTCCATGACACCCATGTACAAGTACCTAAAATAATTCACATTTTCAAATGTTAGGAAAACAGGAGCATTTAGTACATAATAATACAAATGAGTTTACAAGTGTTTTGAAAGATTAAACAATATAAGCAATGAAAGTTTTGGGCACTAAAACGATTCATGAAGATTATACTTAACTGGAAACTAATCTATGTGAAAGCGCTATCCAAGTATTGTGATATCGTTTATTATTATAATGCTGGTACAATACTAAATAAATAAATTGTATCTATAAACATACATGTCTCGTTTTACTATAATTGTGCTCCATAAATCCAAATTAATATACGGTAATCAAAATATGTCCAATTTTCAATAGTGCAGAAACTAGATAAAAGTATTTTTAATTCATAAATATCAAATAATCAAACTGTTACACTAAAAACTTTCTTAAAAGTCACAAATAAAACTGCTGCTTATGAGACTACAACTTTCTAATATTACTTCCTTTAAGAAAGAAAGCGTAAGCAAATGAGATGACTATAATTGCTTCTCGAGGGAATTTTGAGCCCTCTATTTAGGGTCAGAAACCGCGTGCTCTCTTAACAAATGCAAAGAACTGTAAGGTGGCTAACAAAGAAACACTAGAAAAATCGGGAACACCTAAAGCGAAGATTCACTAACGGGGGTAACAGACATTGAAATTGAAACCCCAACCATAAACATATCAACTCAGGCCAAAGCTGTCACCTTGTTTTTATATATTTTTTTCAAGGAAGTACTGGAAAGTTGTATATTTCCTAAAAGCCCTTTAAAATACTGATATTTTTCATACGGAATGATGCATGCCCGTTCCCAATGCCGCCGAATTGTCTGATCCTATAAACAGCTGAGTCATATTATACTGCCTGCAAACAATTTCTCAGCATTTCACGGGTAATGATCAAGAAACCAAACGTTCTTCGACTAGGTATATAGTGTGATATATATTTAAATTATTTTTATACAATTATTTAGTCAGTTATTTCGCTAGCTTGAACTCCGCAAAAAACTCATATGGATTGCGAATCTACTAAATGAAAAAAAAATCTTGATAAAAGAAAATTTGATTTCTTTCAAAGGAGCATCATCCTGGGGATCGTTCTTTGATTTCTTCCAAGGAGCGTCCTGTTTTAAAATAAAAGTCAGCTTTCCATTAAAAATTCTCCACGAACGCACTCACTGTTAAAAACATTGTTATCAAATGTGTATCAAATATCTACAAAGCATCTGTAACCATATACACGCCTCAATGAGGTGTATATATGGTTACAGATGCTTTGTTTTGGAGATATTTGATAACAATATTTTTAGCAGTAAGTGCGTTCGCACCTCATTGAGGCACACCTCACTGAGGCAGGGCGCGGTAGCCCAGTGGTTAGCGCGAGGGAATTGCACTCGGTAGGTCCGGGTTCGATTCTGGCCAATGCCAAAACTGCCGCTGTATTCACGCGGAGTACGATCACGTTAAGCATGTGGGTCCGTAAGTCCTTCCGTGAGGTCGGTGGCAGGGGAAGGAGGGCACGGTCCCTGTGGACACCTCCCCCACTGGGTCCGGTCTAAATTGGGTGGAACTTCCCGATCGTCCAAACAGTTACCTTACACCTTTCTGGTAGGTCAGACGGTCTGGTCACTGCCAAAACTGCCGCTGTATTCACGCGGAGTACGATCACGTTAAACATGTGAGTCCTTCCGAGAGTTTGTTGGTAGGGGAAGGAGGGCACGATCCCTGTGGATACCTCCCCCACTGGGTCCGGTCTAAATTGGGTGGAACTTCCCGGCCGTCCAAACCTTACACCTTTCTGGTGGGTCGGACGGTCTGGATCTCAACAACACCTCATTCAGGCAGCTACACTCATTTTATCACTCACCGCACGCCACTGCAGTTTATTAGATTATTATAAATCAAAGGGTTTTTTTAAATACCTTTCAATTTTCTTGTAATATGGATTATATACCTATTGCCACCATATAAACTAGGTGTTTTTCTCTTGACTATTTAAGCTGATTTCAGAACATTGACAAATTTTTAGTCCCTATATTCTTTAAATGAGAATTTTCCTCGTATTTTAATAAAACCACTCTTTAGAAGTTAACCATAATAAAATGAAAATACACATTCCACGAATGCGCTTATGTCATTTCCTCTCTGAATATAATCCTGCAATAAATACATATATTTGCTTTTAATATTTAATATAGAAACATCAGAAGATATATTACAATTGACTTTTACTCAATGTGATCTCGTTATGGTTCAAAGCTTGAGAAATATACTTGGCAACTGATGGCATAAAGTGACGAATTCATCATTTGGCGACTTACTTGAGAAATTGCTTGACTGTAAGCGGGCTGCTGTCCTGTATCGTAATTTTTCCGATCGTCTTTTCTCTCATTTCAGTACTAAACATTACCCGAAACACCTCACTCATTGCACTCAGAACCAGACGATGGGCTGGAAAATTCCAGGGATTTTCATCCCACTGGACGCAGATGGACACGTCGCTATCTTGCTCATTCAGGAAAAGTCGGCAACCAGCCGCGTTACCGAAGAAGTTTCGCGTGTCGACCATATTCGGTAATTGACTCGGAATGGGCTGAAAATAAAGAAAATGCTCATTATAAGTTTTAAATGTTCTTGTTCAAACGGAATTCATCCAATATAGAAAAATCTTTCACGTCTTCATCAGGCTAAAATCATGTTGGATGTTTAAAAATTAAGCGTAATGTGCCCTTCGGAATGAAAATTAAATGATTTAAAAAATATATTTTTAGATTGGTTGAATCTTCGAAAACAATTTGCATATAGAAAGTGAATTTTGTATAAATTTTAAAGGTAACAATCCAGCCTGTTCAACTAGTCGAAATGTATTGTACTTTTAAAATAATTATGAGACAAATTCATATCTATTATCACTATGAAATATGTAGTTTCTATTCTACGGATCAATTAAGAGTCCATAAAACCTCATCTTCCCAGTAATATGGAAGTAAATGCATATTTGTCTGACGAGTTATAACTAGTATGGCGTAAGGAAGTCTTAAAATATTTTTTCTAATTGTCTATTGATGGGAGTGCCCCTCGCTCACTATGATTAATGAAACACTAATTAATTTTTTAAAACAAGTTTTTTTTTTAAGAAAAAGTTTTCAAGTCTATTACTAACAAGTTAAAATCACAAAAGTATGTTCTAAAATAAGAACCCACAAACAGATTATCATAACAATAAAAGGTAAATTTGAGGTGATGTGAGCTAATCCAAATGTTCAATATCCATAAATGCTAATATATTTTGCTACTTCTATTTGCTATTACTACTTATTTCACTAGAACTGTTATAGATTCTTTTCGTCAATATTTATTGTTTTAATTCAAGAGATGGTTGAAAATAGGTTTACTTTAATCCTTGAATGTTTAAAAATAACCTAGCAGGTAGGATAAGAAACCTCAAAATTATATATAGTGTATTACCTGGAGAAGTACTTTATATCTAAAATCGATTATAAATGGCCTTAAGCCGCTCCAATTGTCAAGAACCCCAAATTTTGAATATTTTAACAGTCTACATGGGTTCCAGTACCATCTTTATGTTGAAAAAACATCATTGAGATAAAAAGTGTAAAAGTTTTTTAAATAGACGAATGCTATGTAAATATTTCCAGTCACATATGCTTTTTTAATGATGTTGATATGCTTTTAACAAAAATATAGCATTAGCCTACTATAAGACAGCCACCCCGACTTGTAAAGGTAAAAAGACTATCTTGAGATACGCATTTTCTTCAATCACAAGGCCGGATAGTCGACATCTCAAATCGTGTTTGTTTCAATAGTAGTCTAAAATTATGCTGCAAATGACATCCAAATATATTTATTAAGTTAAAACTTTGTGCAAAGGATAAATAAAATTTAACCAACTTAAGTACAAATTAATAAACAAGTAACGTAATTAAGTACAAATTAATAAACAAGTAGCGTAATTAAGCGCAAATTAATAAGCAATAAAGCAGATTTTAGGACAGCCCATTTGACTTAAGATTTGTTGGTTGTCTAGAACTAAAGAAGGGCTACAAACTATCCTCGAAGCAGGTGCATTCTCAATTGTTTATCAATGTAATTAAACATAAATCCATACAGTTTTCTTTACTATATTTAGGAATGAACTCAGATAATAAACTTGTTTTTCTTTAGATCAGCATGAGATTATAATTCACTCATATTGTTTTTCCATTCTAACAATTTTCGTAAAGGTTTTACTTTAACAGCAGATTTTTAGAGCATACATTTTCAAGTGGGGAGATAGAAGACCCCAAATATATTTACATTTTAAACCAAATTGAAAACTTATAACATGGACAAGGTCAAAATTACAAATAGATGTGCGATATAGATAAATAAAAAGGGATTCGTAGACTAAAATAGACCGGGGGTTATTACAGCTCATCAAAGGAAAATATTTTTCAAAAAGGGATTGAAAATTATCATTAATCACTAACTGAGCAAGAGCAGTCGATGCTTGGCGACTAGTTCTTGATTGCATGCGAATTAAACCTTTACAAAGTTACCTCTAATTTATAAAATTTAATTGTGTATATTGATGTTTAAACTGGCTTATGTTTTATATATGTTTTCTTGATTTTGTAATTTTAAAATCTGGTGTATGTATGCATAAAATGTTTTGTGGTGATGTCAATTTTAGGATATGCAAATTCAGATTGCAGGTAGTAGATTGTATTTAAGCATGTTGGCTATTTTTCTTATTTTAACGCCACTGAGAAAGGGTATGATGATACCCGAAAGCGCTCTGGCTTTTTAAAGTTCGTACGTACGTTTGAAGGATGTTTTTAATAAAAATGACTTTGTAATCGATTTATCATTCTGTCATATAAATTGATCAATTTGATATTGTCTTGACATGCAACTAACGTGCATAAAATCAGACATTCCAAGACTTCAGTGTGCTTGCTCCCTTTGCTTGGTAGGGTCTACAGGATGGCCGCTATACCACTGTTAGTAATGAACGTTTAAACCAAAATCTTGAAATTCATAATTCAATAATTGTATTTACGTTAATATATGTCCTAACATTGGTTACAGAATAAAAAATTCAGTTTATTTCGAGAATCTTCGGCTTCCATAATTTTTAAAGCTAGGATTAAACTAATATAATTTTAATTACAAGTTTTACACATTTTACATATCCTCATTTGAAATACATAGTCTAAACACAAACTATTGTTAGACAGTGATCAGTGTATAGGTAAATTGCAAATATTTAATGACAACTTTTGATACCTTGACATCGTTAATACTGAGATGGATAGATATCCTTTAACCATATTCTCTTTTGCTTAAGACAATGTAAAATTTTTGCAATGAATGACATCGTAAACTACTAAAAGTGAAAAAGCGCAAAACAAAACATACTTTTATTATCACAAAAAAAAAATAAAACTTTGGATCAAAGCAGTGAAATCCTTTAAATGTTAGATGAAAAAGTTTAGTTTTAAATTAATCTTAATTAAATCAATCTAATTATTTAAATTAATCTAAAATTAATTTTATAAAATATTTAGTATGTATAGCTCGTCACTTGGGATGTAACAAGTTAGAAACAAGCAATATTTCGAGAATTGTCACCTCCTTAAACTGAAACCCTCGTTGTGAGGTTTGTGACTTCAGTTATATCATGGTCTTCTCTTAAATTATATTTTTTGAAATGCTTTTAACTTTAGTTACGTCAATTTTCTTGGTATTGTTAGTTATTTTTTATTCAAGTATAACTTACTTTTAGTTGTATTTTTTCATGTTCACATGAATTACTAACGTGGAAGTTCCGGTTCCAAATCTTAAAGAGGCACACTGCTTGCAGTTACAAGTTTGAACTCAACGCAGAGGGAAATAACTGTTCCGATAACCAGAATGTGTTAGAGATGTGTCTTAAATCAAAATCGACATTTTTAGTTGAGTCTCTTAATTTTTCTCAGACTATATTAAATCTATATTAAATATTACTCGTATAAGCATAGACTGTGGAGCGATAAAGTTAATCATCCTTGAGCGACTTTGGAACTCAAGTGCTGCATTGATCAACACTATAATGTCTGAAATTTCATAACTTATTAAAATTAGTCCAATTTTAAATATTCCGAACTATACATTAAATATGTGTGTCAATATCCTAAGTTCATAAAACCCACATCTCTGACAATACGAATTTTCACAAGTTGCTAAATCATATGATTCGTCAAAACATTTGTAAACCCAGGAGACTGCCATTAGCAAGTCCAGAATTTTTTCTTTGAATTTTCTTTCTGTACAGTACGTCACATAGAATTAAAAATAACCTCCAGTTTTTGAGCGAACTCAATGCAATCTTGGGTGTTTCAATTAAAATATGCAACACGTGCCACGTCATTCAGAGTTATTCAAAGCCGCTGCGCGTAATGACTGGGATCCAGTGGAACGACCTTTTGCATGTGAAGCTTTGGTAAACCATTTGACAAATAGAACCATAGATAATTGAAGTATTTCAAAATATTTGTTGATACAGCAACAAAGAGCAGAGATATTTCGTCAATGTTGAAACAATTGTTACAGTCTCATTTAGATAAAAAAAAACCTATGAGCCGATCTGTTTAAAATAGTAAATTACAATACTGAAATCAAAAGTACTCAGATTTATTTATGTCTTTAAGAACTACAAAAGATGAAAAATACACCATGTTTCATCTCCTTCCCTGAGGCATCAGGGAGATAAAGTAATGTTTTCATTCAACGTTGACTTTTCTAACTAGTCATTGCGCTGAACAGCGCCACCTATCCGTGTGCAGTTTCGATTTTTAAACTTTCGTAATTGTCCTAACCATAATTTGGAAAATTCAAAGGATTTTTATTCATTACAGACGTCGTAATACCCGATCTTAATTTCTATGAGTTCACAGCATAAAGATCGGAATTTATGTTGAAAATGGAACATTTTACTGACAAACATAACCCAAGCACCTCCACAATATGTAGACTCCACGATGACGAAAATAAACGACTGTAACAGCGCTAAAATCATTTTTCCGTTGGACATTAATTTCCTATCGTTATTATATGAATCCATACAACATAAGGCAAAATATTAGGAATTCTACAAGGAATTCTGCAATATGCCAAGCAAGAACAGACAGTTCTTGCTAGGCCTTTGAAGAATCTGGCTTAACAATTATTTCCGTAAATTAAACAATACCTCAAGAATTGTTCATGCTAGCGGTCTAATGTTTATTCATTTGGTTTTTTAATAAAAACTTTCAATAATGATAAATAATAATCTCTTATGTAAATCCTGACATTTTAACCATTTTTTCAAGAAATCATTCGAAAAATGAAGTCTTCCAAACATGTAATTGCATTTAAAATCTATAAAGTTCTAGTATTTATGGATTGTATGTAATCAGGATGTTCTCTTCCCGGGCATGCCTAACTATTTTTTTTCCGACTTTGCACAAATATATCAGTGGAGTAAAAAAAGCAGTTATTTTATTTTCGAGCTTTCAAGACGAAACGAGCTTGTCAACTGCAACTGTCATCCTATTCCACAGACGTCACTAAATATCCTTGAACGTCGCTGGACAGCGCAATTCAAAATCTCTGCGCAAGTTATATCTGGATATTGATACTTCAAAATGAACATTTTTTAACAGTAACAATGAAAGAACTTGCTGCGTTACATTCCTCTTGGACCGCAACATCACAAATGAAGAAACCCTATCCTATTGATGTCGAGCTGACAGATTGATTAGTTGCCAAGCTGACAGCCCAATCTTATATTAAAGAATATTAGAAAGTAATAGAATAAATATAATATTAGAAAGTAATTTTTTTCGAAACGAGGGAATTCAGGGATGCTTAAAACTGGCTCTTCCGTCGGTAACTCGAATTCAAATTTTCAAGTCCATCACGATACTTTCCTTATACATTATACTAGGTATGTAAGAAAGTAATATCAAATAAAATAACTCGCTAAACCAAGGTTAAAAATACACTAAAAAGTAAAAAACACATCTATGTTAAGAACACATGTTAAAATACACATAATAATAGTTGCAGCATAGGGGAAATATGCCAAGGTATCAATCTGTTTCGAAAGAGATATCTTCTTCCACAACACCATAGACCACAGAAACAACAGTCACTTCAGCAAATTCAGGGAACCATCTGTTATTTCAGCTGAAGCTCAAAAATATCCTCCAGCTAAATCAGAAAAATTACAGACGTTTTTCAATTTTTGATAAAGTAGCTGTCCTATCTGATATGTTTTGGAGAAAAATACCCCTTTTGACTCCCGAAATCGACACATTTCCTTTAAGCTGTTTTACAAATGATTTTTATTCACAGATACCATTCAGAGATTTAAGATTTACAGACAAAAGTAACACTTTTATTCCAAATTAAATGATTTGGTATATGCGGAATTTCAATAAAATGAAATAAAGTATGGTAACATGTCACATTCTTATCACATATTCCCGCTTCAATTTTAAAAAATTAAAATTCGTGCATGTCTGCATTTATTTATTGCATTTATTGTTCATAATACAAAGTACAAATACCATGTTTTATATACATTATGCATAGCACAATTGATATCCCTTTATATTTTGCATTAGTAAGAAAATTAAAAAATTACATTTTTTTAGTTTATTAATTTTTATGCAATTTAAAAGTCAATTCAAACATCTGTCAGTATTTTAGTTATTGCATAGATTATGTATGCATAAAAATGTCAAAAAGTTCCATATACAATGATATGATCCATTTTTTTAATGAGTAAATCGTTCAAAACAATTTATTTTCATAATACAACAATCACATGTTTTAATATCAAATTAAATAATTTTCAAAGCATCTAATAATTATTCAAGACCGCATTTTTAATCACTCACTTCTAGTTCGTCTTTCCATCCCTTACAACATTCACAGCCCTATTTACAATATTCATTATCCTAAATAATCGACTTCTCAACATTTTCACACTTTAGTCCCGGTCTTAAAAGTATTAATGACAAAGATGGTTCTGGCTGTATTAAAAGTAAATGTTTGCAGCCATTCATTTAAAAAAGTAAACTAATGCAAAAATTCTCATAGCTATAACTTTACTTACAAAGTAATAGAACATGAATTCTCCTTAGTAGTACTTGGACGAGGGGAAAAGATGCACGATACTCTGCAAAAAATTTGACGAACTTTAATGAAACTTAACGTCTTTGCTCTACAACTGCATAACTTCACATCTTTTCAATTATTGTCTTACAAATACAGATATTCACTTGCATCGTCGACTGCAAACTGATGCTGCAAGTTTATTTGCAATCGAGTATTGCATTCAAGTGTAGCACTCATTGCAACATTCCATGAGGTACTGCTCATGTGTCGTCCCTTTTGACCATGGAGGTAAAAGTAAGGAGTTAAATCTTCATATTAAGAAAACGCCAATATCGTTTGTGACAATAATTCAGGTGGCGCTGGGATAAGATAAGTAGTCCTGTATTGTATGCATTTCCATGGCGAAAGACTTAAAATATTTATTTAAACTGTCAATTTTGTAAAAATAAATTATTAGTACAATGAAAAATAGAACTGAAGCACTAAAGAATATTCCCATGTATTCAAAATAATTTTACCTTTCAATTAATTTTTATCTTCCTATATTCTGTACTCTTTCCTACAACTATGCAAAAATATTGGTTAATTATACTCATAATAAAGCAGCCTTTAATTTAAAAATAATCAAAAATACATGTACTAAATACAACGCCTTTCTATAGTGTCAACTAACAATAGCAACTACTTTACTAACACTAGCGACACTTAGATATAATTCTCAAAGCATTATGGCATTTTCAAGCGTTTCATCCATAGGAGTTTTATCTCCTCCTTTCTAACTCCATGCTTTTGAAGTTCTATAGTAAATATTGCCTTTGTGCTAAACAACTACCTGTCATTCAAGTTACTCTTTTCGCCGAAAAATCAAATTACAGGATAAAATATTCCGGAAAACAAGAAATTTGATATGCAAATGCATTCCTGCCAGACATATGTCTGGCCGGACTATACTTCATTTTCATATCCTTCATTTTCATCCATTATGTGGATGATTTGATAGTCGGATGTGAAAATGAAGATTATAGTATGAATTTTGATTTCTACCCACCAAACTTAATTTTGAAAGTAAATCCTGCTGCACTTAAAAATGTCGTGGAATTTTTAGATTTAAGTATAGATTTCAGTAAAATACCTGTAAGTTTTACTATCTACGATAAAAGAAAAAGTTTTAATATACCTATAAACGGTCTGATCAATTGAAATTCCAATCTCCACTTGAATATATTTAGGAATATATTCTTGGGGGGATTGGCTAGAATTCAGAGAATTATCTATAATGAAGACATCCGTATTGATTTTGATCGGACATTTCTACAGCAAGCATATCTACAGCAATACCCCATTCCTTTTATGCTACATTATATTGATAATTTATACAGTAACAATAATGCTTATTGTTCAAAGTTAAAATCTATTTTATATCATTTAGCAGATGAAGGTTCGCATAATATGAATAACAGGACCGCAGAACGATAACACGAAGTTATATACAGGTCATTGTGGTCTAAAGGACTAGTTGCTCATCCAGTGATGGTCTTCATATTACCATTGGACTTTTCTTTTTTAACGGTCCTGTGATAATTGTTATTGTCACTCCTGGGGTTGGCTTCAGCCAGAGCTGGCGTCCAGGAGTGCAATGCCGCGGCATTTATGACAAGCTTGTTGACAACTGGGGTGTAAGGTCACAACCCCTTACCGCCATTAAGTAAGCTTCTCGCTAAGCCTTCCTTCTTTTTTCAATTCTAAAATTCTTTTTATACTTTTTATATTTATATATATATATATATATATATATATAAATTGAAAGATTCTAATCGAAAATTATGCATAAACTACTGTATGTACAAAAAAACCCATCTCTAGCACATCTGTTACAAATGAGCAACTATAGACCAAGACTAAGGACAAAGATAGAAGGTAACATATCACTACAATGGAAAGGGGGATGAGAAGAATATTAGGATACAAAAATCACAATTAAAAGTATATATATATAAATAAAAATGAAAAAGGAAACACGGCAAAAATGAGAAAAGGCAATAATAATTAGCTCAAGATAAAAGATTAAGACATAGAGAACAATCAATTGAAACTACACAAAAAATGGCGGTTAGTTCGAAATTGCATTCTCATCAGGACAGCCATATAATTCAAATTAAAACCGATAGAATAGCCGGTTTCTAACAATGGCGATAGTATTTAACTATAGACGCCATTGGAACTGTCTACTGGCTAGTGGAAGGAGAAAAATAAACCAATTGAATTACAAATCAGAAAAACAGTACCTTCTCGAACAGAAATATGAACTCACAAGCATTGCTATCACGTGTAAGTTGAACTAGCGACTGAGCATTTCACCTCACTTCGTCAATGCGAGTGGGCACCGGAAGGAATACATTTGAACGATATATAATATGTATGGAGACTTTTAAAAATAGTAACCAGTATAGGACTCAGGACAAGTGGAAAATAGTCATTCGAAAATAGTAAATAGTATTAGACTCAGGCCAAGTGGTAAGTTAGGTGATAGGAATGGGTGAATTCTCAAAAATGAGTTATCCAATCAAAGATAAATAATGCATGTGTAAAATTATTACGTGGTATATTTAAAATTATTACTAATATTATTTACAAATACTTCCGGATATTGGTAATTTTGACAAATGCGTTTAAGATTATTGATGTGGAGAAAGTGAAACCGAGGATCAGAAAGTCGATGTATTCGAAATAGCTGGGCTTAAAATGATGTTTCTAAACAATTGAATAGAATTACAAGATTGATATGATAGCAGCTTTATGATAGTGAAGATGTAAGAATATTTTTTATCATATATATATATATATATATATACTACACATATATATATATATATATATATATATATATATATATATATATATATATATATATATATATATATATATGTAATATATAAATTATATATATATATGTGTGTGTGTGTGTGTATGTATGTATAGATTTAAGGATTAGATCAACTCTGATGAAATATTGTATTGTCATAATAAAGACGTACATTTAAATATGTACATGTGTAAAATTTCAAAAATATATTCTCGGGCCAAAAATTTAGTTCCAGATTTTTTTAATACAAAGAAACCAACCTAAAATAAAAGATTGTAAAATCAAAAGTATTTCAAAATCAGTTTAAACTGATCAGGAAACTTGCATTACATTCACTATACGTAAACAATGGAGATAAGACATAAGCTAGCAATCAAGATTTATGCGTTAGATTACATAATTGAATTGTATCTCAGCGGTAAACTGAAAAGTCAGCAACTTCGTTAAGTTTATCTACTACATATCCAACAAGTCTGGCAGGTTGAAATGCTGAACTTTAGTGGAATTTTTAAAATGTTTTACTGGAATGACATTTCTCGCTCCAGTGTCATATTGCTTGTGATAATATTGTTCATGTATAGTACCTGGAAATGGCGCAAATTCTTCAATTTAGTTAACAAATTGCCTTCATGGAAGTTGAGATTTTACCATTTTCTTGGCCATTCGCATTTTGCATTGTACTCTAGACTGCTAAATACGGCTCTCTCTCCTCACGTATGTAAGTACTATTCGATTATTTTAATAATGTAACTCAACTATAAAAAAGTATGATGTGATCAGCAGATGATTTACCCGACACAAGACAATGGCTTAACTTTTTAATGACTTAACTTCAATGACTTAACTTCACTGAAAAATAATGGTGTACATGATTCACGGAGCACTTTTTTGACATTGAATTAACATCTCGTAAATTAAAATTGGTTGCTTTTGGCAAATTAGTCCTCACGAAATGACATAACCAAACTCTCACACAAAATCCTCGTCAAAATGTAATCGACATTGAATTAATATTCTGTGACATAAATGACTATTGGCGAATACATGTGTACAAAAATACTTGAATACAAAATATTAAAAAAGTATTATCTCGCGTGAATGGAACGAACTAGATCCATGAGGATGATGCTAACAGATATGTTTCATAATATTACATATGGAAACTGAACCCATGAGATGATACTATTTTTTTAATTTTATGAAATTTTGAGTATAAATTTGTTTGAGAGACGGGCAGTATCTCGAGAACGGCTCCTGATAGAGTTTTAAAGTTTATGTCTTTCGTTTTCTAATACAAAATAAGGTATAAAATGATTAATGAGTTAACAATATTCAATATCTTAATTGTTAAATGATTTTCTCAAGTACCATTCTAACATCGTGCAATAACTTTTAAAAACACACACACGTCATCTTCCTCATCAAAATCATCATCTGAAAACGTTCGATTCAAATTCCGAGATACGTAAAACATACTGTTCTGAATTTTCGACTCCCTTTACAATATTTTCCATATACATTATATTATGTATGCAGGGAAAGTAACAAAGTTGTGGGCTAGTTTCACTGGTTTCTTTTTTCCCGTCTTCTAAATCGCATTCCCAGTGCAGACAACAGCACAAGATTTCTATCTTATTAGAGTTCATTAGCAAAGAGTAATCGGTAACTACAATAATAGCAAGAAAGCTTCCTAAATACTATACTAGCATATATACCCAGTGCTGCTCATAAGTTAAAAGTATGTGCAAATCTTAAACTTGTTCATATTGCTTTTAATGCTTCTCTCTCACGAACCGCAAAATCTATAGACCTCGAATTTTTGTAGGCATGTACCTGCATAGTTGAATTTTCGTAAGACAGAGCCCTTTTATTAAATACCATTTCAGTTTATGAGTTATTCTATTTTTTACGCACTTCTGAATTGAATTTTTTTTCTCCGTACAGGCAAACATTTAATTTTTCGAGCCAATTTCCAAAATCTTTGTGATTGATTAGTGGCAGCTATAGAAGTGTCATGTGAAAGAGTATTTTCCGATGTGAAATTTATCTACATTACTGAATCTGTTAAGAAAAAATCATTGAATACCTTTTATTTATCAAAATTAATTTTAATTAATAAAAGATTGAATTTAATTATCAAAATTCATTTTAATTATCAAGATTAATTTTAATTATCAATATTAATTTTAATTATCAAATTAATTTAAATTATTAAGATTAATTGTAATTATTAAGATTAATTTAAATTTTAATAAGATTAATTTTAATTTTCAAGATTAATTTTAACTATCAAGATTAATTTTAATTATTAAGATCAAATTATCGAATCTGTTAAGTGAATAAAGCATTGAACCCCATCTTATTTATGCATGTTGAAAGGGAACTAACTCGCTTCTAATTTAAAGCGCAATGCACTTCCAGACACCTTGACTAAAGATTCGGTAGAGTTCATGCGCCTTCTCATATCGTAAAACCAAATAAGAAATTAAAATGATCCGAACTGCTATTGGCTTGTCATATTTTCCGCTAGGTACCTATTTACATCGAGAACACTTAAGGGGTTCAAGCCGAAACTAGTGAGATTAATCCTGCAATGTCTAGTATGCCCAATCATCACCAGATTATTTCTATGTATTATCATCAAGAACATAAGTAAAATGTGAATGCTAGTATGCGTGAACAAAAAGAATTGTGTTTTTGACGTCTCTAGTCGGAGTTTCTGATTGAAATTAGAGTTTTACAGAATATGTAAACACTTTGAACTATTTTAAAAATAAAGACAACCAAAGTTGGTTAATTAAAATGTCTTTAATAACACACCAGTAATGACGTACAAAAAATTACACAACCCCGACCGCTTTCGGACATTATTACGTCCTTCATCAGTATAATGTTCAAAATCGGTCTGCTTGTGTAATTTTATGTACGTCATTTAATGATGGGATTTTATTAAAGACATTTTAATTAACCAACTTTGGTTGTCTTTATTTTTAAAGTTTTTGTTGAATTTACTTGTTTTCCATACAATTTTATTACTTTGGGCTATATCTATACTTTGGCTTATATCTATATACTTGGACGCTGAGTTAGAGCAATGATGTCGGGAGTGGAGTTTAAAACGGGCCCTAGTATGACTAGCACAGATTCAATGAACTCTGGGAAATAAACGTCGATTTCAAATCTGGAGGCCGAAGATCACACAGTAAGCTAACCTAAGGATAAAAATATCGTCAGGAGGTAATCGTAAGGATCGTAAGGATAAATATATCTTCAGATAAAAACTCCAGAAAGCAGTAAGTTAGATAGCCAATTTGCACCTCAATCTGACTGAAATTAGAGGAAAGAGAATGCAGAAACCACTTAGACATTAATTAGAGATTATTTTGTCCTAGTAACTCATATGGAAGAGCTTTGTCTGACAAGTACGATGATCAGTAATTTAAGCCTGAGCTCGGACAACGAATTTCTATGGTAGAATCCTACAAAATATATAGATATACTGAATTTTTAATGGCAAGATGATCCTTCATTGCTTCCTAGTTATGTATACTTACTTTTATAGATGGTTTCATAATAATAAATGGATACTACCATATCTTCAGAAACGAAAGATTAGCAATGTTCTATGCGATTCTTCATTCAATGATAAATGATTTTTAATGGCAGGATGATCCTTCATTGCTTCCTAGTTATGTATACTTACTTTTGTAGAAGATTTTATAGCAATAAATGGATACTGCCATATCTTCAGAAACGAAGGATTAGCAATGTTCTGTGTGATTCTTCATTCAATGATAAATGATTTTTAATGGCAAGATGATCCTTCATTGCTTCCTAGTTAGGTATACTTACTTTTGTAGATGATTTTATAGTAATAAATGGATACTGCCATATCTTTAGAAACGAAGGATTAGCAATGTTCTGTGCGATTCTTCATTCAATGATAAATGATTTTTAATGCCAAGATGATCCTTCATTGCTTCCTAGTTAGGTATACTTACTTTTGTAGATGATTTTATAGTAATAAATGGATACTGCCATATCTTCAGAAACGAAGGATTAGCAATGTTCTGTGCGATTCTTCATTCAATGATAAATGATTTTTAATGCCAAGATGATCCTTCATTGCTTCCTAGTTATGTATACTTATTTTTGTAGATGATTTTGTAGTAATAAATGGATACTGCCATGTCTTCAGAAACGAAGGATTGGCAATGTTCTGGGCGATTCTTCATCCAATGATAAATGTTTTCAAAGCTGAAACTGTAGAAGTAAGTATTGATTTTCAATTATAGTTAAATTTGTTTATGATATTTATAATTTTCTTCTGTCTGAAAACATGTAAACTGTTATTTATTTTAAATCTGTAGTATTTATTCTGTAAAATCCTGGAAATAAAGGGAAGGGGTTAAAAATTCACGCAAGGAAAACGTTAAAATCGTTTAAGGCCAATTATTGATGTGGCGCTTGAGTACGATAAGTTTCACTGTATTGTATGTATTTCTATGACATAAGGCTTATATTAAAGTAAAGAGTATTTATTTAAACTGTTAATTTTGCAGAAAAATTTATCAGTGCAATACAAATTAGAGCTCAAGTAATAAAGAATATTCCTACATATCCTAATTTAACTTTCAATTTTTATCTCCATATATTCTGTATCCTATTTTACAGCTGTGAAATTGGCAAATTAAAACTAGACACAGAAAAATAATAATTTTAGATAGAAAATTGAAGTCTTATTTATTCGACGAAATTCTAAAGTCAAAATAAAACATTGCTCTTCGCAATTTTCACCTACTGATTTGAATTATTTCAAATTTTAAAATTATTATTTGGAGGGGGCTGAATCCCCTAACCCCTCTTCAATACGCCCCTGAGATAAACATGCTAATATTTCAAAATAATAAACCATTCAATCCATTTGAAAATAAAATATTGAATTTAAATAGTTGCCATACCACAGCAGCCTCTATACCGGTAATTAAGAAAACAATACAGCTGCTTTGCAAAGTATTCTTGCAAAACAGCTGTATTTCAGTTGGAAACCAACTGTTTCGGTTTGAAACAGCTGTATTCATTTTGAAAGTACCAAAACGGCGAAATTAGAAGGACATCCATGCATTTCTGTCATTTATTTTGTAAAGAGCATTGCTACCCCAACAGGGAATCAAAAAACTGATCTTCGTACTGGACAGCCGATCCTCTACCGTTGAGCTACAGAAACGAAATTGCAAACTCTTATCTTTGAAGTGGACAGACTCTGCGTTCCCTACACTCTAATGTCAGATTAGTGTACAACTATCAATCTGACTGATCACTCTTGCTATTTTTACCTCAGGTTAGCTACTTGATGCTATTTTTATCCTCCATGTTAGCTTCCTGTGTGGTCGTTGTCCTCCCAATTTGAAGTCAATTCCAGAACCACTGAATCCGTGCTAGTCATACTAGAGTCCCTTTCATACCTCCAGCATTTTTGCTCTAACTTACAGAATTGATTTGTTTGGGCGGCATTGTAGAGCTCTGCTGCCCCAACCGCGAATCGAACTACAGATATTCGTACGGACAGTCGACGGACAGTCGACGCTTTACCGTTAAACTATTAGACCGGAATTGCAAACTCTTATCTTTGAAGTAGACCCTGCAACTTCATTTTTGGCAACGCCAAATGCAAGAACGTGTTCGATTTATATTAGTTAAATTGTTTTAAACTTCATCAATAATTATATCCATGAAGGTAAAGGGAAGTGGTTAGAAAAACCTTTTAATACAATTAATCAGGTGGCGCTGGGGTAAGATATGTGCCTGCCACTGCATTGTATGTACTTCTATGGCAAAAAGTTTGTATTAAAATAAATGAAATGTGTTTAAACTGTTTATTATGACATTAAAATTATCAGTGAAATGCAAATTAGATCTGAAACAAAATTGAATAATCTTAGGTATTTAAATCTATTTTATTTTTGGTTTCATAATTCTGTACCCTGCTCCACAACTTGTAAAACTAACACTTCTTATTCAAAATTAGGGAAATTTAATGTAAAAATAATTAAAGATACATATATTCACCACGTCTTCATGTTATGTCAAATAAGAATAGATGGACTTTACTAACGCTAAAGGCACCTTAATATTCTCAAAGCATTATGGTAATTTCAATCTTTACGTCAATAGGAGTTTTATCTCATTCCTTTTAACTCCAAGTTCTATCTCAAATATTTATTGATGATTATCTCCAAGCTTTTGCTCAACAATGAAAATTAAGTATAGTGTGGCTCAACTCCACTTTCTCATACAGAATTCATTTTAAATACATTTTTTATTTAAATGAAATGTGTGAAGAAATGTAAAAGAAATATAAAATGTGTGTTGAGAAAAGTTTATTAAGAAAATATAAAATTTCGAAGTTTTCGCTCGAATTTTCAAAAAAAATTATCTAGTTCTATATTTTTCGTTAACAAAGACGGATAAAAAGTTTCGTAAAAATCCATCAATGGCAGCTATCATGTGACAGCTATCATGTGACAGCTATCGTGAAGACAAAAAATCGACCACCGACATACGACAGACATATAGACGGATATCCCGCTAATAATAGTCAAAACGTGTTCAGAATGTCTTAAAACATATATCGGCATCAAAATCTGGAAATTGCAAATTTTCGTATAGAATATAGTATACCGAATTCTCAATATATTATTTGATATACTATTTTCGTATAGAATATAGTATATCAAATTCTCGAAATAGAATATAGTGTAAAAAACAATATTTTCTCTATACTATATTCTATAACATGAGAAAGTGAATATAATAACTTCAAAATTGGTAGTTATGTGTTATAGTCTTGTTTCAGTTCACCAAATGAAAATAAGGTAAATAAATTACTCATACTCTAAATTACATTATTTGATCTATTCTATAACATGAGAAAGTAAACACAATACCATAAATAGTTGTTAGTTATATATTACAGGCTTGTTGTAATACAGCAAATGAAAATAAGGTAAATAAATTACTTATACTCTAAATTACATTATTTGATCTATTCTATAACATGAGAAAGTAAATATAATAACTTAAACAGTTAGTTATATATTATAGGCTTGTTGTAATTCAGCAAATGAAAATAAGGTAAATAAATTACTCATATTCTAAATTATATTGTTTGATCCCATTTTTAGGTACACTCCCGTTGTACTTATAATTCAATAATTCGAAATTTTCATGTCAACAAAGAAACTATTTATCTACAACAGCTGATTAGCTATCGCCCTCTGTTATTGCATTTTTACGAAATGATAAGACTAACACAATAAATGCATTGCTGCAATTTCTTCCTTATCAATTGCAGCAAAACTTTTGTGGCGTGCATATGAATCAGTTAGAAGATAAATAAATAGATGGGGTGGAAGATATATAAATATTATGTTTTCTGAAATGCTTCCTGATAAGCTATGATTATCTATTTTTATTTTCTTCTACTAAGAAAGTATTACTTTACTTTGGGTCATTCCATGTCAAATCACCCACAGGTGATTGCTTGACCATTTTGTTAATTTTTTGTATTTTCACCAAAGGCGGTCTTGCTAGTGACCTGCTCAAAAATATATATTTTTTTTTATCTGCTGCCATCTTGGATTTATGCTCATTTTTTCGTTACTGCGGGAAGCAAAAACGAGCGTTTACAAGGGTTTTGAAAAAAAGTTGCTGTGTGATTTCTATTACAGATAGAATGTTCTAGTTTTCACTGCCTTAAAGTAGAGATTCTGGCCTTTCAGAAAATGTATACATATATGTAAGATAAGATTTTGGTAACTGGGACTTTAATGGTCTTAAATATAGCTATCGTGACTAGAAATTTTGCAATTTTAAAGGTCTGTAAAATCAAAAGGGCTTGAAACCATAAGATGGATTTTTTTTTTCAAGAACTATGAGTGGTAGGCTTTTCAGCCATGGTGAAACAAATACGGGGTGGTAAGCCTTTCTGTCTGATTTTTAGTTCCGAAATCGGAAAATTTCCAAAATTTGTGAAATTCAAGGTCAAATATCTCAAAAGGGGGACCTGCCAAAATTAAAAAATTTTGGCCATGGATACTCCTACTAGTACTTAGTAAAACCTGGGAATTTCATTTTGGGGTTCACACTGATGTTCATTTTATAGACTGTCAAATATCTCTAAAAATGTCATCGTGAAAACATAATAATTAATAGGCTTAAAGTGACCTGATTTCCATTATTTTATAATCTAATTATTTTATAAGGGTAAACACAAAAATTAAAATAGATCCATCGATTATATTTGTGTAAAATGTTAGGCCATATGTATTTCTGCCCATTATCACAGTGCAACTTTTCTTACAATTGTTTCTAAAATTATATTTCATTTACCATTATTCAGGATATGCTATGAAATAAACTATTACTCTTAACTAAAAATAAACTAATACATATCTTTGTGTTTGTTAATCAACAATCATCTATAAGATAACCCATTTTTTCCTATGTGCTTAGTGGCAGTTCTGTGCTTTACTATTTACAGAACGAGGTAGTCAGAATGAGCATCCAAATCTAAAGAAAATTTATTATTTCTCAGATGGCTCAGGAGCCCATTATAAGAGCAGAAAGATTTTTTCTAACTTATGTAAGCATAAACAGGATTTCGGTGTGGCTGCTGAGTGGCATTTTTTTGCCACAAGCCATGGCAAGGATCCTTGTGATGGGATTAGTGGGACGGTAAAGAGACTTGTTTCAAAGGCAAGTCTGCAACGACCAACTGAGGGCCATATCCTTACACCAAAGGACATGTATGAGTTTTGTGTTGAAAACATTAAAGGCATAAACTTCATCATGGTGTCTGGAAGTGACATAAAAAAGTGACATAAAAAACAGTGGTGAAGTCACATGGTGTCAGAACATCAATTATGTTGTTCAATTTCACCCACGCAACATCATTTCTTTGAGTTCATCAACATTCGTGGTGATCCATCAATTCTGAACTCTACATGATTAATTTGAAATGATGCTGATATTCTACTTATCAGAAGAGTTGAAGAGTCCTTGGGTATGTAGCAGTGGTGATCTCTTGTTCCTTCAAATCTATGAGCTTCATTGAAGCGGTCATTCAGATACCTTTGCTCATTTTTTATGTCACTTTCAGACACCATGATGAAGTTTATGCCCTTAATGTTTTCAACACAAAACTCATGCATGTCCTTTGGTGTAAGAATATGGCCCTCAGTTGGTCACTTCAGACTTGCCTTTGCCACAAGTCTCTTTACCGTCCCACCAATTCCATCACAAGGATTCTTGCCATGGCTTGTGGCAAAAAAATGCCACTCAGCAGCCACACCGAAATCTTGTTTATGCTTACATAAGTTAGAAAAATTCTTTCTGTTTTTATATTGGGCTCCTGATCCATCTGAGAAATAATAAATTTTCTTTAGATTTGGATGCTCATTCTGACTACCTTGTTCTGTAAATAGTAAAGCACGAAACTGCCACTAAGCACATAGGAAAAAATGGGTTATCTTATAGATGATTGTTGATTAACAAACACAAAGGTATGTATTAGTTTATTTTTAGTTAAGAGTAATAGTTTATGTCATAGCATATCCTGAATAATGGTGAATGAAATATAATTTTAGAAACAATTGTAAGAAAAGTTGCACTGTGATAACGGGCGGAAATGCATATGGCCTAACATTTTACACAAAATATAATCGATGTATCTATTTTAATTTTTGTTTACCCTTATAAAATAATTAGATTATTAAATAATGGAAATCAGGTCACTTTAAGCTTATTAATTATTATGTTTTCACAATGTCATTTTTAGAGATATTTAACAGCCAGTAAAAAGAACATCAGTGTGAGCCCCAAAATGAAAATCACAGGTTTTACTAAGTACTAGTAGGAGTATCCATGGCCAAAATTTCTTATTTTTGAAAGGTCTCTCTTTTGAGATATTTGACCTTGAAATTTACAAATTTTGGAAATTTTCTGATTTCGGAACTAAAAATCGGACAGAAAGGCCTACCACCCCGGATTTGTTTCACCATGGCTGAAAAGCCTACCACTCATAGTTCTTGAAAAAAAATTCCATCTTGCGGTTTCAAGCCCTTTTGATTTTCCACACCTTTAAATTTGGCAAAATTTCTAGTTACAATGGCTATACAGGGTGCCCACTTATATCCGTTACACCCCCCTTAACTTCTAAACAGTGACAGCTTATGCCATAAAGTTAGTATCTAGGTATAGTAAAAAGGCTATGCGCTACTCGATGAGACAACTTACAACGCCATCTATCGGCAAATTTTGGAACTAGCGATCCTATCTGGTAAACAGTGGAAGATACGTAAAAAAAGTCAATTAGAAAGTTGTAGAGCACTCTCGATTTAGTACGAAAAGATACCTTGCGCGCATTAATATTCAAAACAGAATGCTAAAAATGAACATTTTTCGGTCACGATTTCGAAAATTGTCATGTCATAAAGAGTGGAAGAAGGAAACTGAGACACTTCCCTGTCTTCAGGATCATTTATTTACAATAGTATATTGCTCAAAATGCTCTCCGTTAGCCACTATACACATTTGCACCCTGGACTGGATTTCTCGCTGCACATTGTGCAACATGGCAGGTGTTACGGACGCACAATCATCAATAATGCGTCGTCGAAGATCCTGCAATGTTGGCGGAGGGGTCGCATATACCTGCCCTTTTATGTGTCCCCATAAGAAGAAGTCCAATGGGGTCAAGTCATATTAGCGCGGAGGCCACTCGACGGAACCACCATACCCGATGACTTGACTCTGGAATTATTAGGTACTGCTGAACGTTTGAAATCTTAAGTGGAGGTGCGCCGTCATGTTGGAACCATACATTTAGGAGTTGATGCAACGGTAGATTCTCAACAAAGTCGGTTATTACATCCTGCAGAAGCTGCAAGTACCGTTGTCCTGTTAACGTGCCCTCGTAAAATACTGGTCCAATGAGCCTGTCATTAAAATTTCCGCACCAAACATTAATCGACCAGCGTTGTTGATGTCGAACTTCGACGGCATATCTCGGATTTTCCAGCCACCAGGTATGAACGTTCTGTCTATTAAACATTCCGTTCCTCGAAAAACATGCCTCATCCGTCCATATTATGTCTGCCAGGAATGTTGGGTGGACCTCTAAGTTATTCATCACAAAGTTGCACCACGTGCAACGTCTCTCAGCATCTCTTGGCAGCAATCCCTGCACAGGTGCGGATCGGTATGGATGAGCACCTGATTCATTCAGGATTTTCCAGACGCGGCTTTTTGAGAGGCCACAATTTTCACTGATCATTCTTGTGCTGCTCTGAGGATGGGCAAGAGCGTATGTTAGCACATCTCCAGGTTGCACTTTGCGTCCTACATTACGAGGTGTACGAATTCGAGGTCGGCTGGTCACGCAGCCCGTCTCCCTTAAACGTTTTACAACTTTTAAGATGGTCTGCCGTGTAGGATGCGGGCCTTGAGGGAAACGTTCACGATACAGCCTTGCAGTTGATTTTGCCTTATGCCCACATTCACCGTCAATTAACAACATCTCGCAATTCTCGTTACTGCCAGGTTTTGCCATAACTCTCCGCGTTAACGTACAACCCAGCAGAAACATCCTTTTTATAGTAGTAGTCTCTGCTGAACAGGTATGACGTTCCATCCTCATTTTCATAATACATGAGATCCATGTGATTTTTATATCATACATGGTTTAGTTGAGCTGTGTGTTTGGAGAGACGATTTTGCAAGATCAGCAGAAAGTTTCCATGGTTTGTAGAGACATTAAATAAAACAAGCAACCGGTGGGGACAGAACCATGGTCCTCATGAATGCAAATCACGTGGGTTTCCCCTGCTCCACAACACAGGCTCGTATTTAGTCCGTAAGTTGGTCTTTTCTAGCTACGCTTCACAATCAAACAAATTTTCATTTTTTGCATTCTGTTTTGAGTATTAATGTGCGCAAGGTATCTTTTCATACTAAATCGAGAGTGCTCTACAACTTTCTAATTGACTTTTTTCACGTATCTTTCACCGTTTTCGAGACAGGACCGTTAATTCCAAAATTTGCCGATAGATGGCGTTGCAAGTTGTCTCATCGAGTAGCGCATAGCCTTTTTACTATACCTAGACACCAACTTTATGGCCTAAGCTGTCACCGTTTAGAAGTTAAGAGTGGTGTAACGGATATAAGTGGGCACCCTGTATTTAAGCCCATTAAATTCCCAGTTACCAAAATCTTATCTTACATATTTATACATTTTCTAAAAGGCCAAAATCTCTACTTTAAGGCAGTGAAAACTAGAACATTCTATCTGCAATAGAAATCACACAGCAACTTTTTTTCAAAACCCTTGTAAACGCTCGTTTTTGCTTCCCGCAGTAACGAAAAATGAGCATAAATCCAAGATGGCAGCAGATAAAAAAAAATATGTATATATATTTGAACAGCTCACCAGCAAGACCGCTTATGGTGAAAATATAAAAAATTAATATAGAAATTAATAATGATATATAGAAACTATTAAGATCACGAAACTTAACAGTTTCAATTATTGTGGTGAGAAATAACCGCGATGCAATTTTTATGTTCCTGACGTTATTATAGTCCTCTCGGGTGCTAATAACATCATGAACACAATCGGGAGCATATATATATATTTATTTTATGATCATTTCATATTCATTAGCTTATTTCATACCTTATTCAAAAATGATAATACATTTTAAATCATAATAAATTTCAAGATATTATTTATGACTAACATCTTGAAATTTAAAGATGATATATAGAAACTATTAAGATCACGAAGCTCAATTATTTCAATTATTGTGGTGAAAAATAACTGCGATGCAATTTTTATGTTCATGACGTTATTAACCCTCTCGGGTGCTAATAATGTCATGAACACAATCGGGGACATCCAAATACACTTATTTTATAATCATTTCATACTCATCAGCATATTTCATACCTTACTCAAAAATGTTAATATATTTTAAACCATAATAAATTTCTTTAATTTGGTATTATATAGGTGATTTTAAATCATAGTACAGAGCTGGAAAAGGCGTGGATATACAAATTTACACATCCTTGGCTAGGAAATGGCCTTCTAACCAGGTAATATGTATGTCTAAATTGAATTATACGTTTTTCTATCATAAATAGCATAGATAAAGGCATCTAAAATTCGAAATCGAGTGTTTGGTAGATTTTCCACATTTTAGTGAATCTAGTTCTAGACAGTTGTAAAAAGGCTCTTTACATTTGTCTAGATTAACTAAATTGTAGAAAGATTACAACTGTGGAAAGATTACAACTGGACTAGATTAACAAATGTCTAGATTAACTAAACTGCCCCCGGTTGGGCAGATTAACAGATTAACCACCTATAGGTACCGACCCGAAGGTTTACAGTAATTACAGCCTATGGTGGAGGAATATCTGCCAAAACCAGAATTTAAAACTTTGCCAAGATAAAAATGATAAACAATTATATACAATATGCTTATACTAGATACAGATAGTATTTCCCAAATATTTCACATCCATAAACACTTATGTGCAGAACTGTTTCAAATGGAAGCAACTATATATATAAAAATATTTCTAAAATTGGGGATTACATATACAAAATGAAACGAATAATTTTCAAAGATATATACATGTATATACATATATACAAAATATATATATACAAACCTACTTATTCAAACATACATACAAAACTATATGTACAACATATACATGCAAATCTCAGAGATCACCATGGCTTTTAATACTATATTGATACAGACAATGATTAAACCAAATGTGAATTTAAAATTAATTTGATTGCAGTATTTATAAAAAAATTTAGAAGTACTATAGATAAATATGCAATAAACAGTGAGCTAATGTATGGAGGTTACCAGTAATAATTCACAGTAATAATTCACAGGATATGTTCGTTTTCCTCTAGGAATTGAATTATAGTTTTTATTCTCTGTTTAGCCCAGCTATTACCCAGAAGGTTTTCGACAAATATTGGCATATGTTGTCTACTGGGCCTTTTAAGGTGATAGTTCTTTGTAAGTTTGCAATCAAATACAAAATGTTTTGGAAATCCTATTTCACCACAAATAGAGTTTTCGGTGTCTTTCTTTTGGATTTTGTAAAGATAGGTTGGGAAACAGCCATGCCCTGAGAAAAACTGTACCAATTCTCTGCTGCAAATCAGTTGCTCTTGAGATACTCTGGGAAGATAGTTGAATGTTTCTCTCCCTTTCTTGCTTTCATTCCACTGCTGTTGCCACTCATTTATGGTATTAATATTCAGATGTGACCTTAGCAATAAACAGGGATATGGTAAGTTTGTACTCTGAACAGAGATATCTGACGTCGCCTCAAAAGCTAAACAGTCTACAACTTCATTTCCCCGGGGCAGCAAGGCTTGTAAAGAGCCAGTCTGCAAGGCTCTTTACAAGCCTTGCTGTCCCAACCGGGAATCGAACCCTGGATCTCCGAACTGGCCAGCCAATGTTCTACCGTTTAGCTAATGGGGGGAGATTGCAAGCTCTTATTGTCGAAGCGGACTCTGCATTCACCTCTATTGTCAGATTGGCGATCAACTAACAATCTGACTGACCTCTTCCTGCTATTTTTACCTCATGTTTGCCTCCTGCTATTTTTACCTCATGTTAGCCTCCTGCTACTTCTATTTTTACCTAGTTTAGTATCCTGCATGGTCGTTATCCTCTCAATTTGAAATCGGCACTCAATATTCCAGAGTCGACTGAATCCATACTAGTCGTACTAGGGTCATTTTTAAACTTTCGATATCTTTGTACTTATCTACAGAGTTGATTTTTTCGGGCGCCATTGTGAAGAGACTTGCTGTCCCAACCGAGAATCGAATTCTGGAACTCCGAACTGATTAGCCGACGCTTTACCGTTGAGCAGCTGGGACAAAATTTAAAGCTTTTATCGTCGAATTGGACTCTGCACAGTGAATTAACTATATTAGCGAGACATATGTGTGCGTTTGTTCCGTGGGTCATTCACTAAAACTAGACCATTTCGGTAGCTAAAATAAATGAAATGCATGTTGTAAGTTCATGGATCATTTGCATCGCTGGCAAATTTGTTGATATTAATTTGAAATATAAAGTCAGAAATGATGGTTGTGTGAAGTAGGTGCAGTAATTTTGCGTCAAGAAAAGTGCGTCAGATTAGTAAAGAAAAGTTAACTTTGCTGAAATCGATAAAGGCAAAAGAATACTCTGAAAAGCAATTAGTTCAAAAGTAAATGAATTTAATTATCTTGGCAGGCACATATAATACGTAGGTTCACTCTTTTCTACCAAAGCAAATAAATTGCTGACTGTTTCCTCGAAAATTTTAGATATCTTCAAAATGTCGCTGAAAGGGAAACATTAGAAAGGAAAATGGAACACTGGATGACAAGAATTCCGCTCTCTTTGAGATTCATGTTTATTCTATGCTTAAACTATTAATAAACTAAGATCCACTTTACATTCAATAAATGAAATTATAAGACATATCATAATTCTTCAGTTTATACATTTCTATATCCAAATTTTAAAAATGGCGATTTTGATAGTTCACAAAACTTTCTTTAACACGGGGTACACGGAGCGCTATCATCACCGGAAACCAAAACTTCTGTTCAACGCCGGGGGAATCAACCTGATAGCGTAAGAATCATCACTCACAATTTTATTAAATAAACAGATATAAACAGTAAAGTCGCACCGAAGGAAAGCAATTTCCCCCATCGTATACAAGTGATTAGGCACAACTTAGAACATCTCCTGCCTACTTGACTGTAGAGAACACAATAGCAAAAACGGGAATTTCCCTGAACATCTAGCCAGCCACTTGATTAAAAAAAGATTAAAATTACATCTTTTTATATAAAATCCTACATGATTTTGAGTTCGGGGACTCTTATTAAAATCAAATTGATCAGAATTAAAATTTAGTTGAAAAGTGCGAAAATTCTACTGATCTAAAAATAAAGGATATCTTTGAAACACTTAAGCTTCCCTTGATTAACAAGTTAATATATATTAAGCAAACAATAACTAGTTCTTCATCCTATTTTTATCTGACAGCCATGGAACAAAATGGAAGAACCGAAGGAAACTTTTGACTCCTGCTTTCCACTTCAACATTCTGAAGGACTTTCTACCAGTGTTTAATACACAGGCGAATATATTTGTGGACATATTAAACAAACGCACTACAGACGAATTTGTTGACATTGTGCCATTGGTTACTCGATGCAGTCTTGATGTCATTTGTGGTAAGAGTTTATTCCATAAGCTAATCTTCCAGCTTCAATAAATTCGTCTTTGTTCATCAAACTTGATATACATGAATTAGTGTCTGAATGTGAAGACATGGGACATTTTGATTTGCAAAAGACTAGAACAACTGTCTCTTAGTAAGGTGCTGTGGCACATATTATCCTGCAGTGAAAATAAATAATGAAATATGAAATATCCTACACCTTATGTGCAGGTAGTAACAGGGACATTTTTGGCAATAGATGTATTTGCTGCCCTGATACTCAAAAATACATTCCCTCTTATGAAAAAACTTAAATAGAATATATGTCTCGGTAAACATGGGGTGATACGATTTCCGCACTGCCATAGCATTAAGGCAAAAAGAAATCAAAGAGTTCTCTTGAGGTAAATTGCAACACTAATCTATTCAGACCTCGAATTACTTAGAGGGTTTACGGTGATAAATTTAGTTCTGAAATTTTTTTGCTCAAATAATTAAATATACATTCTATGGGATAAAGATCTCGGTAGTAAGTTAAAGAGTACATTCGATAAACGTCTTCACACTTTAATAACTCGTCCTCTGCTATTATACTGTGTAGCCTGCAATACTATCTGTAAAATCAGGATCCTCAACCACAGAAACATACAGAAGATTCACATGGCCACTCTGTATAATTTAGATAAGCCACCTTTAAAATGAAACAAATAAATTAATAGACTTAATATTGAATTATATTTTGAAAAAGTGAAGTGCTGGTGATTAGATATTCATCAGTGACTGCTCGCGTATAGGCACTGTGGCACTGCGGGAACGACAGTGCTCTCTCTCCCTCGCAGCCTCGCTTGCAGCTTCCTATGTGCGCATGCGCTTAACAGTCAAACACCGCTCTCTCTCCCTCGCAGCCTCGCATGCAGCTTCCTATGTGCGCATACGCACATACGCTGCAAGCGAGGCTGCGAGGAAGAGAGAGCACTGTCGTTCCCGCAGTGCCACCGTGCCAATACACAAGCCGCCACTGATATTCATACTAAATGTTCATCCATTATATTAACAGCAATTCGATGTTGATTAAAAATTAAAACGATGCTTTTGCATCCCCTTTAAGTATGCCACTGTAGTACATAATATACACTTAAAGCAAAACTACACTTGGAAGTAATAAAACAATTGAACTGCGATAAGAACTATGTGGTATTTCTTTTTTCGAGATCTTGAGCAGTTTTACATGGGGTTAAACCCGGCCACACATCTTGCTACCATAAACCTTCGGGTTGGTCGTGTGGTCTGGGTTTTCAACATGGGGTTAAACAAAAAAGGACAAAACTTTTACAGATGAAAATCTTAAAAATGCCAAAATGCTTTGGTGTCGCTGATGTTAGTAAAACGCCCTTTGTTCTCATTTGACACAACAGGAAGGCGATGCATTTTTGATTATTTTCAAATTAAAGTTCCCTAATTATTATTTGTAAAAATAACTAATTTTTATATTTGTATAACCGGGTGCAGAATATATGGAGATAAAAAATTTTAAAGGTAAAATAGATTTGAATGCGTAGGAATGTTCTTTATTGTTTGAGTTCTAATGTCTTGTACTCATAATTTTTTTCTGCAACATTAGCCGTTTAAAATATCATTTAATTCTATACGAGCATTTTGCCTTTAAAATACACACAATGCAGTGGCACTTATTTTACCCCAGCGCCACTTATTTTACCCCAGCGCCACCTGAATTATTGTCTCAAAAGGGTTTTGACGTTTACCCGAGATGAAGTTTTACTCCTTTCATTTATCTTCGGGATTTTTTATTTCATCCATAAAAATGGAAGTACATTGAGGCCATCTTATTTAATTATAGTATTTTCAGTTTACAAGTTTACTATTTACCTATTTATTTTATTTTCCTGAAAGGGATTACACTCGGACGACCCGTGTCCAATTCCCGGCTCTGCCCAAATTGTCCCCGTGTTCAAGCGGAGTACGGGCGTGTTCAATATGTGGGTCCGTATGTCCTTCAGAGAGGTTGGTGATAGGAAAAGGAGGTTACGATCCCTGTGGGTATCTACAAAATAGCTTATATACATGAAAGATTATTAATAATTTTATCATATTTTTCCTTTACAGAATCCATATTGGGAGTAAAGATGCATGCTCAGACTAAACTTAATAGCCCTTATGTCAAATCTGTCAACTTGTAAGTATAGATTTATTCTAATAGATTTTTCTTCATGTCAGATTACTTTTTATATATGAAGAACGCTCGTTGTTTAGTATTTTATTTATGGGTGGGTTTTTACCTAAAAAGCTGTAAAATGAGCCAAAGCTACTTTAGATAGGATATAAACTCCGAATACAACAGATGTCTTTCATTTATAGTTGGGGTTTTTTCCAACAATTTTGTCATTCACTATAACCTTTTTCCCAACTGTACCGAGTTGGCCGTAACTGTAAAGGTCATTCTACTTTAATATGTAAACAGGTCGATCGTGAATGAGGACCATGCAATTGTATTATGGCTGGGTATCTTTATTTTGAAGATATCCTTTCCCGACCATGCTTATAATTACTCAATACTTAATAGGTGAGTTGCATGCTCTGGGTTCTATTAATAATAATGATAACAGATGTCTTTCTGATCCATCCTTCATTCAATTATTTACGAGTTCCATTTTAGATGCAGAAGGATATAGTATAATTGTTTCAGTTGCTCAGTGCATGTAATGTCATCTGTGAAATACAAAACTTGATTAGATCTAGGAATTGTCGGAACACTCCTCCATGTCATCACTGGTACTCGGCTAAGAGCGCTGAATTATCGCTCCAATATAACGACTCTAGACCCATTCAGACAGTATTGGCCATGTTAAGGAGCGACCATACTAAGGATATGCAGTTTGAACGAAGAGACAGAGTTTCTCCTCCATATACCTGCACTTCCTCCTCATCTATTTCCTCCTCATCTACTTCCCCCTCATCTACTTCCTCCTCATCTACTTCCTCCTCATCTACTTCCTCCTCATCTACTTCCTCCTCATCTACTTCCTCCTCATCCACTTCCTCCTCACCTACTTCCTCCTCACCTACTCCCTCTCATCTTCTTGACTGCATGGGGACCTTTTTAGGTGTTCTAGTAGAGGACCAGGAAAGGGTAGACTCATTGCTTTAAGGGCGGCGTAATCTTTTGGAGTTGACCTAGTATTTTCTAGGTCAAGGGGCTTAGCAACATTAGTGTCATCTGCCTAACCAGAAACGGGCTCACCTCTCTGAGACAAATTTTTTAATGTGTCTGAGAAAATGAACCCTGCAGATATATGTGAAGTCTTGATAATGTCGAAGCTGGAATAGTCTATGGTTCGGCTTGGAAAATTTTTAAGATAAATTGAAACAGGTAAGTGGTAGATCCTTTTGTTCAAAGAAAGACACACACTCTTTGAAACTCATAACTGTCTCAGGGACTTCTTGTGTCACTCCCGATGTTTATATCAAAACCCGTCAGTGCAAGGGACATACGGAAAGCCTCTTCGCACAGTGGAGTGTTCTGGTCTTGAATGTAGGTCATGCGGAAATGCGAATTACTACCACCTCCCTCCCAGTTGTTCTCCCGTATCCTTTTATTCCAAAGCCCTTACTTGGCCTAAAAACTAGAGAGGTTTTTTTTCTAATAATGTAGCTAACGAGCTGGGAATGTACACAAAAATTTCGAAAATTCAAAAAATTAAATATAATAAAATGTTATAGAAATTTTTAAATATTTTCAAAAACCTTCTTTTCAGAGGGAAGTTAACTGTCTCCTAATTCAAAAATTAAGTTTGTCTCTTGATTTTCTTATCGGATCCAGATATATTTGGCCCGGATTCTATAAGTTCAATTTTACAAGAAGTCAGTAGTTTTTATACAAATTTTCAATTACCGAAAACTGGGGAAAATGCCTAGAATTTGACCCATTTTTATTAATTTTTGTCCAAATTTGAAATTAAGATCTCAATCTTTTTTTAAACTATAGTCAAACATATTACGGGTCCATTTCCAAAAAGATTTTCCAAACAGGCGATAGTTTTTTTTATATAGATTTTTAAAAAAGAAAAATGGATTATTTCAAATTATCCACGAATTCTCCGTGTTGTTCATATTCAATTTATCGTTATTCTTAAACCATTTTCAAAATTTATCACAAGAAATCTACAATCCTTATCTTTCTAAATATGCAATAAAAATTTGTTTTTATTTGGACAACTTTCACAATTATTACTCTCCTTATATACATAATGTATAAGGAAAGTATTGTGACGGGGTCGAAAATTCGAATTCGAGTTTTCGACGGGAGAGCACGTTGCATCCCTGATCACGAATCAAACATTTTTGAAGTGATGTCTGTGTGTGTGTGTGTGAGCGTGTGTGTGTGTGTGTGTGAAAGTATGTGTGTATGTGTGTGTGTGTGTGTGTCAGTGAGTCTGTGGAGACGATAACTGACGAACGAATGGACCGATTCGAATGAAATTTGTTCAGAATCCCCCTAAATTTTCGAATGAAATTTTGAAAAAATCGTCAAAAAATCAAAACCACTAATAAAATTACGCAATTAGACATTTCTTATGTAATTTTTCATTAGAAAACGATTGACATAAATTTTAGAACGCTAACATGAACCGTTCTCGAGATATTGCACATTTTTTAAAACAATTATCAAAAGTCATATAAAATAAAAAAAAATATTTCCTCTTGAGAAACATGTTCACTTTTCATATGTAATATCATGCGATAAATTTGGTGACATCATTCTCGTAGCTCGTTCCATTCATGAAAAAGATACTTTGAGTAATACTTTTGCATTTGAACGCCAATAGTCATTTATCTGCTGTAAGAATAACTTATTTTTTCATCCATAACGCTTGGCGAAATTTATGGCGACGAATTTGGCGGAATGTCGCCAACTTGGCGATTTTTTGAAATGTTGCCAAATTAACGAAAATCTCGCCAAATGGATAAAAATGACGCTAAATCAATGAAATGACGACTAATTGTCGAAAATTTAATATCTTGGAAAGAATATTAGTATCTACTATAAGAAAAACCTATTTATTTTACTGTAAAAGTAGTAAATTCATTACATTATATAAGAAAAGTCATGTGGTGCCCACATCAGATTTTTTTAAAGACTTCGTCAAGATCAATTATATCTGTCACCCATTCTCCCCGCTTCTTCCAAAGTCAGAAATTTACTTTTCTCCCGGACCTTCTATAGTTCCGACTAGGTAAGGAAAGGTTTCAAAATCCGATATTTGCGTGACTTCTGTCATGGTGGAACCCGATTTCGATGCAATTCTAATATTGTAATATCTACTCTGCAGTGAACCCACTCGCCCGGTTCACGCTGAACTTGGACCCACTTTTGGGGGCAGCCGTGATGAAAATGCGCCCCCTCAATATTTTAAATCTGCGTTTTTATCTATCTTGGTGACTCTTGTTCCAATTTCAATGCCATTTTCATGTTACATGTTCTACACTACCATAGACCCACTCGACCTGCTCACGCTGAACTTCCGCCCATATTTGTTGCTCTGCGATTTTTGCGCCCGCTGCGCGGACACAGAAGTTACTAAAAACTGATTGCTATAAAAACTAGTTGATATACTTAGTGACCGCTAGCTGTGGGCACCGCAGCTTTCACACACAAAACCATCCATATTTAAAAAATCTAATGTGGGCAGCATATGAATTTTCCTACATAATGCGATGACTTTGTGTCTTTTACAGTGAAATAATTCTGTCAACATCCATAATACGTTGGTTTCTGCATTAAATTAACACTACGTAAATTAAAATTGGACGCTGTTGGAAAGTTAGTAGTCCAAACACAATGTCTTATTCATACCCATATGCAAAATTCTCATGCAATTGGCATTGAATTGATATCCGGTGCAATAAATGACTGTAGGCGAATTCCTGACCGTCAAATTACAAATGCATTACAAAAGTATCTTCTCTCCTGAATAGATCAAACTAGATCCACGACAGTAATGTTAACAAATTTGTCGCATATAGTTGTGGGAACGGAATCAGTACCAAACAGCATCTACTGACTCCACTACCCACAAGGACGTGATCGTAATTTCAAAATGCCAAAGAGAACAATTAATTTTAACATAAATAATTTTGTCAACATTACCAATAAAAACACCAGGTTCAAATTTTAAAGAGTTTCCCAGTTTGGGAGAATTAAATCCCAAATGATTTGCAGTGAGTAAAACACAAAGGCAACACAAAAATCAGGCTCATTTATCACACAAATTAATATTTATTTAATATTTTCAAAAATGAATATATGCATTTTAGCTTTCAAATTTTAATTCAGAGACTTCAGAGCTTATCTATTATAACACATTCAACATTACTGCTCTGGTCAAAATAATATAGCAACCAATAATTAAGATATTCAAAAATCATCTGATTTAATCAGGAATTTAAATTAAACACAATATAATCTTACATGAGCCCGTCATATTTATAGAATTTAGTCCTCGTTATGCCAGTGCTGTACGGCACTAAATTTCTCGAAAAGAAAAGGTTACCTGAGCCTTTAAATTACAAATTTGGATGCACGGATTTTCCTCAGGCGAGCATGGTTTAAGCTGGATCAAAAAGTTCCAAAAATGGAATGGCGAAGGATAGTCCACAAAATTCAGAATACAGGACATCAGGCCATTATGCTCCAGCGTGAATCATTTGCGGAATAACTACTCCAAAACCGGCCTTCTACGTCCGAGTTCCTGGAAAAAAAATAGATTTTAGAAAAGGGTATAGAAGGAATTAATGTGGGTATCCAGGGTTCTTCTTTAATCATCTCCAGAAATGCAGGGGCGGTTTCCTTTAGAACCAAAATGCCCATCTCCGCCAGTTAGCCATTTCGGCTAAAAGCCTTTGTCTTTTTTTCCCAGACAAAACTTTCGATGCGACCTTTCAGTCGGAAGTTTCCAGCTCCAAGCGCAAAGTGTGGGTCGCTCGAGCCCACGAAAAAAAAGTTCTCCTTCGCTTTTCGCCTCTTCCTGATTGGACAGGCGCGCTTCTCCTAGTAACAAGTGAGCCGACGTCACGCATCCCGGCCAGACACCAAGTCCAGACATTCCAACGAATTCACGACCAAATGCGTTTTTCAATGCAATTTCAATAGAAACAAGTCTTAACGAAAAACACAGCACAGGCACGGACGGAGAGAAGGATGTTTCTCTCACAGAAAAATACGAAAAGGCTCATGGCGCAGAAATGCGACATGACAGCTCTCCCCTTCTGGGAGGCAAAAATTTTCCGAACACAGTGAGGAAAATTTTTCTCTCACTGAAAAGCACAAAAACACAAAAATTTACAAAGAGTTTTAGGAACCTGTAAGTGTAAAATAATTTAAAACAAAATTTTGGGCGAGAAAACGTGGGCCCCAACGTTTCTCAAGACAACGGCACTGCAGATCTGAATGACCGGCCAAGCCATTCATCACCACAGGAAAAGACCAAAAGAAAACCAAAAGGATGACAAGGCGTCACCACATCTTAAAGGAACCTTTACAAAAATTTACATAAAATTACACTTAAATCAGACAAATTTGTCAAGGCATTTTGCCTGACAACACAATATCTCAATCAACAACATTGAGATCAACCAGATGATATGAAACAAAAACATGATATGATGTGAATTTACAAAACTTAACAATATAAACAATTAAAAAAAATTTTTTTTTTAATTTCAAACAATTGTCACTTTCAAAACACACAAGTGACACAAAAATTCTTAAAGGATTAAATATTTTGAAAATTAATTTTTAATTTAAATTTGTCATATTCAGGTAATGAGATTCTTTTACTCATTCAAAAATTTGTCTCACTTTTTGAGAACAAAGTCACTTTCAATATTTCCATTTTTCAATTTCAATTTTTCATTTCTAAACTTCCATTTCAAATTAAACTTTCACTTAAATTACTTTCATTTTAACACATTAACTTTAAATTACATTTACTTTCAATTTATCATCATTTCAACTTTTCAACAATTATTCAACATATTCAATATTAACTTTAATTCAACTTATTTTTGTCATTAAAAACAGTTCAGAATTTTCTCATTCTGACTCAACTTTCATAAATTACTTTAGATTATTCATTTATTTACATTTTTCAATTTATCTTAAATTTCAATTTACTTTACTATTAACAAAATCTCTGAAATAACTTAAACAAGTGACCACTTCATGTCACAAAAGAAAAAATTTACATTTAAACACATTTGTCTACTGAGAGAGAGAGAAAGGAGAAAAGATTTCTCCTGAAATTCACGTCAGTTATGTAAATGAGCAGGAACACATCCAAAGAGCAAACTCGGCGGGGACTAACGAGTTGCCAAAACAGAAAAAGGGAGGTGTAAAAAGAAAAAAAAATACTCGCGTGCAGGAAGCGATTGCAGCAGAAACAGGACGCCAGGACACGCCTCAGAAGCCACGGACGTCACAAAAATTTTGGACAGCTTGCGCTGACCCCATCATCCTCATCATCATCATCTTCTCCATCATCATCATCCTCACAGCTTCACCAGTTTCCCACCTGGCCAATCACAACCCTCCTAGGTAGGCTCGGAGCAAGTTGTCGTCCAGGACTCCAGTCCTGCCACAAAAGTTCGGAACTTTTAATTTGCTAAGCTGCTTCTTCGTCTGTGATCCAATGTAAATATGTCCATGTTTGCGTCCACCAGCCAGCTTTCAGAAAAAGGTTTGCAGCATAAAAATATGATGACTCACTTGCATGTGTGTAGATGTTTGAAAACTGCTGGTCAAAAAAAAAAAAACAATGTGAAATGGAATTTCAAGAGAAAAGAATTTCAACAAAACATCAGCCAAAAATTTCACCTCTCTCAGCAACAAAGTTTCAAAAACATTTTTCACAAGAGATCATTTACTTTTGATCTTCAAAAAAAATTTCATTAAATTTTCAAAAATTCTCAAATTCAAACTTTCCATTTTCAATTTAAAATTACTTAAATTACTTCAATTTCTTTATATTAATTTCAATTTTATTTTAATAAAATCATTTAGTTTCCACTATTTACTTTTTCAAAATTCAAAATTTCCTCCTTTTTCTTAGGGGAACAATAAAATACCAATACCATTTCAATTATTTTCATTAATGAACTTAAACAAATAATCAAACATTTTTACAATAAAACACATCAATATAATCAAAGTCAATCAAACAGGACTCTCGAAAAATTTTAAAGTCCAAGGAGAGTCAATTAACAAATTTACTTATTATTTAAATTATAATATAAACATTCATAAATTATAGTTCACAAAATCAATTACTTTTTCTTATTTACTTTTTTTTTTTAACTTAAATGCAAGATTTCCAATAAATTTTAAAATCACAACAATTTTTTCATAAATTCTATTTTAAAAGACAATATTGAAATATAAAACTTAAACAAGTATAAACTTAAATTTAAAATGAGATTTTTCTTGCAAAATTTAATTTCTGAAAAATTGTGAACTCAACTAAAATTTAATATTGTGAAAATCTTTGATTCCTCAGATTATAAGGTGTACGTGTATTTCTGTTTGTCATATAATACTGATTTTGGTGTGGTATATAATTATTTCTAAAGTTATTGTTGTAAATGATTCTTCCATTTCCTCTATTATCAAAGTTATTTGAATTATTTCTAGGTGTGAAATGTTGACTTTTATTAGCATGAAAGTTTGATCTAGTATGAACAGCATTTTCATTTACCCTTTTATTTGGCAAATTAAATCTTACTCTTTTCACAGTCTTTTTGTTTTGAGATTTTTCTGAATTTTTAGATAAGCAAGATTTTAGTTTCACAGAGTCTTTCTCAGCGGTGATCACAGGAGTAAGTTTATTTGACTTAGAGTTCAATTTTTGACTTTCAGTAGTTTGTTTTGAAAATTTTTGCAATTCCTCTCTTCTTGGAGGTAAAAGAGTCAGTCTGTTCACATGAACCAGTTGTTCATTTTTGGGATTCATCACATGTCTTACTAAAAAATTGACAGCAGAAGTTTGTTTTATCACTTTAAAAGGGCCTTTATTAAAAGAGCTCAGTTTTCTTGACTGGCCTTGAGGCAAAAAGGGAGTGTAAAGATACACTAAATCACCAACTTTAATATTGGGCATCTTTGCTTTCTTATGCTGTTGTAAAATTTGTGAATTTTCAGCTTTTTCTAAGTTACTTTTTACCACGTCATATGTTCTTTGAAGTCGGAATCTCATGTCTTCACCATAATCATATGTTGATTCATATGTCGGAGGTTTAAATCCAGCAATCAAAGTATTTGGAACTGTTAAATCTCTACCATAGAGTAAATAAGCAGGCGATTCACCCGTAGAAGCATGTATGGCATTTCTATGTGCTAATAAAGCAAAATGGATCAATTTGTCCCAGTTATCTCTATCGTTATATGCAATATTTTTCAAGGATCTGATCAAAGTACCATTTAATCTTTCAACACAACCGTCTACAGATGGCATGTAGGCAGTAGTAGTATTCTTTATTATTCCTAATTTCTTATAAAAACATCTTGCTGTTCTAGAAACAAAATTCGTCCCTTGATATCCGAGACAATGTATTTAGGTATACCATGCTGAGCCATATAGTGCTCTAAGCAATTTAAAATATCTTCAGTTTTAATTGAATCTAAGGGATATGCTTCAGGCCATCTTGTAAAATAGTCAGTTATCACAAGAATAAATTTATTTCCAGATCTTGATATAGGTAATGGTCCAACACAATCCATAGCTATTCGCTCAAATGGATATGTGGATTTTGAGAATTTTTGAATGGGTGCTTTGTTATTTCTAAAACCACGATTTACCACACAAATTTCGCACGAAGACACATAATTTTGTGTTTGGGAATACATTCCCTGCCAAAAGTATTTTCTACTCACAGAAGCTAAAGTTCTTCTGAATCCACAATGTGCGTAAGTGGGACAATCATGATGCAGCCACAAAATTTCAGACACAAGTTCTTGTGGAACAACAACTCTTTCTTGTTCTTGGTGTCTACGCTTAGGGTGTCTATGAGTACACCACAAGATATCATCTTTTCTAAAAAATACCAAGGTTTGTGGGTAAGGTTTTATGTTCTTATCTAAGAGATCTATAATCTTATTGCACCTTGGGTCAGATTTTTGAGCATTCTTAATTCTTATGAGCAAGGTAGGACAAGTAAATGTTTGTTCCAATTGACCACTTTGTATGTTATTTTCATTTTGAATTTCACTTTCATTATTATTAACAGCACAAATTTCATTTTCTTCATTTGTATTGGCTGGATTCAAATTGACTTCTGATTCTCTTCTATTGCTACTATTAGAATTTGGATTTACACTTGGAAAACTTTGATTAACATTTTGATTTATAACTTTATATTGTGACACAAATCTTTGTGGAATATTGTCAATAGTATTTGTACATTCATCTACATTTCTCGACATATAATCAGCAACCACATTTGCTTTTCCTGGTTTATGTACTATTTGATAGTCAAATTGTGATAGAGATGCAATCCATCTAGCCAATCTAGATGTAGGATCTTTTAATTTAAATATAAACGAAAGGGATATCCTGGTCACGGCACCAGTTTGTGGGAACGGAATCAGTACCAAACAGCATCTACTGACTCCACTACCCACAAGGACGTGATCGTAATTTCAAAATGCCAAAGAGAACAATTAATTTTAACATAAATAATTTTGTCAACATTACCAATAAAAACACCAGGTTCAAATTTTAAAGAGTTTCCCAGTTTGGGAGAATTAAATCCCAAATGATTTGCAGTGAGTAAAACACAAAGGCAACACAAAAATCAGGCTCATTTATCACACAAATTAATATTTATTTAATATTTTCAAAAATGAATATATGCATTTTAGCTTTCAAATTTTAATTCAGAGACTTCAGAGCTTATCTATTATAACACATTCAACATTACTGCTCTGGTCAAAATAATATAGCAACCAATAATTAAGATATTCAAAAATCATCTGATTTAATCAGGAATTTAAATTAAACACAATATAATCTTACATGAGCCCGTCATATTTATAGAATTTAGTCCTCGTTATGCCAGTGCTGTACGGCACTAAATTTCTCGAAAAGAAAAGGTTACCTGAGCCTTTAAATTACAAATTTGGATGCACGGATTTTCCTCAGGCGAGCATGGTTTAAGCTGGATCAAAAAGTTCCAAAAATGGAATGGCGAAGGATAGTCCACAAAATTCAGAATACAGGACATCAGGCCATTATGCTCCAGCGTGAATCATTTGCGGAATAACTACTCCAAAACCGGCCTTCTACGTCCGAGTTCCTGGAAAAAAAATAGATTTTAGAAAAGGGTATAGAAGGAATTAATGTGGGTATCCAGGGTTCTTCTTTAATCATCTCCAGAAATGCAGGGGCGGTTTCCTTTAGAACCAAAATGCCCATCTCCGCCAGTTAGCCATTTCGGCTAAAAGCCTTTGTCTTTTTTTCCCAGACAAAACTTTCGATGCGACCTTTCAGTCGGAAGTTTCCAGCTCCAAGCGCAAAGTGTGGGTCGCTCGAGCCCACGAAAAAAAAGTTCTCCTTCGCTTTTCGCCTCTTCCTGATTGGACAGGCGCGCTTCTCCTAGTAACAAGTGAGCCGACGTCACGCATCCCGGCCAGACACCAAGTCCAGACATTCCAACGAATTCACGACCAAATGCGCTTTTCAATGCAATTTCAATAGAAACAAGTCTTAACGAAAAACACAGCACAGGCACGGACGGAGAGAAGGATGTTTCTCTCACAGAAAAATACGAAAAGGCTCATGGCGCAGAAATGCGACATGACATAGTATATGGAACGTGAACTTAAATTGATAATACTTACTATTATTTTAATTTTATGTACTTTTTTTTCAATTAAAATTATTTGAAAAACGTGCAATGTCTCAAGAACGGTTCATGCTAGCGTTCTAAAGTTTGTATCATTTATTTTCCAAAAAAGAATTAGGTATGAAATTACTATTTATTTAACGGCATTGAAAGTCTTTATTTTTTCAGAAATTCATTTAAAAATTAGGGGTCTTCTGAACATTCGATCCCAATTAAAATCAATAGGGTTCCACTTATTTTTTTTTGTTTATAAATTCAATAGGTATTCACTGATTGCAATAATTGCACCAAATTGTTTTCGAGACTCTTCATTTGTTTATGAAATATCGCTTCCACAGAGTCATGAACACGCACACACACTAACATACATACATGCACACACACACACTACCATACATACACACACTGACATACATACGTACACACACAGAGAGAGAAAGAGATAGAGAGAGATTATCTCAAAAACATTCAAATGGAGTTCAAATTTAAAAAAAAAAATGTTATTTAAATATTAAAAAAAATAATAGAATTCGGATTCTGACTTGTAGGAACGTATTGTGATCGATGGATAAACACTCAAATTTATTGTTTTATATAGTACGTTTTTTAATTAGTTTCACATGACATCTCTAAGAAAAGAGTGAAATTTCAATTCAAGATTCAACGCCAAAAGCATTATACCCAGAATCCTGTACATGATTGGCTTCAGAAAAGGTAAAATCATCGCATTATGCGAGGAGATTCATGAGCTATCCACATCAAATTTCATGTATTTATTTTGTAAAAAGAGCGGCGAAGCTTATATATTTGTTATATTCAAACTATTTTATTCAACTGATGTCAGAGACTTCATAAATTATTAACTTTCATTTCTTTTAGCTTAACAAATGCTATAGCTGAAAGGATGTTTAACCCACTGATTTGGAACAATTTTCTGTTCAAAATAAGCCCACTTGGAAGGAAATTTGCTCAGCACACAAAATTAGTTCACGATTTTACGCTCAATGTAAGTACCTGCAATTTTATACGCACAAGGTGGGTAAACAGATCTTTATCTCACTATGTTTTATAAACAGATCTTTATCTCACTATGTTTTATAAACAGATCTTTATCTCACTATGTTTTATAAACAGATCTTTATCTCACTATGTTTTATAAACAGATCTTTATCTCACTATGTTTTATAAACAGATCTTTATCTCACTATGTTTTATAAACTCGTATACTAGATCAGTATTTCCCAAATGTTTGATTCTCGTGTACTCCTTTTAAGAAACTGATTTTAAACGTATTCCCCTTTTGAACACTTTCCAACATAGATGTAAAGTGTTTATGACTTTGTTCATTCTGTCTGTCTGTCCGTTCGCAGGACAACTGCCATACAAATGACTTTATCAAAATGAAATTTTAATATGTTGTTGAAACGGTCAGTGTAATGAAAATGGGAATGAATATGGGAATGAAAAAGAATAATATCACTCAATTAGTTTCGGATTTAACCCGGCTTGAAAAAATGAAATACATTGTACCCCATGGGACATAATTTTTCAAATTCAAACATTTTCTACAATATTTTTTATTTTAAATAATCACTGAACTTTGATTATTCCTACAACGAAGCCTAATTTCTATAGCAAGCAGAATATAAACAAATCAAGCGATTGTCAAATTAGTTGAGGAAAAATTGCTGAATTTTTTTCAAACAAAATTATTTAGATCTGGAGTCGGTAATATAAATGATATGAATGAAATATTCATTGATTTTACATGGAGAAGCAGACGATTTATAGCATTACTTTTTTGATGAAGTTTTAAGTTTTCAAGTATAATTAATTATTGTTGTACTGTAATAATTTAAAAAGTATCAGTGCTGAATGTATCGTATTTTAGAGCTATTTAAATAAAATTGCATTTCAGTTGGAAGGTGTTTCATAATCAATGATTTATGCATGATTAATCTTTCTTGTTATATATTAAACTTATCGATGTGTAATAATAAAGGTGGTATCAAGTCTATTCTAAATTCAATTATAAATTCAACGACGACACAACATCATAGATAAAAGGTCATTTAATAAAATCATCCTACAAGACGTGCATAGCTTTAAAAATCCAGACCGCTTTCGGGCATTACTATACCCTTCATCAGTGTCTATACGAAGCAGTAAATGAGGAATGCTTATATGTAGACCAGATCAGCAGACAAATTTGCATAAATAAACACAAAATAATGGTAGTATAAGTGCTATAAAAACTATAAAAAGTGATCAATTACAAATACAAATTTAGGGGTTATACCCAAGAGATTTAATTTAAACAAGTGGTAAATATTTAAAAAAAAATACACAATTCAAAAATGCAGCCAAGCACAATTATAATAAAATGATGTCACAGATAACTGTGAAGAGGTTTAACATGCATAGAGTCGAGAACGAGTCGCCAAACGTAACTTAAAATTTGAACAGGATCGAAATTACAAATGGAATAACGGTAGATATAAATAAACAAGGATCCGTAAAGAAGGATATTACGTGGGTTATTACAATTATTATTTGTTTATTTATATCTACCGTGATTCTATTTGTAATTTCGATCCTGTTCAAATTTTAAGTTACGCTTGGCGACTCGTTCTCGACTCTATGCATGTCAAACCTCTGCACAGTTATCTGCGACATCATTTTATTGTAATTGTGCTTGGCTGCATTTTTGAATTGTGTATTTTCTTTGCAAAATATTTACCACTTGCTTAAATTAAATTTCTTGGGTGTAACCCCTAAATTTGTATTTGCAATTGATTAACTTTAATGAGCCTGCTTGTACTACCATTATTTTTTGTTTATTTATACAAATTTGTCTGCTGCTCTGGTCTACATATAAGCATTCCGCGTTTACTGTTTCGTATAGACACTGGTGAAGGGTATAGTAATGCCCGAAAGCGCTCTGGATTTTACTTTTTACTTTATTACGCGCATTATTACTTTCCTTATATACATAATGTATAAGGAAAGTATTGCGACGGGCTCGAAAATTCGAATTCGAGTTTTCGACGGGAGAGCACGTTTCAAGCATCCCTGATCACGAATAGAACATTTTTGAAGTGGTGTGTGTGTGTGTGTGTGTGTGTGTGTGTGTGTGTGTATCACTGAGTCTGTGGAGACGATAACTGACGAACGAATGGACCGATTCGAAGCAAATTTGGTACAAAAATCACTATCCGTAAACACTGGAAGCCTATTGTTTTTATGTGCAATCGAATGTTCAGAACCCCCTAAATTTTCGAATGAAATTTAGAAAAAGTCGTCAAAAAATCAAAACCACTAATAAAGTTACGCAAATAGACATTTCTTATGTAATTTTTCATTAGAAAACGATTGACATAAATTTTAGAACGCTAACATGAACCGTTCTCGAGATATTGTACATTTTTCAAAAAAATTATCAAAAAGTCATATAAAATAAAAAAAAAATATTTCCTATTGAGAAACATGTTCACTTTTCATATGTAATACCATGCGATAAATTGGGTAACATCATTCTCGTGGATCTAGCTCGTCCCATTCATGAAAAAAGATACTTTGAGTAATACTTTTGTATTTAAACGCCAATAGTCATTTATCTGCTATAAGAATAACTTATTTCTTAGTGCATAACGCTTGGCGAGATTTTGGCGGACTGTCGCCAACTTGACGACGTTTTGAAATGTTGCCAAATTAACGAAAATCTCGCCAAATGGATAAAAATGACGCTAAATCAATGAACATGACGTCTAATTATCGAAAATTCAATATCTTGGAAAAAATATCAGTATCTACTATAAGAAAAACCTATTTTTTTTACTGTAAAAGAAGTAAATTCATTGCATTATATAAGGAAAGTCATGTGTTGCCCACTTCAGATTTTGTATATAAGGAAAGTAAAAAACATAACGTGCTCAATCTGGGAGGGGTTTCTCATTCAAAGATATTAGAGTACTTAAAAAATTTCAATTGAAGAATTTCATATATTAGTAATAAGATACTATTTCGTAGTAAGTGTGTTAATTATCTACTGCATACCTATTTCAATGTATATGAAGCATAACTTATATTTTTTACAGTTAATAAATGAGAAGAAAGCCAAAATAATATCTAACCCCAAACTCAAAACTTCAACTGAAAATGGCGAAGATTGTTTCACCAAGAAAAGACGAGCTCTTTTGGATTTACTGCTAGATGAACATATGAATAACAATGCATTGTCTGAATCTGATATCGTAGAAGAAGTTGATACATTCACCTTTGAAGTATAAATTTCTGATTCTCGTAATTGTATGATTTGTTTTTATCTTTCATGTAACTAGAAAAATCATCTCCTTCTTGCCGATCTGCCCATTAACAAATTTGTCGCTTCCTTGCTCACCTGATTTGACAGTTAATATAATATATGCTTTTTGTTCAAAGAGTTTATGATTTAAAAGTATTTTTCCATTCGTTTATTATTCTAATTATGAAATTTGTTTCGACCATAATCCCTCTTTTCAAATCCCTCTTATTTCTACCATTTTTACTTTCCTTATATACATAATGTATAAGGAAAGTATCGTGACGGGGTCGAAAATTTGAATTCGAGTTTTCGATGGGATAGCACGTTTCAAGCATCCGTGATCACGAATCAAACATTTTTGAGGTAATGTCTCTGTGTGTGTGTGTATGTGTAAAAGTATGTGTGTGTATCAGTGAGCCTGTGGAAACGATATCTCACAAACTAATGGAGCGTTTCGATTGAAATTTGGTACGAAAATCACACTCCATGAATACTGGAAGCCTACTGTTTTTAAACGCAATCGAATGTTCTGAACCCCCTAAACTTTCGAGTAAAATTTTGAAAAAATCATCAAAAAATCAAAACCTTTAATAAATTACGCAAATAGACACTTCTTATGTAATTTTTTCTTAAAAAACGATTGACATAAACTTTAATACACTAGCATGAACCGTTCTCGAGATATTGCACATTTTTCAAATAAATGTATCAAAAAATTCCATAACTTAAAAAAATATATTAACTGTTGAGAAACATGTTTACTTTTCATATGCTTTGTTTGTTTGTTTTTTGTTCATATGACTCCTGTTTCCCTTTTCGTATGCAATATCATGCAATAAATTGGGTAACACTATTCGCGTGAATCTAGCTCGTTCCGTTCATGAGAAAAGATACTTTGTGTAATAACGCTAAAAGATACTTTGTGTTTGAACGCCAATAGTCATTTATCTGCTATAAGAATAACTTATTTCTCCGTCCATATCGCTGGGCGAGATTTTGGAGACAAAATTGGCCGATTATCACCAACTTGTCGACTTTTACATGTTGCCAAATTAACGAAAATCTCGCCAAATGGATGAAATGACGCTAAATTAATTCAATATCTTGGAAAGAATATAAGTATCTACTATAAGAATAACCTTTTTTTTTTTCTTTTCTTTTTTGTTGTTGTTTTTTTTTTGTTGTTGTTGTTTTTTTTTCTGCAGAAGTAGGAAATTCATTTCATTATATAAAGAAAGTCATATGCTGCCCACATCAGATTTTTTTAGATGGGGCAAAGGGGAATTACGCTGTTTCTATAATATGATTATTTAAATTATGTTTATGCTATCCCGAAAAATTTCCGTAGAATGAGCGACGAACAAAGTGAGCGCCTCCAACAATGTATTAAGCGAGTATTTTCCCGCTAGCTGCTTATTTCAGTTTTCATATGTTAACCTATGACAAATAGTTGTTGTAGTTATTTAGTTTTTAAGATCTTTTCTCGCTGCTTTTTGTCAAATGTAAATGCTGAAGACTGAAGGTTTGTACTTTTTTAAAAATTGATAAAATATTTAAAAATAGTTTTATTATTTCAAGCCTTTTATCAAAAATCCATTGCAATAATCTTACTCAAATTTATGTTTGAAAATTAATATTGTAATTTCCGTCCAATTTAGACTACTTTTTACTTTCTCAAATGTAGTATTGAGAAAGTATTGTTTTCACGAAAATTTTCAATTTCGAGATTTTGATGTCATTATATATTTTAAGACCTTCTGAACTCGTTTTGAATATTTTTAGAGTGATATCCGTTTGTCTGTCTTCCTGATGTCTGTGGTCGACGTCTTGTATACACGATAGCAGCCACAAATATTCAAAACGAGTATTCAAATATTCACGAAACTTCATATCCGAAACTTTATATTGTTTCACGAAAATTTATATGATCTTAATAGTTTGAGGCTTAATAGTCTCAATCATTGTGAAAAACAGCCGCGATACATTTTTTTTTGTTCGTAACGTCATTAGTCCCCTTTGGAGAGCAAGTTACCCCACCCCACCCCAATCAAGTATGGTATCAATCGAAAGATTTTTTCAAGCCCTTTAACGGGAGGGGTTGCAAGCTATAGTTGTACTCATTTGGACCCACGATACCGATTTTTCAAATTTCTCTTGAAAAATTTGAAAAAAAATTCTGATATAAGAATTCTGGTATAAGAAAGTCGAGTTGAGCCACACTATTATTTCATGTTTTGCAAAAAATCCCATTATGTAGCCCCTCTGGTATTTTCTTCCCAATTTTCCTGGGAATGCTCTCGAAATTATTAATTCGGTACATTTTTTTTAATTTTTATAAGTCATTATATTATAATTACCAACCTCACACAGTCTTCTAAGCTATAATGAACTGAAATTCACTCGATAAAAGTGCAGTAACTGTAAAAAAAATACAATGGCCACTAAATTACCCATTATGACTTTGTTTTCAACAGGGCCATGACACAACTGCAATAGCTATGAGTTGGGCACTGTATCTCATAGGCTTGCATGCTGGAGTCCAAGATAAAATACACCAGGAATTGGATTCGCTGTTTGGAAATGATGAAAGAGAGGCCACCATGGACGACTTGAAGGACATGAAGTACTTGGAATGTGTGTTCAAAGTAAACGACATTGCTATTTATATTCTATACTATTAAAACCTGTCGGTATATTTATTTTTGTATATATGGGTAAACGATTGCATCCAAATCTCCGTGAATTATTTGACAAGGAAGACAATATTTGTATTCAATTGGAACTAAAGACCTGTATATTGGGGTGTATATTGAACTGTATATCGGAGTATCAGTATAATAAGTAACATTAAGTACCGTCAAAATTATCAAAAATCCGATGAAATTGTAGTCCCTAAAATCGCCGAAACTGCAACCATGTCTTTTGGGCAATCCCACTATCAATTTTGGCGATCCATGTATTTTGCTTTATTTTAACAAACGGCAAATTATTTTCTGAAGTAGGTTTTTAAGAATCAGCAGGTGTTTGGCACGTATAATTATTTAGCAATTATCTACAATTAGAGCAAGTATTTACCAGACAGCATCAAATCCGATGACGTAGATGATCATTCGTATGAAAAGTATTGAAGGGAAGGGAAGGGAAGAAAACCATATTGTTGTTTTAGCTCAACTGCCAAACATCAGTTGTATCTTAGTGTATTTTAACAGCATACTGCTTGCTCTTGGGCTGAGGAAAGATGCTTATAACATCCTTGAAATAATTGTAATCACCTAATTGACTCATGCCTGCTTTATGCAAGGACGTATTATAAAATTGTATGAAGTATAATGTCCTACAACATTTCTGCAAAAAGTTTCTTTCGTCAGCCCAATCGGTATGTTTTTAAGTAATAGTTTTTAAGTAATAATTTTGCTACTTTATACATCATAATCAATAACTAATTACTCTCAATTATCTATGTAGTTCATACTTGGTTTATAAGCTCCCAATAAAAACTTTCTTCTTCATAGGAATTTCCATCATTTTAAAAAATCTTTAAAAATAAGCATCTCCCAATGTATATGCAATTATCATCCCTATTGTTTATATAACCTTCCTTGCTGTCTCCTTCTAAATTAATATTGAATTATCAATGCTGAAAATGCTGTTTCATTTTGTGAGAAGCTGAAACGAAAACTGGATGAGAACGATTTCTCCAGTAACCCTGAGAAAACGAAACGGCGGGGTTGCCAGCAGATCAAGTTTAGCTTTGGTGAAGACTATTGAGTCTCGTAAGTTTTTTAGCAATACTGCCATCTAATCACAAAATTAGAAACTAAACCAATTCCATTGGTAAAATATCAACAACTATTTTTTTCTAGCTATAGTGCCGCCATCTATCGACTAGAAAAAAATAGTTGTTATCGACTATTAAAAACAGCGGCGTAGTAATTGCAAATTAAATAATATAAATAAGCTTAGAAGTTATATAAATCAGGTTTTCGTGTGTTATTTAAAAATGGAACACTTTTTACAAGTGGTGAAAAATGTACAAAACATTGGTATTTTTATCTTCACTGTTCTAAAAATAAATGTCAGGTAGGTAAAAATGACTCAACTTCAAAATAGCTAGTTAATAGCCATTTGACAAACAATAATAATGTGAGTAAAATACTCTACTTTCATTTCAAATGACTTTTTAATTTACTTATTAAAGCCAAAATGATTTAGCGTTGGTTGCAACTGACTTCGAGAAGTTAGCTATAATTATCATAATGTACGTACGTAGAAGGGAACGGGGTACTAATGAAATTGTTGATGAAGCTATTGAAAAAAAAGCATTGAGAAATAAAGCTGATAGACCTCGATAAACCGCAGAAAGTATTGAAAATCGTCTCAACCAAAGAGTAAATGCAAAACATAGATATGATGAAATTGCTATTTTAATATCCTATCCTCAAGAATTTCGTAAATGCCTAGAGCGCAGATGGTCTGCGCAGGTACAACTAGTGTAAAATTAAATGGGCTATACTTACTCGTGTTACTTTTGTGGGTATTCACATTTTGCATACATATAATGACCGACAGATAGAATAAAACTTTGCAGAACCTCTTTGAACTGTTTATTGCTTTTCAGTTTTCAAATAAACGCCATCACGCAGTCGATGTTCATCATCATCTGATGCTATTTTTGAAATCTTCGCTTTCTCAATACAATATGTCGGTTTGGATGATTATGCTCCCCGCTTCAATTGTCGGCGACGCGATTTAAAAGGGTTGGAAATTAACAAAGAAAGTATAAATAGTATAAGAAAATATATTGACGATAAAAATGCTCTTGAAATTGCATCAGTTTTACCAATCAGCTAATAAAGTTTTCGAAAAACCTGATTGTAAGATCCTTCATAACAGAAAATTGAACCTCTTTTTTACGAATAGCTCTCGATTCTAAAAGTTTAGACCACCTTGGGAATGAAAAGCAATTATGAAATTCTGAAAGCTATGAATCCGTCAGTAGACAGAAGGATTAAGCCGATGTCACCCCCACCCACAATCAGGCTGTTAATGAAGAAAAAAAGCACACACATAATAACCTTTGGAATATCAGACATTCAAGTAAGTTTCGTGGTGGCATGATATAGTTCAAGTGTGCGGTAGTAAAAGAACCGGAGATCAAGCAGATTGAGACGAAAGTCAAAGGACATCACGAGAGCTGTTAAAAACGCACAAGACATTGGATCCTTCCTAACACGCTCTCTCAAGACTAGTAAGACTCTCTCAAGACTAGTAAAATGATGTATCATATCATAAGACTTCTATAATCAGGCTTTAAAATTAACGTGGGAAACGCCATGCTTTCGTAATTAAAAATGCACTTTCAATCTCAAAATATGTACTTTCAATCTCAAAATATGATGCAATTATTCCTTTCAGGAATCCCTTCGGCTCTACCCCTCGGTACCTGTTTTTGGTCGTCGCCTCAATGAAGACTTGGAAATTCGTAAGTAATTGTTTCTATATTAAATTATTAATGCTTAATATTCATATTATGACCATTTTGAACTATTTTCTTTCTATCAAAAATATTTTATGATTTTCAACTTTCCGAAACAATACGTAGTATATATCTACAAAACATGCCGATAGATGGGCATACTCAAAATTAAGAGCGCCCCCTCATTGTAAATAATATCATCGATGGACCGGTTTCTGTGCTTATCATGCTCTCATCAACACGTAAAGAGTATTGGCTGTTCCAAAATGGCCCATAGATGCAATTATATGAAGTATTAGAACGATCCTAATATACAGTATATCTATAAGAAAACAATTATATCAAGTACCTTGTGAAGTTTTCCACGTTATGTTATGCAAATCATTAGTAATTGAAACGAGCCACGAACTAGATACTCTTGTCAAACACTTATAACCAGCAGAAAGCAATGCAGATCATAACGAAAAAAAATCTGATGTGGGCAGCACATGACTTTCCTTATATAATGCAATGAATTTATTACTTTTACAGTAAAAAAATATATTATTTTTATAGTAATCATTTATATTCTTTCCAAGATTTTGAATATTCTGCAATGAGTCGTCATTTTCCATGTCGTCATCATGAATGAGTCATCATTGATTTAGCGTCATTTTTATCCATCTGGCGAGTTTTTCGTCAATTTAGCAACATTTAAAAAAGTCACCAAGTTGGCAATATTCCACCAAATTCGTCGCCAAAATCTCGCCAAGCGTTATGGACAAAGAAATAAGTTATTCTTAGAGCAGATAAATGATTATTGGCGTTCAAATACAAAAGTATTACTCAAAGTATCTTTTTTCATGAATGGAATGAGCTAAATCCACGAGAATGATGTCACAAATTTATCGCATGGACCGATCGCATGCATATTACATATGAAAAGGGAACATGTTTCTCAATAGGAAATATTTTTTTTTTTATTTTATGATATTTTGATAATTTTTTTAAAAAGTGTGCAATACCTCGAGAACGGTTCATGTTAACGTTCTAAAATTTATGTCAATCGTTTTCTAATGAAAAATTACATAAGAAATGTCTATTTGCGTTTTGTACCAAATTTCGCTGATTTTTGTACCAAATTTCGTTCGAATCGGTCCATTCGTTCGTCAGTTATCGTCTTCACAGACTCACTGACACACACACGCACATACTTTCACACACACAGACATCACTTCAAAAATGTTCGATTCGTGATCAGGGATGCTTGAAACGTGCTCTCCTGTCGAAAATCGAATTCGAATTTTCGACCCCGTCACAATACTTTCCTTATACATTATTGTATATAAGGAAAGTAATAAACGGTGCTATATTTTGTTTGTGTAATGTTAGATGTGCAACCTTGTGTGTGAAGGATTAGAAACAGTAGTTGGCTGTAAAGTATTTAGAAGAATATGTTTTTATTCTGCATTATTTTGCTTGTGTTAATTTTCGTATTAGAAATAATTTCGTTATTTAAACTTGTGTCTTCGATCGATCCACGAGACATTACAACGTATCCCTTGCCAGACATCATCTTCTATACACATTTTACTTGTAGTGGCTGCAACTTAAAGCATATTATCCACCACTCGAATATGGTTCTTGCAGAGGTAAGTAGTTAGTGGACTTGGTGTAATTTTTATTTCTTTAAGTAGGATAAGTAACAACAACATTGTAAATTCGATTTAGATTTCAAAATTAGTATTGAAACATCAATATTTTAAATTTTATATTGAATGTAGCACATATTTATTCAACAAGAATTAATTGCATGTTATTAATTTTCTGCGATAAAAAGTTAATACAATCTATCCCGCTTATACCGAGACCGATTATAGTGATTTATCGGTTATTTACGAAGTTTAAACTTCGTAACTTTAAAGTACGTTACTTTAAAATTACATTCCCTTAAAAAATTTATGTCCCTTTAAAACACGTGATCATGTCTATGGAAGTCATGTAATATGCAAAATATATGGAATGCCTAGGAATTTTCTCGAGAACGGAGAGAGTTATTCCTATTCTTTCCCTGCAATATATGATAATGTATAGGAAAAGTATTGGAATCATACCGAAAATCGCAACTCGAGTTTTCGACGGATCTACACGTTTTGGGACCTCCAGAATACGAAAACACTATTTTTAACGAGACATCTATGCGTGTGTGTGTCTGTCCAATGTACTCTAACTCAAAAACTAATATATCAAATTTCACAAAATTTGATAGGTGAATCACTTGGCAATAACCCTGGTGCTGATTAGTTTTTGGTATTATTCGAGATAAAAGAACCCGCCTTTTTTTACGAAATGGCCCGCAAAAATTTCCTGTATTCACTCTAGATAAAAACTAATCAAATTTAACAAAATTTGGTAGATAAGTCACTTGTGACAATAACCCTGGTACTGATTAGATTTTCGTATGATTCTGAAAAAAATAACCTACTTTTTTGCGAAATGGCCCGCAAAAATCGTCAAAATCTAAAATAAAATACTACATATGCTCAAATATATCAATTTAATGCTTGTTTCATACGTAATTTTTAACGATGAAAAGAATAAGATGAACCTCCTCACACTAGGACTAGCTCCCGGCCGTCCAAACAGGTGCTCTTAGTCCTCTGGACGAGTCGGACGGTCTGGGTCTTCAACACTAGGACTAGCCGTTCTCGAGATATTTTAGTTTTTTCACATTTTTGCTACGCAGTCATCGGCCCTACCGTTCTGAAAGCACCGGTTCTCGTTAGATCACCCAGAAGTCAAGCATCATCGGGCGAGGTTAGTACTTGGGTACGGACCACCTGGAAACACCGCGTACTGTTGGCACATGTCGGGCGCGGTAGCCCGGTGGTTTGCGCACTGGATTTGCACGCTGCCACAACTGCCGCCGTGTTCATGCGGAGTACGATCACGTTAAACATGTGGGTCTGTAAGTCCTTCCGAGAGGTTGGTGGTAGGGGAAGGAGGGTATGGTCCCTGTGGATGCCTCCCCCACTGGGTTCCGGTCTAAATTGGGTGGCACTTCCCGGCCGTCCAAACGGCTACCTTACACCTTTCTGGTAGGTCGGACGGTCTGGGTCTCAACAACAACATTTTTGCTACGCCGGTTTTGAGAATAAGTCCAGTTACCAAATGAAATTGAAAGCTGAATTAAAATTGTAAATTTAATGCAATTTCAATTAATTATACCTGTTATTTAGTGTAATTAAACTCAATATAATGAATTATTGAAGAAATAATAAAAACGTGAATATAAGTCTAAAGGGAAAGTAATGTGCTACCCACATCAGGTTTTTGATACTACTGCCATTTGTCTGTATTAAAATAGTGATATTACAAGCAAACTTATTAATTTTTTGAGCTTCATTCAAAAGAATGTAAAAGACACAAAATCTCAGATTCGAATATGTTTGAAAAGTCAATATATCTTAATTGTTTTAATTAAATTAAAAAATAACTCATAATTATACCATTTTTCAGTCTAATTATTTACAGCTTATTCAAACACTAGAATTGGAAGGCAAAAAGTCTTATCTACATCCTGAAATATCGTCAATGCAATGAATGAATGCAACATCATTTCTGCCAAACATTGTCTAATACATATTATAAATTTGCATATTAAAGTTTTCATAATATCTGTGACTTTGTCTAAAAATCAATTATTTTAATTGAAAATTCCATTTATATCTTTTAGCGTAGCGATCAGCCGATCGCATATTACTTTAGATTGGTTAAACACATTCGTGTTCAAAAGTTAAGCAACAGACGGAAAAATTAGTATATTCAGCGAAAGGAGCAACTGATAGCCACAAAATTTGCATGCATGACAGGCGCACGCACGCGAAACTAGATCGCAGAAAACATTTTGCATAGCAACATTTTGCAACAAGGTAACGAATCTGGTATGAAAACTGTATATTTTGTGCAGAGCCAGTATCTTCGTGTTACGGATTCCAGAAGAAAAATCGAAATAGCCAAAGTTTGAAAAATGGGCTTTATTAACGAAAAGTCTAGAGCTAAATAGAATTTTATTAAACTCAAGCGAAAACTTGAAAAAGCGAAATGTATTCGAAATTTTACATTTCCTTAACATGGCAGCATAGAACAAAATTTGACATAATCTTGAATAAATAGAGTTATTCATGACTCTATGATCACAAAACTTCAATCATTGTAGTGAAAAATAGCCGCAATTTCATTTTTGTATTCGTAACCTTGTTTGTATTCGGAAGGAACAAATTGACCCCGAGGGTTGTCAAGCTTGGAATCAATCGAAAGATTTTTAAAGCCCTTTAAAATGAAGGATAACAAATTGTAATGTGATCATTTCGACCAAAGATTTTTCAAAATTTATTCTTGTAAAATGTGTAAAAATATCACAAGACACTTAAAAATGGATTTGGGTATGAGAAAATCGCGTGGAGCTACACTTCAGTTAATTAAAAAACTTTCTGGTGAGTCATTGGTAAGCACTTACTGTTAAGATATTTTAGTAGCAATATTTCAGTAGCCTTTGAAGTGATGACAACAGAGTGATTGAGCGGTATAACCATCGTAATTCCAAGCCCCTCGATCTAGGAGCCTAAAAATTCACGGGAATATTCCTCATGAGTCATAGATAAACATGGTTATTACGAAGCGAAATTTTCTTAACTTTAAAAGTTGAGAAAGGTTAGGTGTGGAATAACGGGAATATTCCTCATGAGTCATAGATAAACATGGTTATTACTAAGCGATATTTTCTTAACTTTAAAAGTTGAGAAAGGTTAGGTGTCGAAAGGAGTGTCGAAAGCCCAGACCATCCGACTCGTCCGAGAAAGGTTAGGTGTCGAAAGCCCAGACCATCCGGCTCGTCCAAGGACTTAGAGCAATTAAATGAATGGCCGGAAGAAAGGTTAGGTGTTAGAGAAAGGTTAGGTGTTGTTGTTGTTGAGACCCAGACCGTCCGACCTACCAGAAAGGTGTAAGGTAACTGTTTGGACGGCCGGGAAGTGCCACCCAATTTAGACCGGAACCCAGTGGGGGAGGCATCCACAGGGACCGTACCCTCCTTCCCCTACCACCAACCTCTCGGAAGGACTTACGGACCCACATGTTCAACGTGATCGTACTCCGCATGAACACGGCGGCAGTTCTGGCAGCGGCGAGAATCGCGCGCTAACCACTGGGCTACCCCGCCCGAAAAGAGCCAACAACACGCGGTGTTCCCAGGTGGTCACCCACCCAAGTACTAACCGCGCCCGATGCTGCCTGACTTCGGTGATCTAACGAGAACCGGTGTTTTCAGCACGGTACGGTCGTTGGCCTAGAAAGGTTAGGTGTGTAATAATTGAGCGTATACTAAATATGATTACCGTATTTTTCTGGTCGTAAATCTGCACCAAGGAATCTCTTCTATTGAAATCTACAATTAAAATTCCTACAGTTAAAATTTCACAGTTGAACTTCAAAATCTACAGTAAGCTTAAAAAGTAACTACTAGTAATTACAGTAAAAAGTACTAAACGTAACTACAGTAAATTTACAGTTAAAGTTCTATAGTAAACTTAAAAATCTACAGTTAAAATTCCTACGTCTAAAAGTCATCTTGTATCATTCAAAGAAAGTGTACTCAGCTAGTACAATCATATAAATGAACATATAATTACAGTTTCCATTTTCATAAGTACGTTGGTATGAGGTAAAAATATAATATATCCTTTTGCATGAAATAGGAAAGAGGGTAGTGCGGGGAAAATAGAGTAGGGTTGAGCTGTCTCAGTTTTTACATTCCTATTTTTCATATGTTTCTTATAAACACAAATCAAATTTTCGCTTTACCATTTGCAGCTTTCATATGTTAGCTAACTACAGAAAAATTATGTAAGATTTATATAAGTGACAAATAATTAATTTTAAGTGTTATTCATTAATTTAAAGACAGCAAAAAAGGATGACAATTTGCCCCGACTGTGGGTCAGTTGCCATAATTATTTGAATTACTTGTTCCCTGTATTTCTTATGGGGTTTTTCATGTTATTAGTTATTTTATATAAGTATTATTTGTTCCGTTTATACAATTTGGAACTTGTTGTAAAAGGCATTAATACAAGATTTATTCTGTGAGACCAAATAAAGCAATATATATATTTCAAGTAATACGACATGGTAGAAACAAGCTGAAAAAAATATTCAGATAAAAGGGCACCAGACTCGACATTTCAGTCGAACGAGGTTTACGAACCATAAATTCGCAAACTAGTGATGATATCATCAGATGGAACAGTCACGATGTCTCTATATGGGCGTGGCCTATGCTTCCCGAACAAGCCATATCAAAAAAAGGGGGTCCAATCAGGAGCATACCTTAACTATCATAAAAGCAATCAAGTCAATCAAACACAATGAAGGCGTGTTTCCCTGAAGCAAAATGAAAATTAATTTAAGGTTACCTAACGAAAGAAAGAAAGCAGTTTAAAATAATTTTTAGAGCTATGAAGACGAGGCAGATTGAAGAGGATCCGGGGAAGACGACGTTCGCTGTGACGAAAAGTAAAAAAAAAATAGTGATAAAATATCAACTCCAAATGATGCGTACCATATGCCCCAAGTCAAAGCTATTTATCTCTGAGGCAGTTTAAATGCTAAAAAAAATTTTTTTAATTTTAAATTTTAAATTTTAAAATCGCTTATTTTGAGTTATACATGAATTTATTACATGCTATTTATTTTTAAAATGCCACCATGCCTCAAGTTCTCTATATACTGCCTTCAAAATATTCCACATTCATATTGCTATTCTTATCTCTTGAGAAATTAAAAAATTGTATTTGTGACCTTATTTGGATATTTTTACTATTATTTTAACGTATAGTAAAATTTTAATGCATTACGCTTCTTTCGCACAGCGAACTTGGGTGGGTCTCATTAGAGGCACATTGGGTGGGTCTCATTAGGGGCTGGTGTATAACTGGAGTGCCATATTTTCATGGGTCCAATCCTTATACTCTTGACATGATCCATACTTCTTTCAAACAGCTATTAAAATATGATTCGACACAGAAGGATCCTTATCTTCTACTTTCTTGGTATCACTTTGTCTACTTTTCTTTCTTTGCTTCGGTGCATTCTTGGATTTAATGGAAACAATTTTTCTGCGTTTCTCTTTGGTTCCTTTACTTTTAGCTTTCCTTCTCGTAGGTTTTCATCTCCCTCTGGTTTTCGTTTCGTAGAAGAGTCCGTAAGAAGAGCTGTTTCACAATTTCGGTTATTGTTTAATTTTCTTTCTAGCAATCGCTTTCAGAAAAGGATTAAAATGTCCAGGGTTCAACTTAATATGTAATAATTAGCCTTTCATGAAATAAGACAGCATGTGCCTGTTAGAGCCATTTTAGACTATTATTTTAGGCCATTTTGACATGTTTATCTATACGCCATGATTCAACATTCAAATGAAACACAGCAAATAATACAGAAAAACATAAGATTCAACGAATATAACATATACTACGTCAATGTGTACCTTGAATACAGATTAAATACAGTAAAACTCAAAATATTTACTTATAGTCAAAAATTGACTTTTTGATGTCAAACGTCGAAAGTAAAATAACAGCCATCTTCCAACTATGGCCAACAAATAGCAATATTGCTTCCCATTTATGGCAGAAAATACGACTGTGTACGCCATCTATCAGCCGAAAAACGAGTGTATTGACAATTAACCCATGAACAACTAGCCCCGCTCTGCCCTATATTTTCTTTCACAAATTTATTTTCTTTTTAGAAGGCCAAATTGTGCCCAAAGGTTCTTCATGCATTATATTTAGTTACTTATTGCATCGAGATCCAGAGCATTTTCCCAATCCTGAAAAGTTTGATCCAGACAGATTTTCTCCAGAAATGTGTGCCGGAAGACACCCGTTTGCTTATGTTCCTTTTTCTGCGGGTCCAAGAAATTGTATAGGTAAGTTTTGTCATTCACTTGTTTACAGTAATTTAAAGTATCAATGCAAATATTATTATTATTTTATAAGCATATTTAGATTGATAACTTAAAAATTAATGAGAGTGTATTGATTGAATAGGTAACGGCCGGAAATCATTACATACCATAAGTTGTAAATAAAAGAACTTCGTTTAAAGTAATACCTAACACACAATTAATGATGTCAACAGATTTGAAAATCAAAAATTCAAAACCTTCTTAGTTAAACAAGAAGCTCAACCTACACTTATTAAACATGGCAGTGAAGAAGCAAAGAAAGGGGTTATCAACACAAAGCAGAAAAAAATATATATAAACCACTGAGTAAGAAGAGAGTAGTATAATACTATAAATGGACGACGAAAACAAAAGAGGAATGTTAAAGTCTAACAAAAAAATTCAAGGTACCTATTCAGGGAGTAACCACTGAGATGTAAAAATCACTGAGAAAGACTTGAGTAATAAAATTCTACAAATGAACGATAAAAACCTAAGTTGAATATTAAAATCCAACAAACAGATTCACTTGTTCAATAAGTAAAATCACGAACAAAAGTTTGTAGCTCTTTTTTATCTCGAAAAAAATAATTATATTTCTTTACTCTCAAATATTCTAACTTCCAAATAACAAATAAAGAAAAAAAATCGCAATTTGATAGGTTCAGGTTTTACGGCATTTAAGAAATCTCATATCAAACACCTCCACTTTGCTTAAAGTACTGAAATCAGACAATTGTAGAAGAAGTCAGGCTATATGAAGTGTGTGAGCTGAAGTATGACAATTTGCAAAGCAACTCGGAACAGATTATTTAAAGAAACACGTGGGATAAAAAATACTTTACAAATTCTATTGCATGGACCAATGGAGTTAGCTTACATGTTGGAAATGCTTATGAAGGTTCTAGCGCCGAAAATTACGTCACCTTATCGCCTGGAGGCATATTTCCTCGAACAGGTGAAAGTAATACCTGTTACCATTGAGGTTTTTCCAGTCTAGCGCTTGTTTTGTTGTTCGATTTACCAACTAAACATTTTTGTATAAGATTATTGATAATATGGTGCCTAATAAACTTGGAGACATGTTCGATATTTGCATGATTCAAGTAGAGATAGCTGTGTTCACACGGAACTATCAATTTGCTCAACCGTATGCTCTTCTTGGCAGTTGTAATCTTCTTAAGTGGCGACAATTACTTACCTGCCTATTTAATGTTTTTATTGGAAGGATGTTTCTTTCATTGCAGCACTTTTTTATTATTTTCGTATGAAAATAGTCAACGGAGACAATATATATTGCAACTCAAATGTAAGCGAATATATTAGCTGGGGATGCGAAAATAAAACAGAAAATACGCAGACTGTGACAATCCAAATGGATTAATTTTCCTAATGCTAAAAGATCATCAAATAATTTGTAAAGAGGTGTAGATGAAAAGCCGTCTTACGTACATCAATTTAATTAGAAGGGCGAGTGAATAGTTCTACTTTCTATTATAAATTGAAACTAAGTTGCTGTGTATAAAGTCGAAACTCAGTTGCTGTGTATAAAGCCGAAACTAAGTTAATGATTTTAAAAACCATAATAAGAAAAGTATTGCCTGCAGATCCTAACCAGAAAATTACTTTGCTATATCTAACTATAACAGACTCATTTAGTAGTTTAGATACCTCTTCAATGTGCAAAGCGTACTATATCAAAACTCATTTTTTTAATATGCTGTGCATTCTATAAAATGATTAGAGGATTTTTTAGATAAATACTAACAAAAAAATCATACGACTGTTAAAAATCAGTTCATTTCCACTTTTTGCTGATATTGGGACATATTTTTATTTTAGTTCTAAATCCAAACCATGCACCTCTATAGTAGCAATTATTCATTCTAGAACTGCTACTTTGACGTGGTTATTTTGCACTCAGATTATTATTATGAGAAATACCCCCAGAGAGTTGCATCGCCTATGTATAGATTAATAAATTTCATATCAACATCATAATCTCACTTTCAAGCCATTTTCAGAACACAAAAATACAAGATTATTAAAATGCACACCCAGATTCACCATGCAAAAATAAAGAAAGCAATGTCTCGGAATACAGATTATGAAATACTGTCATTTCATTTCACTTCATACTACCGCCACAATTAGCCTTTATAAATCAAATACTGTCAGATGTTGGATTCCTGTGCCAGAATCTAGATATGAAATACCATGCATAAAATGCTTAGTGAATGTGGACGTCGAAAATCATGATCGGTGATGTTAAAAATTAGCAGAAATCCTCTAATTCTCACACGACCAGGGCCGTAGCCAGACAGGGTTCAGAGAGGACTAAGCTCCCCAAGAGGCATACTCATCCTCCTGATAAATATATTACATTTCTAGTAGTTATATAAAATTTCGTCGGACGTGTTATCCAAATTTTGCTTAAAAATTGCTTTTGAGATTTTTTTATAAATTACTTTTTAAAATTAATTATATTATATAAATTAATAATGATAAATTACATTTTAAAAGTTTTTAATTTATCTAAATTTGTGATTATACACATAATTGATTTGTTTACATATTTAATTTTAAAATATTTAAAGTTTTTTAATAATTAAGATAACAGTTTTTAGGATACTTTTGTATTATTGCGACGTTCACTGTTATGCATTATTAGAATCAAAATCAACTAAGTAGTTAAAAGTTAACATCAAGTGTTAATAAATTGCATTTACAATCTAAAATATTCTTCGATTAACAGCTTTGGTACTAGTTAATGCCTATATTTAAATCAATTATAATTATTATATATTAATATTGATGTATAGTACCTATATGGATTTTTCTAATCAACTCTTACAAATATAAATATATAATTGATTATTTGTCAATAATTTATACGGTTTGAAATATGTAATAATGACTATTACGGTTTAGGAATGTTAACGAATAATAATATTTTTAATGAGCCCCTCCATCAAGACTGTTGAGCTCCCCCCCCCCCCCTTTGAATTTCAATCCAGCCCCTCTAGAATTTCGTTTCTGGCTACGACCCTGCGCACAACGTCAATCAATAACGTCCAGGTAACAAGACTGCAGTCGTAACCTTTCTGGACCTATTCTTAAAAACTAATTGACCATAAATAATTTGGCATCACGTCTGATGTTGTAATAGCAAAAATTAAGCACACATCCACAACAGAAGGTCTATATTTTACTTCCTACAAGACGTACAAGAGTTTAAAAAAAAGCCAGAGCTCTTTCGAGCATAAGTACGCTCTTCATCAGTGGTACGCTCTTCATCAGTGGTACGCTCTTCATCAGTGGTACGCTCTTCATCAGTGGTACGCTCTTCACGTGCAGCCACTGATGAAGAGCGTACTTATGCTTGAAAGCACTCTGGCCTTTTTTTTAAACTTTTGTACGTCTTGTAGGAAGTAAAATAAAGAACTTCTGTTGTGGATGTGTGCTTAATTTTTGCTATAATTGACCATAGTTATCGAAGTTCAAGTCCTGGCCATGCTAGTAACCATGCTTGATCATTCATGCTTAGTTATATACAATTCCATGCATCGTGTAAATAGGCCAGAAGAACAAATCATAAATAAAGTTTGAAAATTCTGAATGTTAAAAATTTTAAACTAATAGAAAACTTTTGATTAGAATAGAAACATGTAAATGTACTCATCAATGATGAATACAATACATATTCTATTAACGAAATATGTCTACACATTTCTTACTACTGGTGAAATTTTTATTTTTATCATATCTAAAAATATCAACATCTTCACACTAATCATGCAGAGTAATATAAATATTTTTTTTAATTTCAGGTCAACGTTTTGCCTTTATGGAAGAAAAAGTTGTGGTATCTACCATTTTGAGAAAATTTAGGATTCGGTCACTCGATCCTAGAGACAAAGTTCATGTTATAGACGATGTAGTCTTAAGGCCAGTAAATGGACTCAGACTCGAAATTCGTCCACGAGAACATGTTCCTAAAATTCCTCCAGTATATTATCACTAACCTTCAAATGACTCACTACAGTTTTTTAAAATATCCTGCTCAACTTGACTATCTCATAAGTTCATGCACCTTTTTGTTCATGTCCCTTATTGCTCATATCCCTTATTGTTCATGTCCCTTCTTGTTCAGGTCCTTTATTGTTCATGTTAACTTTATTGTTCATAATATTCCTTTATTGTTCATAATAACATGTTTGCTGCAAGGTTAGTACCTGCGTCGATTTTTAAAAAATTCTCATTTGTTATACTTATATATCTAACAGGTGTGCCAAATTGACAACAATACCTTTAAATAGAAAATATTCTCACCAATAAAATATCATAGAATTCCAATAATCCCCTCTCCCATTATTTAAGAAAAAAATTAGAAATATACAGAGAAGATTACAATTGAATTTTTTAAAACAAAATTGAGTAGGACTTGAGAGTTTCAAGGCTATTTCCCTAAAAGCAAACGAAGCATAAGCTTAGTATTATAAAGAGTTTATTCTGCATACTTTTGAACACCTTCGAATAAACCTCTATTTTAAGAGGAAACTCGATGAAACAATAGTGGATAAAATTAATATCAAGCATTCAAACGTATCCACAGTTCCAATTAAGTATAAATATTTTTCACCCTTAAAGATGACCGTTCAATAAAATCTCAATTGAGAAGCATTACTTACAGAGAACTTAATGATCATAAAGTTGATCATAAAATCAAGTGAAACATAAAATCTACAATAAATTTTTACTGATATTTTATTTTTTTTTTCAAAACCTCCTTATTGTAGAATGCATTTTATAAATCACATACGCACAAATACGCAAATCGTAGACAATTTAAAATATACATTGAAAATAATTGGAGGCTGGTTTCTTGGGAGAACCTCCTTTATTTAACACTAATGATAAAGTAATGACCCTTCGTAGTCCCATCTTCTAGCCCGAAAGGAGAATGTGTCTAAGCAAAAAGTATCTGCATAAATTATTTGAATGGAAGTTTTATATAAGCACATATTTTAACACTTTCCAACATAATTGAAAAGTGTTTATGACTTTGTTCATTCTGTCTGTACGTTTGAACGATAACTGCAGTAAAAATGACTTTATCAAAATGAAATTATAATATGTTATTCAGACGGTCTATGGGACATATGGGAATGTAAATTAATAATATCAGATTAGTTTTGGATTGAGCCCGGGTTGAAAAAGTGAAATACATTGAACCCTATGGGACCTAATTTTTCAAACATTTTTTTAAGCGAAGTTAAAATTCACAAACTGCTTCGAAAATTTTAGGAAATATTCAAATTATTCCATAAAATATATATATAAAGAAATTTGAGCAAAATATGTTCGGTAGATTTTTAAGTAAAAATTAAAATAATAATTACACCCATATTATATGAAGAGATCATGTGACCCACTTCAAATTAAAATATGGCATCCATCTTTTTTTCTCAGCGCCCAAATCGTGATTTTTAAAGTTCGTTTAAATTTATATTTCGTGTTGCATCCGACCTAAAACCGCTTTATTTTTGCGTATTTTCTATGCATCTATATTCTGCGTCAACGCAATTACAATATTTTTTAGATTAATTGATCTTCAAACTTTGATTATCTCTACAACGAAGCCTAATTTTAACGTATGCAAAATGTACACAAATAAAGTTGTAAGATGAGTTATATAAGGATGGATGAACTTTTTAACGCAAAATCATTTAGCTCTGCAGCTTGTAATGTATGTGATATGAATGAAATATTCATTGATATTACATAAAGAAGCAGACGATTTTATATGATTGTCTTATTCGATGAAGCATGAAGTTAGAAAGTACTTTTACCTCCATGGTTTTAAGTTTTTAAGTAAAATAAATTATTATAATACTGTGATAATTTAAAAAAATATCACCACTGAATGTGTCACATTTTAGAGATGTTTAAAAAATTGCATTGCCATTGGAAAGTGTTTCATAATCAATGCTTTATGCATAATTGATATTACTTGTTTTCTTTTATCAGAGGAAGGAATTGATAATAACCGATTTCTGTTAACACCCTTATGATATATAACTGACACCCTTATCATTATTCACTTAATATCCTTATCATACATAGCGAGGGCCACACAATCGTTTTCCTGCGTAAACAATGCTACCCTCATTTTCTATAAAATTATCATTTTATCAGAGAATTATGTTACCCTCTATTTGGGACAGGTCTGCAAAACACATTCTAAAATTTTTGAGAATGGCAAAAGTATTTCAAGCAATATACATGTAAATTCCAGAAAATGTTTAATCAACTTGTTTTTACAATTCTGTATGCACAGTTGTTTAAAAATAAACTCCAATAGATCTGAATTATACTGCGTTTTTACCTACTATCTTATTGATTGGTTTATTTATTTGTATATAGGCGAAGAGTGTAAAAGCTGCATTTATATGCAATCGTATGCACGAAGAAAAACTCCGAATATGCCAATTAGTAAAAGCACTTTATACAAAAGATAAGAAAAATTTGAACAACGTATTCAAATACAAATAAAATAAAAATGCATCTTACAGCTGTTTCCGGGATACAAATTGGACACGATTTAGGACAAATTGGGCACGAATAGAAGAAACAGAGGAGTATATATAAATATATATATATATATATATATATATATATATATAACCAAACAGTGGATTGGAAGTTGTGTTTTCGCGAACTTCAATTTTGTTTGCAGTTCTTGTTTCAGATTGTCTGAACTGTTCTTCATTCTACTTCCTGGATTTTCAGTCAATGGATTAGGTATAAATACCGCACTGTTTCTTTTATTCGTTCCCATTTTGTTTCTGCTTTTGTTTTTCACTTCTAGTTTGTTGGTTCTCGAGCATTAACGAAGGGGATCCAGCGTATATCTCGAAACAGCTATGGGCTGTATTTTTACTTTCCTTATATGCATAGTATAATGTATAAGGGAAGAATAGTGACGGGGTCGAAAATTCGAGTTTTCAACGAGAGAGCACGTTTCAAGCAACCCTGATCACGAATAGAACATTTTTGAAGTGATGTATGTGTGTGTGAGTGTCAGTGAGTGCCTGGAGACGATATCTCACGAACGAATGGCGCGATTCGAATGAAATTTGGTACAAAAGTTACAATCCGTGAATACTGGAAGCCTATTGTTTTTAAACACAATCGAATGTTCAGAACTCCCCTAAATTTTCGAATGAAATTTTGAAAAAATCATCAAAAATCAAAACCTTTAATAAAGTTAGGCAAATAGACATTTCTCATGTAAGTTTTCTTTAGAAAACGATTAACATAAACCTTAGAACGCTAGCGTAAACCGTTCTTGAAATATTGCACATTTTTTCAAATAAATTTATCAAAAAATCCCATAATTAAAAAAAATATTAACTGCTTAGAAACATGCTCACTTTTCATGTGCAATATCATGAGATAAATTTGGTGGCATCATTGTCGTGGGTCTAGCTCGTTCCATTCATGAAAAAGTTACTTTGTGCAATAATTTTTATTTGTACGTCAATAGTCATTTATCTGCTATAAGAATAACTTATTTCTCAGTCTATAACGCTTGGCGAAATTTTAGCGACGAATTTTGCTTAATGCCGCCAACTTGGCGACTTTTTTAAATGTTGCCAACTTAACGAAAATCTCGCTAAATGGATAAAAATGAGGTTAAAACAATGAAAATGACGACTAAATGACAAAAATTTAATATCTTGGAAAGTATATAAGTATCTGCTATAAGAATAACTTTTTTTTTGTACTGTTGTACTGTAAAAGTGTTTATTTCATTGCATTACATAAAAAAAGTCATGTTCTGCCCTTATCAGATCTTTTTTTAAAAAGTTCCATATATTATTTGATATTTCTTTTTCCTCCCTTGAAACCATTTATTGTTGAATACTTTATATGATAGGAAGAGGGATATATTAAAGCAACAAAGATGGTATTATGTCATATTCTTTTGATACTGATCTCTGTTGAACATTTATTTAAAATATATTTCTCAAAATTATGTGTTATTGTTCTTTCCTTATGAGCATAATTCATATAAATTTCATCAAAAATTGATTGCTAACATATTTAAATGCTATATTATAAAACGATATGTAGGTTTTAGCATTAAATTATTTTTCCAAAAATAATTTTAAAAATATATATTTATATATATATATATATATATATATATATATATATATATATATATATATATATATATATATATATATATATATATATATATATATATATTAGTTGATATTTCTTGTCCCTCCCTTGAAAACATTTAACAGTTTAATACTTTATATGGTACGAAGATGAATATATTAAAGAAACAAAAATGGTTCTATGTCATTTTCTCTTGATACTGTTCTCTGTTGAACATTTATTTAAAATTTATTTCTCAAAATAATTTCTGATTCTTTCTTTAAAAGTATAAATCATTTGAATTCAGTCGTATATTGATTGCTGACATATTTAAACACTATATTATAAAGAAATAAAAAGTATTAACTGAGTAATTTTTTTCTATAAATAATTTTTACTCCAATTATTTATTGAAAACATTTGATATGTTTATTATATTTGATATTTATTGTCTTTTCCATAAACCTATTTAATAAACTATTTTCTTTAAATATTGCAAAAAAGGATATGTGAATGTTACACGGGGAATTCTATGTCATATTGTTTCTATACTGGTGTTATTGTTCTACACTATTGTTCTACACTTAGTTCACAAAATCCTTTCCTTCCATGAAATTTAATTCATTTGAATATCATTAAATATTAATTATTGGTACATTTTGAGACTATATTTTAAAGAGACGTATAAGCTTTTGTATTGAGTTTATCTGCAGTTTCTGAAGAAATTAAAAAAATATTAAAATGTTGTTTAACTTTCAGTGAGATAAGAGTGTGTAAAATGCTCTAAATTTATTTTTCTACAATATGATAATTTGTTAGTCTACAATATCATAATTTGTCAGTCTACAATATCATAAATTGTCAGTTTGACAGCATAAGTTCTGAACAAAAACACTTTAGCTAGAGTTTATTCTGTATACTTTAAATATCATGCGACTATAAGCAGAAGGTAACTAACTCTACGAGATATCGTCCTCAATAGCGAGTTCATGCTTTGAAACTAATTTTTATCATATCTTCTAGGCGGTTTATTCCTTAAACGACTATTATGTCATCAATCAATATCAATAGTTCCACTTCCTGTCTTACATTGCGTCCAGAATATCTGCAAAATCAAATCGCATTCAATGAGCACTTCAATGAGTTAGAAAATGCAACAATGCTTTTGAAGAGACAGCTGGTAAACACTAAACAATTGAACCAGAATATATCGTTTAGTTCAACCATTTAGTTAGTCTGTGGTTGGTAAAGCATAGGTTCTGCAACCACCAGCGCTTGGGATTAGTACACTATTGGGATTAGTATATTATTATATTATCAGAATTGGTATGTTATTGGGATTAGTACTTGACTAATGGTTTCTTGGGTGAACCTCCTTTATTTAGCACTGATAATGATAAAATAATGACCCTTCTTGATCCCATCTTCCAACTTTTAGTATATTATTTAGATTAGTATATTATCGTATTATTATGATTAATATATAATTTTATTATTGGGAAGTATGACAGAGAAAAGTCCAATCCAAAAAAGGGGTGGGCAACTAATGAGGCTAAAACCGTTTGGTGGTAATATGGCTTATAACAAACATGCTTATCTAAATATAACTTTTGTTCATATTCACAGAAGCCGCCCTAATGGGTGGTTCAAAAGCAAAAATCCGACTTCCATAGCAGGTACCAGGATCTGTAAACTGGTTTCGCAATTAGTGTTTGACCGGTCCTCAAATCCTAATATCTGCAATGGGAGTACATAGTTTCCGAAAATAAGTTAGATAAAAGAAAATTTGTAAAACGAAGCTGATTAGTAAAATATAACTTTTCTTCATATTCACAGAAGCCGCCCTAATGGGTGGTTCAAAAGCAAAAATCCGACTTCCATAGCAGGTACCAGGATCTGTAAACTGGTTTCGCAATTAGTGTTTGACCGGTCCTCAAATCCTAATATCTGCAATGGGAGTACATAGTTTCCGAAAATAAGTTAGATAAAAGAAAATTTGTAAAACGAAGCTGATTAGTAAAATATAACTTTTGTTCATATTCACAGAAGCCGCCCTAATGGGTGGTTCAAAAGCAAAAATCCGACTTCCATAGCAGGTACCAGGATCTGCAAACTGGTTTCGCAATTAGTATTTGACCGGTCCTCAAATCCTAATATCTGCAATGGGAGTACATAGTTTCCGAAAATAAGTTAGATAAAAGAAAATTTACAAAACGAAGCTGATTAGTAAAAGAACAGTGAAATTTGTAAGAGAAGTTAATAAAGCGATATAAATTCTGTGACCAAAGTTCTGTTTTTATTCATGTTGACATATACAGTACACAGTTTCAAGTAATACATAAATATTGAATTTTCTTCATTTTTTTAATTAATATGTAAACAGTAAAGGGTAAATTAACATTTTTTTTTCATTTAAATTTTATTTAAATTAAACCGTATATTTTTCCGACATCCAATATCAAGTCTAGGGGGGAGAGAGGACAAGAGGAGCGACGTATGGAAAAGACACTAGTAGTATTTCTTAAATTAAACCATGACATTATTTATTTGGGGCTCAACAGTTGGAGGTTATCTTTCTATCATTGCCTCAGCCATGACTATCTGCTAAGATCTAGGTTAATAATATAATAATTTAATTTAAAACAATAAATGCTAGTATTCCTTTCATCTTTCATCATTTTCATCTACCGCCCCTCAAGTACCACAGTAGACATTTTTCTATTGTTTTCTAACTATCCCAACACATTCCAAATAGACAATTATATCGTTATTTTCATCCTGCTCAAGCTTCATTGTCAACATAACCTTGTTGTTTGGACAAGTGGCGTCGGCTGGATTCTGCCTTGAGTTCTGTGCTTTCTCCACGTTATCAATGTCCAACTCAAAATTATCTTGAAGGCCTTGACAAATCGGAGCTAAGTACTTCACTTCCATCTGGAAACACATCTCAACGCCTATGAAGAAAAGAAGAAAAAGTGTAAAATTATACCAACATAAAAAGGCACCCCCCCCCCCTTAAATTCTAAATCTCAAGACCTGCTCTACTAAACAAAGCTATCCGGTCGTAGAAGATTGCACAACTAAAATTTTAGCGCATTAGTGGACCAAAGTACAGTGGCTAGCATATAGACACCCTAGGATGAAACACGCTAGAAAAATCGAGTTTTTCAAAAATGCTTTTTATAACATGTACTCCACACCAAAACGTTCAAATTGCTATATGATGGGAAAACATACTTAGTGATCAGATACAGACTTTAAATTTGGTGTACGGGTAGACAGTTTGAAAGGAAGAAAGTGTAATATTTCAGCATTCCCATATTTAGAGATGATGCACACCAAAATGTTCGAATTTCTGAATAAAAGAGAAAGAACCGACTTTGTTTACATTAAGATAGAGAGTTGCAATTCGGTATATGGGTCAAACGTTTGATAAAACCCCGAAATAAATCCAATGTTTCAAAAACGTTCTTAGAGAGGTGAGGATGCTCAACACCAAAACGTTCAAAATGCGAAATGATAGAAAAACATGGCTTAGCTATGAGAGAGATAGAGGCTTTAAATTTCGTGCAAAAATAGATATATCGAAAGGAAGAAAATATACAATTTCAGCTTTCCCATGTTTGTCAACTTTGGGGTTCTCCACTTCAAAATATTCGGTTTTCCAAATATGTCAAAAAAGCCTTCTTTTAAGCAAAATAGAAACTTGAAATAGCTTGATTTAGTATACATGTCAACTTTTTAGATAAAATCCCCGAGAAAAATCGAATTTTCTAAAAAGGTTTACTAAAAGCGCTCCACACCAAAACTTTCAGAAACAAAATGATAATTAGTGATACATCGTAACGAGATAGAACACTTTACATTTGATGTAAAGGTATTTTGTGCCACACACGAAAATGTCCAATTTGCCGAAAAAATTAGAACGACCTTCTTTTAAAAGATATATACTTTAAATTTGATACACGAGTTACTCGTACGATTAAAACCGAAAGAAAATTCTAATATTTCGATAATATTCTGTAAAGGGGTGCTGTAAACCAAAACGTTCAAAGAAAAATATACTTCGCACTGAGATACAGATTTTAAATTTAACGTAATGGTAGAGTGTTTGAAAGAAAGAAAGTGCACAATTTCCGTTATTTGTTAATTTAGGTGCATATTAAATGTTCCATTTGCAGAATTAATGAGAAACACCCTTTTTTTAATGAGATAGAGACATAAAATTCGGTGCATAGTTTAAGTGCAATAGGAACTTGAGATTTTGATAACTATAAATCTAATATGATGCAAAATAAGAAGAATATTATTGTGCTGTAATATTTTGCATTTAAGAGTTGCGCAGTTTGGAATGCTCCATTGGCCGAATTAATGAGAAAAAACCTATTTTATGTGAGATAGAGATTGAAAATTGGGTCACTTGAACAGTTAAAACTGTCCCCCTTTAAAAATCGAATTCATGAAACATTCACAATCTTTAAGGTGTGTTTATTGTGAGACCATTGATTTTCAACTGGTATTCAGCTAGTGTTCTATCTGTACATCTATCTGTATTTTTGAACTAAAGTTTTTTTCTAAAGACTAAATTAACAAAATTTTATTTAATACTACTTATAGGGTATTTTATTCAGTAGGTACTACAAAATGTAATCGACGTTGCCGAGGATTTACATCAGGTATTCAAGAAACTCATTAAATTTTTTAAAAGGCGGCAAAATACTAATATCAGATAAATAAAACGAATCCATGCTGTAAATTAGGGGTAACACTGGTTACAAAGTAAATTTTAAATTATCTGGCTTTTGCGGTTTCCTTTAGAAACCTGTCATCTATAGATTTCTTTCTTGATTTTTCAGTTTGATATTTTTTTATTAAGGTACCAGAGCTCAAACCGTCCAATGCAATGTTAATGAACAAAATATACTGCTGGCCATCCAAAATGCAACACCATGAAGGAAGCATCCAATAAGCATGAAATTTGCACCATACGTAGACCTCGATATGAAATACAAATGGTAGACCTCGATAGGAAATACAAATGATTAGAATTTTATAGCTCATATGCAAATCATGTGCGCCAGTAGCACCATAACTCTTGCATTATACATCGCCATACCGGTCCTTCACCTGGCGTTATGGTTTGGGGGGCATTGGATTTTACTTCCGCACCCCAGTAATACGCATTGCCGGTGCACTCAACAGCCACCGCTACATTTCTGAAGTTTTGGAGCCTGTTGTCTTACCTTACCTTCAAAGCTTGCCTGCGGCCAAGTTTCAACAGGACAATGCGAGACCACACGTAGCACATATCGTTCAGCATTTCTTCAGTGCCCACCAAGTTCCACTGCTCCCTTGGCCCGCCCGTCCTCCAGATCTGTCGCCCATTGAACACGTCTGGTCGATGATTGGCAAACGACTGGCCCAGCAAACACCACCAGCTGTTACGACAGGTGAAGTTTGGCAACGTGTGGAAGCAGTATAGACTGATATACCCCAAGAACACATTCAAAGCCTCTTTCTTTCAATGCCGAGGCGTGTAGCAGCCATGTCGGCTGCACAAAATACTGATTTCTTAGTGTTCCACAAGTCGAACGGGGCTGTATTTCAATCAATTCATCCTTGAACTTTATATTCTTTGTCCAATAAATTTGGCTTTGATATCTTTTGTCTTTCATGGTGTTGCATTTTTGATGGCCAGCAGAGTATATTAGTTCTCATTTACAACAGAGAATTTAATTTTAAAGATACCGCAATAAACATATTTATTTTCCAAGCAAATTAATAAAAGAAAATGGTGTTACCTTTTACAACATTAGAAAAATAATTAAGTGTTTTTTCTGATGACATAAAGTTCCGATGCACTATGCAAAATAAACAGATTAAAATATAAATTCAGTCTAAAAGAACACTCAACATATCAATAAATTCGTATAATCGAAAACAGTAATCAGAACATTTTAAATGTAACACAGTTTCAGCATAAAAAAAAAGAGTTACGATATTTTTGCCTTCAAATAGCACCATAGATAGCGCCACAAAAATATAATGCAATAAAAAGCAATCAAAAAATCGTTTTGATTTTAGCAACATGCAATAGATGACACTACCAATCAAAATTAGCCGCTGTATTGGAACGGAGCGTAATTCCGATTATTAAATTCATAATTTTCAAATTAATTTTAATTTTTAAAATATCTCGATGGAGCGTTTCTTGATGAGCTGAGGTACCCCAGTGCCAAATTTCATGGCTGTACAACGCTTAGATTTATCTCAACAGACGTCAGAAACAAACAGACACACACAGACATCTTCTTTTATTTTTATGTATTCGGCGATAAATTTTTATTTATAACTTTTTGAAAGAAAATTATTGTGTTTAAAATTTTTCGTAATGGCAAAAATTAATGGCACGCACGTACACATAAGAGTGGTACACAATAAGGGGTACATGAAATTTTCCTTTAAGTTGACCAGTTAAGTGTTGGGAAACCTGTTGCAGAACAAATAATCGATGCTATATATTTTTCTATTGACGTAAACTCACCTGTCATGACTTCACCGACTTCACACTCAAACAATCCAGAGAAGGGTCCGTTCCTTTTCCTTGATGATTTTGGCTTGAACACATCCTCCATAAACAAGTTTTTACACTGAACTTGTAGATCAGCATCGCTAAAAAGAGGAAAATTCCTGCAAAAGAGAAGGCAATGAGATACTTGAAAAATAATTTTCACTATTCTAATAGGACACCAAGTATCTAAATTCGCAAAAAAAAAAAACATTAATTGGGTTGTGACTCAACTTGACTTTCTTATACCAAAAATTTGTTTTCAAATTTTGCAAGAAAAAATTTGAAAAATTGGCATCATGGGTCCAAATGATTACAGCTATAACATGTTATCCTTCACTTTAAAGGGCTTGAAAAAAATCCTTCGATTTATACCGTACTTGACAATGTGGCCTCCAGGAGATAACTTGCCCCCAAGGGGGCCAATCACGTCACGAACAAAAAAATATTGTATTGCGGCTATTTTCACAAAAATAATTAAAACCATTAAGTATCGTGATCATTGAGTCATAAATAAACCCTTTTATGCATGATTACGTCAAATTTTGTACTATGCTGTCATGTGAGAGAAATAAATAATTTCAAATAAATTTCGAAGTTTTCGCTCAAATTTAAAAACCTTTTCTATATAGTTCTAGATTTTTTATATCAAAGCCAGATATAAAGTTTTGTGAAAATCCATTTATATTTGTGGCTGCTATCGTGTATACTAGAAATCGATCACAGACAGACAGACGGGCATTACTCCAGAAATAATCAAATAGTGTTCAGAAGATCTTAAAACATATATTGGCATCAAAATCTCGAAATCTAACAGTTTCGTGAAAACATTACTTTCTCAATACTATTCATAAATGGTACGTTATTTCACACTAGTATAACCAACTATATATTTTATAGGAACCTTAAAAATATACTTTTTACGATGTTCGGCCCGGTCTTTTTACTTTCCTTATATACGTAGTATAATATATAAGGAAAGTATTGTGACGAGGTCGAAAATTCGAATTGGAATTTTCGACGGAAGAGAACGTTTCAGCATGAATCAAACGATTTAGAGATGATATCTGTGTGTGTGGATGTGTGTGTGTGTGTGTGGATGTGTGTGTATGTGTGGATGTGTGTGAGTGTGTGTGGATGTGTGTGAGTGTGTGTGGATGTGTGTGTGTAGTAAGTATGTGTGTGTGCGTGTGTATGTGTGTGTGCGTGTATGTGTAAGTGTGTGTGTATGTGTGCGTGTGTGTGTGTATCTGTGAGCGCGTGTGTGTGTATGTGTGCGTGTGTGTGTGTCAGTGGGTCTGTGGAGACGATATTTCATGAACGAATAGAACAATTCGAACGAAATTTAGTACAAAAATTACAATCCGTAAGAACTGGAATCCTATTGCTTTTAAACACAATCGAATGTACAGAACCCCCTAAATGTTCGAGAGAAATTTTGAAAAAATCATCAAAAAATCAAAACCTTTAATAAAGTTACCCAAATAGTTATTTCTTATGTGATTTTTCATTAAAAAACGATTGACATAAACTTCAGAACGCTAACATGAACCGTTCTCGAGTTATTTCATATTTTTCAAATAAATTTATCAAAAAATCACATAAAATAAAAACAATATTAACTATTGTGAAATATGTTCACTTTTCATATATAGTATCATGCCATAAATTTGGTGACATCATTCTCGTGGATCTAGCTCGTTCCATTCATGAAAAAAAATACCTTGAGTAATACTTTTTTATTTGAACGCCAATAGGGCTATAAGAATAACTTATTTCTCCGTTCACAACGCTTGGCGAGATTTTGGCGACGAATTTGGCGGAATGTCGCCAACTTTTCGACTTTTCTAAATGTCACCAAATAACAAAAATGTCTCCAAATGGGTAAAAATGAAGCTAAATCAATGAAAATGACGACTAATTGGCGAAAATTCAATATCTTGGATAGAATATAAGAATCTACTAGAAGAAAAACCAATTTTTCAGTCCGTGACGTTTGGCAAAATTTTGGTGACGAATTTGTAGAAATATCTCCAACTTGCTGACTTGTTAAATGTTGACAAATTGACGAAAATGTCACGAAATAGATAAAAATTCGCCAAATTGATGAAACCTGCGCTAAATCAAGGGAATGACGACGAACTGATGAAAGTTCAATATCTTGGAAAGAACATAAGAGTAGACTATAAGAATAACACATTTCTCCGTCCTTCCGGAACGCTTGGCGAGAAATTTAGCGGGACGTCGCCAACTTGGCGACTATTTAAAATGTTGCCAAAGTGACAAATATGTCGCCAAATTTATAAAAATGCTGGAAAATGGGATGTAATGTTTCGCAAATTTTAATTTCCGTCATATGTAGTATAGTATAAAAATATTCTTCTCTCAGTTGTCTGTAACACTTGGTGATACATTTGTCGAACTGGGCGAATAATCTAGCAAAGTATAGCCAACTTGGCGATATTTCGCCCCAGATTGACGAAAATATCGTCAAAATTCCAAAAATGACGCTAAATTAATGAAAATGACGCTTTATTGATGTATTAAATATCAAAATATTTTTGTATACGGACTATATCGCTTATTGAGGATGCTATCAATATTGATAATTGTTTATTTAGAGTTGTTCGAAATATAAGTTTAATGGGTACTTTGAAATAGTTTTACATGTTGCCATTCGGAAAATCACCAAATGTACAATTCAACGTTAAAAACACAGTACCGTGGATGATCACATCAGATTTTTCTATTCAGTGTTGATAGACCTACATCCAGGCCTGCAGAGAAGAAGGTGGAGACGGGGTGATTCTCCCCGCATGCCCGGATGAAAAAGTATAAACCATAATTATGAAAAAGAATTTTTTTTTTACTCAAAATCATTTATAACATGAACTACTCACCTTTGGTTTCAAGTTTCATGAATAATTGCTTCAGTAATTATATACATAAAAAATGAACTGGAATGTGACTCAACTCAGATTTCTCTTAACAAATCCATTTTCAGTAGCTTTTTCGGTAGCTTTTTTCAATTTTACAAGAAAATTTTTGAAAAATCGGTATCATGGGTCCAAATTATTACAATTATAGCGTGTTACCCTTATTTTAAAGAACTTGAAAAAATCTTTCGATTGATGCGACAATGTGCCCCAGGGGGGCGAGTATCTTAACCCGCCCCCTTCCGAGGGGGCTAATAACATCACTAACAAAAAATTGTATTGCTGCTATTTTTCATAATGATTGAATTTATAAAGTATCATGATCATTGAGCTATAAATGCACCCTTTTATGCGTGATTATGTCAATTTTCTCCTATGCTGCCATGTTAAAGAAATAAAAAAATTCAAATAAATTTCGAAGTTTTCGCTCGAATTTAAAAAAAAATCCTATAGTTCTAGATTTTTGATAACTTAGCCGGATATAAAGTTTTGTAAAAATCCATTCATATTTGTAGCCGCTATCGTATACACAAGAAATCGACCACACACACACACACACACAGACAGATATCAGACAATCAGAAGGACATCACCAAAATCTCGTAATCGAAAACAATTCTTATTCAATACTACGTGTGAAAAAATAAAAAGATTCATTTACGTTGCATGCATAATTATTTAAAATTACTAGCAAAAAATTCAAAAAATGAATTGCAATTTGCAATGCCCACGACACCTGTACAACACAACTTTTATCTACTTTCATCATATATGTATGTCTCTTGACGCATAAATATAATTCAAGATATCCTGTTTTTTTATGTCTGTATTATCACGCGTGCAATGTTTACTGTGTGAGATTCATAACCTGAAAGAAAATGTGGTTTAGAGATTAAAACATTCATAGCAGGAAGAAATAAGCAGGAAGTAATAGGTAGTTTTTTCCCCTTTGAACCGACTTTTCAACTGAAATTCGACATCATATGTTTGAATTGAACGTAACTTTTTTACTACAATCCGGCACATGATGGCGTGCTAGAATTGACGCCGCTAAACCTTTCGAAAATCATCTCTCAGGATTACAAGGTGCACTAAATGGCTTAAAGAAGGACAAAAACAATAAATGCACTGAGCGTTCTTTCAGTGATTGGCAAGAATCAAAGACCTCCATCGCTCCTGTTCCATACACATGCGAGTATCAAGACTTGCAATTCTTTACTTAGAATCAGCATTAGCGAGAAGATGTCTGTGTAGGATGTTCTTAAAAGAAGATGTCTGTGTGTGCGGTCTGTAGCGGGAAATTATAGTGTCGTACGGCCGTGAAATTTACTGCACAGGAACTTAAGTGCCGGGACGGGGCACCTTGGCGTTAGATTTTCTTAAATTTAAGTTAGATTTTCAGTTATTAAATGGTTTGGTATTTTCACATAAATCGATTCCTTACCTAAATTATATCGGAAATATTATCGAAAGAGAGATCAAAAAACGTCCTTTCCAAACGTTCTTTGAACAGAATCCGTAGGACAATTCCTTCATATTTATTTTTATTAAAATACATCGAAATTTGAATTTTTGGGGTTATCTGATATATATATATATATATATATATATATATATATATATATATATATATATATATATATATATATATATATATATATATACAGTCGCATCCGAAAAACTGGTATCAGCACAATTCTACAGTTTTGGATAAAAGTTCCGTATATATCTCAGGATTCTAACAAAAAAATAAATTTTAATTTCATAAATAATTTTAATTTTGGTGATTTATTAAGTGATCGGAAAGTAACGAACACATCTTCCGTCGAAGTCACCGCGTTTGATATTTTTATGGGGGATTTTCATGCGCATGGTCGTCTAGAAAGGTTTAAGACACGTCTCATCTCTCCACATCGTTCCTTTTTTTAACACTTTACAACAAAGTTGAAAAGTGTTTATGACTTTGTTCATTCTGTCTGTCTGTCTGTCTGTCTGTCTATCTGTCTGTCCGTTAGCACGATAACTGCCGTAAAAATGACTTTATCAAAATGAAATTTTAGTATGTTGTTCAGACGGTCTGTAAGACCTATGGGAATATAAATAAATAAAATCACCCAATTAGTTTTTTATTGAACCCGGGTTGAAAAAATGAAATACATTGAACCCTATGGGACCTAATTTTTCAAACATTCTTAAGTAAATTCAAAATTCACAAATTGCTTCGAAATTTTTAGGAAATATTCACAATATCCCATTGAATATATAAAAAAATTCAGTAAAATATGTTAAGTAGTTTTTTAATTAAAAATTATTTAATATAGGGAAAAAAACAAATTCAATTAAATTCTGACTTTGGGATATCTTCCAGAAAGAAAAGAGAGATATATTATATAATAAATATCTTTCCATTTGTGTAAACGTTTTGCATATGGGAAAGGCTTCACATTTTAAAATAAATTTGGTAGATAACAATTTTTCATTTTTTTAAAATTTTATATAACTCTTCATGATATACTTATTTGATGGCATTTTTAATGCACTTTCCTACGTCCTAGAGAGTTAAAATTTGGTACACAGCTTAAATTTGTTGAACATTTTATTCGACAAAAATTTGATGGATCTTTAAATATAGATCATACATTTTTTTTTCGAAATGGCCTGAAAATAATCCCCGTTCACTTCTATAAATCATTGTTGCAATATTGCTAAAAATTCTGATGTGGACAGCACATGTCTTTCCTTGTAGACTCATATTCGTTCTCTTTATTTATTCAATAATAATTTGAGTTTATCTGCATAAAATAACAACCATAAGTATTTTAAATGACATTGAATTTACACGTTAAACTTAAATTTGGTTCTCATTTGATAGCTGGACTTATTGTCAAAGGTGGCGTAGCGAAAACGCGAAAAAACTAGAATATCTCAAGAACGACTAGTCCTAGAGTAATGGGGTTAGTCTTATTCTTTTTGTTGTCAAAAATCACGTATAAAATAGGAATTTAATTGATGTAATTGAGCACACGTAGTCTTTTATTTTTATATATAACGATTTTTGCGGGCTATTTCGCAAAAATAGCCCGTTCCTTTTTCCCGAATCGTACTAGAATAACCTACAAATGATTTATATACGAAATTTTGTTAAATTTGGTATTTAAATCACTTGTAGGATATTGAAATATTATACACAAAATTTTGTTAAATTTGTTCCATTAGTTTTTAGCTAGAGTGGATAAAGACCATTTCTGCGGCCATTTCGCAAAGAAGGCAGATTCTTTTATTACGAATCGTACTATAATCTAATGAACATCAGGATTTCCCACAAAAAAAAAACCTACCAAATTGTATGAAATTCGGTCCATTAGTTTTTCAATTAGAGTGGATGTAATATCCACACAGACACACAGAAACATACACAGATACACCCTTACACACACAGACGTCTTCCTAAAAATAGTTTTTTCGTGTTCTAGACGTCCCAAAACGTGTAGATCCTTTGAAAATTCGAGTTCCGATCTTCGGCACGATTCCAATACTTTGAGTACATACACATACACACATATATTATCTGTGTATCTAAATTCCGTGCCTATGCAATTACAATAGTTGTGATTTTAAATGATCCCTAAACTTTTATTATTTCTTCAACGAAGCTTAATTTTAACATATGCAGAATGCAAATATCTCAAGCGATTGTAAGATGAATTACATAAGAATTGCTGAATTTTTTTCACACAAAATTATTTAGCTCTGGAGTCTGGAATACAAGTTATATGAATGAAATATTCATTGATTTTGCATAAAGAATCATATGATTTATATTTCGATACAGTTTTAAATATTTAAGTATAATAAATTACTGTATTACTGTGATAATGCAAAAGATATCACCACTGAATGTATCACATTTTAGAAATTTTTAAATGAAATTACATTTCAGTTGGAAAGTGTTTCATAATGAATGCTTATGCATGATTGATCTTTCTTATTTATTATGCTCTCCTCCAAAAAATAAGCACGAAATGCAAATTATCAGATCACGAGCGAACGAATGAATTTTATTGACTGAAACTTGCTGTATATTTCGAGTACAATATGCAAATATAGAAAGACGTGCATAATAGCAATTGGTTCCGTGACAAATACTTAAATCATCGTCTTGGTAAAAGCATGTGTTTTTTTCTGTGCTTCCTTACTTCTACTACAGACGTTAGAGTGAAAATCCGAAATAGCCATTTCCTTCGATATGTTACAAAGAAAGCTTTTAGATGATGGTAAGCGATGTCGAGCCGTAAGCAGGTTAGAATCCGGCCAATCTCGTGGAGAAGTTGCTGAATTCTTCAAAGTCCACCATTCTGTGATTTCACGCTTATGGGCCCAATTACGAAACAGTGGAACAACAAGCAGAAGACCAGGCTCGTGTCGCCCTCGACTTACAATATCTTCCGATGACAACTACTTAGCGTTATTGAACAGACGCAACAGGCAAGCAACAGCACCTGCTTTACGTTCTAGTCAGCTGCAGCTACAGGTAGGCCTGTATCTGTTACAACCCGCATAAAGGCGAACATAGGGATCGAGGATTTCGTTCGATGTCTTTGGCTAGTCACAGTGCCGTTAAGGAAGAAATGGAGGTTAGTACGTCAGCCGAAGAAAATCTCATCCCATATAAGGATACCACCACCAGAAAGTGAGTGGTTCAGGGCGATATTAATCGCTTGATACCGTGTACCAGCTTCTCGGCACACAAAAATCCGTCGATCGTCCGATTGTAAAGCGCATTTGGACTCATCCGTAGATAGGGCATTGCTCCAATCGTCTATGGTCCAACTGACGTGTTCCTGACACCATTGGAGACGAATTGCTCTATGTCTTGCAGACAATGAAACACAAATGGTTGGCTTTCGCGTATAAAAGCCATGTGCGATCAACCTCCTTCTCACAGTTGTAACGGATATAATCCTTCCTGTAGCTGCAGGGAGACTAGAACGTAAACCAGGTTCTGTTGCTTACCTGTCACGTCTGTCCAATAACGCTAAGTAGCGGTCATGGGAAGATGTTAAGAGAGTGCGACCCGAGCCTGGTCTTCCTCTAATTGTTCCGCTGTTTTGGAATTGAGTCCATAAGCGTGGTGGACTCTGAACAATTCAGCAACTTCTCCAATAGATTGGCCGGATTCTATCCTGCCCACGGCTAGCTATCACTGCCCATCACCTAAACGCCTTCTTTGGGACATATCGAATGAAATAGCTATTTCGAATTTTCACCCTAACGTCCGTAGTAACAAAACATAAGGACGCACAGAAAGAAACACCTGCTTTTACCAAGACGATGATTTACGTATTTGGCATGGAACCAATTGCTATTATGCACGTCTTTCTATATTTGCATATTGTACTCGAAGTATACAGCAAGTTTCGTCCAATAAAATTCATTCGTTTGCTCGTGATCTGAGAATTTTCATTTCGTGCTTTTTTTTTTGGAGGGGAGTGAATTATTATTTTGTAGAGATCATGCGATTCCTTTATTCAGAAATTTTGTGAAGCGGTGCTCTTTGGACTTAAACTTAGTATTTCGCATTTCGTGATGATTTGGATCGAAACTGATTTGATACTTTAGAAACTTCCTCTTCTTCGACTCAGACCTACCTACACGAAGGTTACGGCCTGAAAATGATACCCAATTTAGAACTTAATCAAGTAGGAGCGACATCCACAAGGACCGTACTCTCCTTCCCCTACCACCAAGCTCTCGGAAAAATCTTACGGACCCACATATTTAACTTGCCCGTACTCCACCTGAACACGGGGACAGAGTTTGGATAGAGGCGGGAATCGAATCCAGGATATCGGAGTGCAATCCCCGCGCACTAACCACTGTGCTATCCCACCTCTCCACTGGGCTACCCCACCCCTCTTCAAATGTTCTATTATTTTATCTCGGATTAAAAATAATGCAATCGAAATATTGGAGAAAATATATCGAAGAATGTGAGACTGATATCAACAATGATAACTCAGTTGACTGAATGTCTATTTCGAGATTAGTTGTCACTGGTTTGAGTTTAGATCTGGCTGAGAATCACTGCTGGTTTGTTTTTATCGGAAAATATTCAGATTAAATAATGATGTACTTACGATTTTAGCCCTAATACGACATTTTGCAACTGTGGATCTTTGCATGTTAAGTTCATTGGAGCGACACTGCAATCATCCGCCATCGCAAAAGGATCTGAAAGTAGTTTCAAAACGTAAATTAGAAGAATAAAATAACATAATTCGAAACGTAAATTAGAATAATAAAATAACATAATAGAATTCAAAACGTAAATTAGAAGAATAAAATATCGACACGTCCACTGTTTACCAGATAGACAAAAATAGATTGTTCTAATTTACAAATAAAAACTCTGAAATATAAAAATTTTATTAGGCATTTTGCGCACGAAAGCATTATAGGCGTTTCATCTTTCATTTTTACGTCCTATAAGCTGTGAAAAGTTGTATTTCAGTCTTTTTATCTGTAACTTTCAGCAGCCTATTTCTGTCCCATCCATTTGGGCATTGAAATGAAACATAAAAAGCATTTTAATCACTTACAATTCGAATTGAATAGAAATAAGAAATGCAATTGCGCATTCAATGAGGTTGCCAGCTTCAGTAGATCATCATGTTAGTACTCTTCCGCACAGTATAGCCGATGGACATGATATATGCCCCTCAATTTTACGAATTTTTTATGACGATATGTCTTAATTCGTGGTATTTATGTGTTTGTGACTCTCTCTCTCTCATTCTGCTCTCTGCTCTCTCTCTGCTCTCTCTCTGCTCTCTCTCTGCTCTCTCTCTGCTCTGTTCTCTCTTTCTGCTCTCTCTGTGCTCTCTCTGTGCTCTCTTTCTGCTCTCTTTCTGCTCTCTTTCTGCTCTCTTTCTGCTCTCTTTCTGCTCTCTCTCTCTGCTCTCTCTCTGCTCTCTCTGCTCTCTCTGCTCTCTGCTCTCTCTCTGCTCTCTCTCTGCTCTCTCTCTCTGCTCTCTCTCTCTGCTCTCTCTCTCTCTGCTCTCTCTCTGCTCTCTCTCTCTGCTCTCTCTCTCTCTGCTCTCTCTCTGCTCTCTCTCTCTGCTCTCTCTCTGCTCTCTCTCTGCTCTCTCTGCTCTCTCTGCTCTCTCTGCTCTCTCTCTCTCTCTCTGCTCTCTCTACTCTCTCTACTCTCTCTCTCTGCTCTCTCTCTCTCTGCTCTCTCTCTCTGCTCTCTCTCTGCTCTCTCTCTCTCTCTCTCTCTGCTCTCTCTCTTATTTAAAATAATGAAAGCTACAGAATAAAATCCCAGTCAAGTACAATACAAAAATATACAGATAAAGATATTGTAAAATAAATGAAAATACATAATACAGTCTGCTGCAAAAATTATATGCACCCATAAAAAATTCAGCTACAGACACGAAACTCGACAAGCAGATGTCGTTTTAAGAGTTAAGCAAATGGTTAAACTGACAGCGCAAATGATGTCATGGGGCTCGTGCAACGTACATAAAAACGACGCATTGTGCAGCAATTGAAACGACCGGTATTCTAACTAATGAGCAATTGGAACTGGATTTTCTGCTTTGATACTACAAGTCGTGTACAAGGATGCTTTTGAGATGTACTAGACTGAGCTGCGAACAATTGTCGGGTTTCAAGGGAGATCGCACCATAGGCCTAAGGAAGCTAGTTAGTCCAACATACATATCAGTCACCATCTTGATCGGAGCGATTTAGTAGCTGCTTAGTGTTGGCAACAGTGGATCAGAGAAAGCACATGTATCCGTAGCAGAGGCTCAGAACGCCCAGACAGACAACTGCTTAAGAAGATCGTTCAATCAGAAGAGAAGCCACGTCCAAACCATAGAATCGCAATCAGCCATCCGAAGAAATTTGTCATCTTCCATGCATCCTGAATCCCCGAACTATTCGATACTATGCAGATAATATTCGGAGACGTCTAGCAGAAGGTGGGAGTAGGTGTCGATACCCATTAAGGCGAATACCACTGTCTTCAATATAAGCAGAAACGTCTAGATTGATATCGAGCTCGGTCAACCTGGATAGTTTCTGATTGGTGGCATGTTACCTTTAGCACAGAATCCCTCTTCTCATTCAGTGATGATGACAGCCGCATATGTGTGTGGAAGAGAATTAGTCGACAACTTTCCGATCCCGAATATGTTGTCGAGTGGCATACGGCCTTCACGCATGATATGACAGTCTGGGGAGCCATCTCGTGAAACAGCCGAACTCCTCCACTTGTGCTATAAATACCAATCTGACGGCTCGCTTATACGCAGTGGCGCCGGAACCCATGGGTGCATGGGTGCAACTTGCACCCACAGATTTTTGTCTGTGAGTGCAGCGCACCCACAGGAATTTGAAAAAAATTCAATATTTTTTTGTTGCTAATCATCTTTAAATCCTATTGAGATTTTTCCGAAAAAATATTGAAGTGAAAATTGCGTGAATGAACAAGCCAACTTCCCAATCAGAAAACAAGTTGGAATTATATTTAGACTGAATCAATTACTTACGCACCCTACCCCTCTTTGACTTTGAATCCTGTGTGTTTAGCCCATGAAGAGCCTAAAATGTTTGGTGGAGTTGGTGGTCGGGTTGAAAAATAGAGTTGTTGAAAAGTTAGCTCTCACATAAACTGTTCGAACAATTGTAGTATTGTTTGCCCCACCGTGGGTGCATTATCATATCTGGGACAATCCTGTTTAAAATAATTTGTAATAAATTCTAGGGTATTGGTGCTAAAAGGACTTAAAATTACAAAATAAATCTGCTATGGATGCGTTGAACCGTTACCCCTTTCGGTGGCAAAGATTACACCCACTGCAAACTTCTGCACAAATATCTTTTATTGCTGAAGAAAATTATACCACTCCGTTTCAGTGGGTGCATGAACAATTCAAAAGAAAAGTTCAAACTATGTATAGACAAAATTCAAAATGTATGTGATAAATATTTGTATGATATCTCTCTATATTAAAAAAAAGTATCTGACGCCGCCGCCGCTGTTTGACAAATTTCTCGAGATTCTTTGCTTCATATTGCAAAAATTATTGCATATAAAAATATGAAATTTGGTATCTTTGTAGTAAAAGCTTTGGGAAATACGCTGAAATAAACCGTTTCTTTATATATATCGTTGTTTAAGAGATATTTAATGTCAAAGCCAAAGACAAAATATTGGAGCTGCGAGTTCTCGTCCTATAGATAGACTAGCAATAGCAAGACCACGAATTTTTGCAGGCAGGTACCTACATGTGTGAGTTTTTGCAGGACGGAGCCCCTTTTTTTTAATTTCGATGTAGTTTTTAACATATTTTAAGATAAATGCACTTCTCAAGTGAACTTCTTTTTAGTATCGGCACGTCTAGCGATTTCTCTGTCTCGTACCGTAAAAACTCTAGCACACGAAAATATGAAATTTGGTACATTTATAGAGAAATAATAAGGTAACATGATGAGATAAACCGTTTATCGTTTTAAACTTTAGTTTGGCATGAAATAGCTTGTGATCAAGGAATTCTGTTTTTGGATTCCCTGGGATAAGAAAAATCCCTGCTTTTCTCCCCTGCGGAAAAAAGGCAGGGATAGAAAAGAGATTTTTAAAAGTAAAATTTTTAGAAAAGATAGATATGAAGCGAGCGTAGCGAGTGGGAGGCGAAGCCTCCCAAATGGGGTTGCGCGTGTGGAGAGAGCAGGGAGCAGACCCCCTAGTAGAATAAACAAAGATTAATTTGAAAATTTTTAGAATTTTACATAGATTAAAACTTTATTCTGTTTATTTAGTGGAAACAGTATCTCTCTATATTAAAACAAAATAGCTGACGCCGCCGCCATTTGACAAATTTCTCTTTTCTCGAGATTCTTTGCTTCGTACCGTAAAAACTACTGCATATAAAAATATGAAATTTGGTACACTTGTAGAAAAAGCATTTAGGAATACACTGAAATAAAGCGTTTTTGATATATGTTGTAGTTTAAGAAATGTTTAATGTCAAAGACAAGATACTTGAGCTGCGAGTTCGCGTAATGGAGAGACTAACGATTGCAAGACCACGAATTTTTTGCAGAACGGAGCCCTTTTTTATAAATTTCGATGTAGTTTTTGAGATATTTTGCTTTTTATGCATTTCTTAAGAGGACATTTTTTTTTCGTGTCGGCACTTCTAGCGAATTCTCTGTATCGTACCGTAAAAACTATAGCATACAAAAATATGAAATTTGGTACAGTTGTAGAGAAATAATAGGGTAAACGTAGTGATTGATTACTCCCAATACAGGGCTCTAACGGATTGATTTCTTTTTATGGAACTCTGGAGATCCTCCCTGAAGGAAATTCCAGACAACACATATGCTTGGAAATTTTAAGAAAGTCTGTAACGTGATAGGGGTGGCATGTGATCAATATACTAGTTTATATACTCTAATAATGGCTTTCAGCCGTTTTATAAGGGTAAAGGGTAAGGACACTACGCCGAAACCTTTTTTTATGTGACGTGGTAGAAATCCAGGATTGCTTTATTAGTTTGAGAATTATTTTCGCAAATAATTAATACAGGTAATTCTCAAATATTTAATTTTTTCGAGTTATTGAAAGTGTTCTGCAAAAACTCATATCATTAACTCAATTTTAAAAAACCCAGAGTTCTTGGCTACTAATTAGCTTTATAATAAAGGAGACACAGATTTTCAATATTTGGTCTATTTTTAAAAATCTGTATAAAAATTTATTGAAATTTGTTTAATTTTTGATTTTCGCAAATATTTCACATTTATAGCTTTCAATAAAGAAAAAGGGGGAGTGGACGATTTCAGCATAAACATTAACGGAAGAGGAAACGTTTTAGAAAATGCTGTTTTGGAGGGATATTTAGAGATATTTTGTAAATAATTAAAAATTAATATTTTTTTTTCAAATTTTCGAAGTTTTCTGTAGATTCTCCCAAAAAAGTCCACTTCAACGATAATAACATTTGAGTCCCAGTAGCTCAACGGTAGAGCATCGTCTGACCAGTAAGAACATATGTGGTTCAGTTTCTAGTTGAAGAAGCAAGGTTTTATACAATGGCACCTGAACAAATCAACCTTTCATGTTAGTGCAATGATGTCTGGGGGTCTGAAAGTGGCCCTAGTACGATTGGTACAAATTCAGTGGACTCTGGTGTCTGGTATTGAAGACCGATTTGAAATCGTGAGGTCAACGACCACGCAGGAAGCTAGCCTGGGGATAAAAATAGCTGCAAGAGAGGAGGCTAATATGGGGCAAATCTAGCAGGAGGTAGTTAGCCAGATTGTTAAGATGCCTGTCAATTTGGCATTAGAGGGAGGAGAGTCCACTTCAACGATAAAAGCTTGCAATTTCGTCCCAGTAGCTCAAAGGTAGAAGTTCGGCTGGTCAGTGCAGATCCGTGTTCAAATCCCCGTTGGGGCAGCAAGTTTCTTTACGGGTTTTAGGCTAAGTATTAGATTGGTGATAACCATGACATAAATTTAATTTTTAGAGATCTTTTTCGAAAGTTTTGGAAAAGTGCTCGGAACATTAGCACACTTAAAAAAAACGAAAGGCTCTAGTCTTTATTTAAAACAGTTTATTCTGAGTTAAATTGCAAGGCCTGCCTCTTCCCGCTTAATCTGCAACAGATCCAGTTTCTTGAAAACGCTTTACTTAGTACGTAATTTTTGGATAATTGAGGGTTTTAGAACATTAGCATTTCTTCTGAATCTATTCAGTGACACTCGCATAAGAATGCTTAAAAAAATATTTCTCTAAAATTCTGTCACTGTTTTGGAAACGCTATTCTCTTCGATTGATAAAAATGGTGATATGTAAATATCGTTTGACGTATTAAAAACAACCGATGATATTTTTTATATATTTTTGTGGATTTAATAGTGCGATTTAACAGAAGGGAGTTATGTTCTATTTCAATTTCTTGGTACATTATATGATTTTAATATATGATGTGCACAACTTTTCTATCACGCTGTATATGTTCCCTCATAATATGTTTTTCTACAAATTCTGCTGTGTTCCTTCGTTCTTACTGTAAAAACGTAGAACAATTTATTAGAGTCAACGGTAAAGTAGTTCAATAGTAAGATTTGTGAAAAATATAAAATTCTTTGACCTAGAGATATCATTAGTTCAACTCGATAATGCTTGTTTATCACACGTTCAATCATCAGTTTCTTCATCTTACTATGCAATTAGGAATCCGAGGCAAAACTTACTAAATGGATATTATCGAGTTGAAGCTGAAAATATTACCAAATTAAGTGTACTACAGTGTATTGATGTATACAGAAAGTCAGATTAAAATGCAATCTGCTCATCTTAATTCATGTGTATACTTGCGATAATATAGTACATTGTTACTCCAATAAAAAACGACGATATCCTGCAGCCCATTGTTCTGCCTATGCTGTCAAGCCGCTCAGATACATGGAGGATAAATATAGCAGCAGTAGACTAACCTGAGATAAAAATAGAAGGAGGTGTACAGTCAGATTGCCAGTTGTACGTCAATCTGACATTAGAGGGTGGAGAAGGAGGAGTCCACTTCGACGATAAAAGCTTGCAACTTCGCTCCAGTAGCTGAACGGTAAACCGTCTGCTAGCCAGTTCGAAGTTTCGTGGTTCGATTCCCCGTTGGGGCAAAAAGGTTCCTTACAATCTTCTTAATGCAAAACAGAAAGAAATGTTTGTGATTGTTTAGGAAGATCAAACAACGTTTCAGATGTAATGTAAAATTTCACAAACTAATTGGTAATTTTTTTTTTCATATATTGTTATTCAACGTGGTTATATCGCATATCCTATATGGGAAATGGTATTTGAGAGGTTAAGGAAATTATTACAATAATATGTAAAATGATGAGAAATATCTCGCTTTCAATGGGAGATTCTGATATTTTCTTGTGATGGAAATGTTGAATTAAACACATTGAAAAAATAATGAGAACAGCTGTATTTCATAACAAATAGTAATTTCCGACATTAAAATATTCTAAGATTGAAGGCCTTTAAAGCAGATAAAATGGGATTTCAATATGTTAACCACACCCACCAAATTCCAGCATGATTTGTATTTTTAGAAACAAATAAAATAAAAAAATTTGATTTGTTAAACTTTTGTCAAGAAAATTATAAATGAACTTCAGACGAATCTACTGCATATTCTTTTTAAAAAAATAATACATAGTTTGGGGATACTAACCACGCCTACGAAATATTAGTATGATTTGCGCTTTTAACATAAATTTAATAAATCTATTAATTTTTTATAAACTTGCCAAGCAAATAAAAAACAAATTGTTGCAAATATGCAGTTCGCGTTCCATTCTTTTAAAATATTAAAGTGTGGTTTCAGGATATTAAACACGCCCACTAAATTTGAGAAATGCATTTTCTTTAAAAAAATTGAGTGTTGAATTGTTGTTTTAGTCTTGAATGGAAAATTGAACTTCATAGGTAAGATGTTAGATTTTTAGTCTTATAGAACATATTAAGTGTGGTTTCTGAATATAAACCACGTCCCCTATATTCCTGTAAGATTCGAACTCGAAAAAATGTGAATAAATATATGTAATTTTTTTTTAATTTTATCAGGAAAAAGAAAAGCTAACTTTTGCAGGGATGATATAAATTTTAATAAAAGTGTATATTTTTCTTTTTGAATCTTGCAAATGAAAAGAAGGTTTCCCTAAGGATGCACTAGAAATGTAAATTTGCATTTTCGAAAATTAATATTTTTAACATGTATTTTGAAAATGGAAAAAGACCCCAGTATGTGTGAACACTCTCCCCTCCTGCCTTTCCCCAATCATTACTCTGACACATGATGGATTATTAAACGATAGAGACACTGATGGTTTAAAATAAAGTGCAGGGTCGTCATTGTCGCACTCTTGGGGATAACCATTTTGATTTCTTGCAGACATTGCTATTACAGAGCAGTTTTACTAGGGAGATTTAATCCTTTATGTTTTGTATAAAATGTAAATATGCGAAATTTTATATTTTATTGTATATTCTATAAAAAATTTCATGGTAGATAAATACAAATTTTAAAAGTTTATATGAAAACTATGCATTTGAGTGTAGTCCCCCGTTATTATACGTATGTATGTCCGCTGATTTTGTTGAATCTCCGTTACACCTAACTTTAAAAACAACAATTAATTAGCAAATAAAATAAGCCTATTCATAAGATCGCAGACAGTCTTTCATGAGGAAAGTGTATGGTAAATCATTGCACTAATCATTTTTAGAATGTTTAAATTTGATAGTGTTTAATCTGATTGGGTACACGTTACACGTGTGAGGATGAATGCGTACTCTTGCGCATATGTGGACGTACACTTGCGCATATATGGATGCGTATGTACGAGTATTTGGATGTGCAGCCCGTAAGCCTTCAACTGATTTATGTGTTGCCCTCTATTTATTACAAGCTGAAGGCCACTGCTGTAGAGGGTGCACCCAAAAATGTGGAATACATCCCCATTGCAGATAGAAGCATATAGGGATCGATATCGAGCTTAATATATTGTCGTCAGCAATAAATAGCCAATATCTGCAAAGACAGCAAGAAACTTGCCATATGCCACAGTTTTATTCATTTCTACGGGAGTTGGCATATTCAGTCCTACCTAGACGGCTCAAATTTTTTCAAATACATTTTGTGTCGCATTCTTCTTAATTCCGCATGTGTTGTTTTTAACACTTTACAACAAAGTTGAAAAGTGTTTATGACTTTGTTCATTCATTCTGTCTGTCTGTCTGTCTGTCTGTCTGTCTGTCTGTCCGTTAGCACCATAACTGCCGTAAAAATGACTTAATCAAAATGAAATTTTAGTATGTTGTTCAGACGGTCTGTAGGACCTATGGGAATATAAATGAATAATATCACACAATTAGTTTTGGATTGAACCCGGGTTGAAAAGATGAAATACATTGAGCCCTATGGGACCTAATTTTTCTAACATTTTTTAAGCGGATTTAAAATTCACAAATTGCTTCGAAAATTTTAGGTAATAGTCAAATTGTTCCATAAAATATATAAAAAAAAATTCAGCTAAATATATTCAGTAGTTTTTTAAATAAAAATTAAAATAATAATTACACATCTTATATGAAACGATCACGTGACCATGATATGAGACGATCACATGACCCACTTCAAAATGAGATATGGCATCCATCTTGTTTCAAATTCGTGATTTTTTAAAGTTCTTTTTAATTCATATTGAGTGTTGTATCCATCCTAAAACTACTTTATTTCTGCTTAAATTCTGTGCATCTACATACTAAAACAACACAATGACAATATATTTGAGTTTAAATTCTCATTCAAATTTGATTATTTCTACAATTAAGCCTATTTTTCACCTATGTAAAATGTAAACAGCAAAATATGTAGAATGAGTTGTATTAGAATTACTGTATTTCTTTAACACAAAATAATTCAGTCCATGGAGTCTGCATGGCTGATATGAATGAAATATTAATTGATTTTATAAACAGAAGGACGATATTTTTTGATGAAGTTTTAAGCATAAAGTTTATGAATTGTAGCTCCATGGTCTTAATTTTTAAATAAAATAAATTATTATAGTATTGTGATGAATGAAATGGAGAAAGTTATGAATGAAATCCTGCTTTTATAGAGAGATCCAGGCGTCTTATTTTTTCTATGACGTCATTTGAATTAATTTCAGTTGTTTTCGATGAAGTTTTCAAATATAATAAATTATCGTAGTATTATGATAGATTTAAAAATATTACCGTGGAATGTATTGCATTTTAGAGATATTTAAACCACGCAATTTATATTTCAATGCCGTCTTTTGAATGAAGTTCATTTTTTTCAATGAAGGTTTAAGTTTTCAAATATAATAAATCAATGTAGTATCGTGATAAGTTTTAAAATATTACCGAGGAATGCATTGCATTTTCGACTTTTTTAAATAAAATTGCATTGAAGTTGGAAAGTGTTTCATAATCAATGCTTTAAGCATGATTGATCTTTCTTGTTTTTAATTATTTCATCTAAAATTAATTGAATTTAGTTGATGAATTTACTTATTTAGTGTTTTTTGAAACAAATTGATTTCCTGTATTTTTAACACTTTACAATAAAGTTGAAAAGTGTTTATTACTTTGTTCATTCTGTCTGTCTGTCTGTCTGTCCGTTAGCACGATAACTGCCGTAAAAATGACTTAATCAAAATGAAATTTTAGTATGTTGTTCAGACGGTCTGTAGGACCTATGGAAATATAAATGAATAATATCACCCAATTAGTTTTGGATTGAACCCGGGTTGAAAAAATGAAATACATTGAGCCCTATGAGACCTAATTTTTCAAACATTTTTTAAGCGAATTTAAAATTCACAAATTGCTTCGAAAATTTTAGGTAATAGTCAAATTGTTCCATAATATATATAAAAAAAAATTCAACGAAATATATTCAGTAGTTTTTTAAATAAAAATTAAAATAATAATGACACATCTTATATGAAACGATCACGTGACCATGATATGAAACGATCACATGATCCACTTCAAAATGATATATGGCATCCATCTTGTTTCAAAATCGTGATTTTTTAAAGTTCTTTTTAATTCATATTGAGTGTTGTATCCGTCCTAAAACTACTTTATTTTTGCTTAAATTCTGTGCATCTACATACTAAAATAACCCAATGACAATATATTTGAGTTTAAATTCTCATTCAAATTTGATTATTTCTATGACTAAGCCTATTTTTCACCTATGTAAAATGTAAACAGCAAAATATGTAGAATGAGTTGCATTAGAATTGCTGTATTTCTTTAACACAAAATAATTCAGTCCATGGAGTCTGCATGGCTGATATGAATGAAATATTAATTGATTTTATAAACAGAAGCACGATTTTTTTCGATGAAGTTTTAAACATAGAGTTTATGAATTATAGCGCCATGGTCTTAATTTTTAAATAAAATAAATTATTATAGTATTGTGATGAATGAAATGAATGAAATCCTGCTTTTATAGAGAAATCCAGGCGTGTTATTTTTTTATGACGTCATTTGAATTTATTTCAGTTGTTTTTGATGAAGTTTTCAAATATAATAAATTATCGTAGTATTATGATAGTTTCAAAAATATTACCGTGGAATGTATTGCATTTTAGAGATATTTAAACCAGGCAATTTATATTTCAATGAATGAAGTTCATTTTTTTCAATGAAGGTTTAAGTTTTCAAATATAATAAATTAATGTAGTATTGTGATAAGTTTTAAAATATTTCCGAGGAATGTATTGCATTTTCGACTTTTTTAAATAAAATTGCATTGAAGTTGGAAAGTGTTTCATAATCAATGCTTTAAACATGATTGATCTTTCTTGTTCTAGTTATATCCTTAATGCTAAAGTTTATCCATGGATATATTTTTTGAACAGTATTCTGCTGTTTTAATGTAACTCATCTAACTTCCAAAAATGGGGATTTTTCCCACAAATATTTTCACAATAATTTTTGTACAAGATTTTGAAGTCAGGTGGTGATTGTCATTTTAATCATATCACTTAGTTCGTAGTCTTACTTACTGCGAATGTGTTTTAAATCCTTCTTCTATTCATTTTTCTGATATTTTTATTTTTATTTTTTTTAATTTCGTCTGGACAAACAATTACCATCCATCGGGCACAAATGCAACTATTTTTGATAGACGCAGCTCTTGCCTGCGTTGCTACTGATACTCTATCTAATGTATAATGACGAAGAACGCTCTTTATTGCCCTTTTTCCTACCCAGTCCAAAAGTGTAAGGCACCTGTTTAAACGGTTGAGACAGTACCATCCAATTTAGATCAGAATTCAATGATGGTGGCAACCACAGAGGCAATACCATCCTTCTCCTTATCCATCACCTCTTATATAGACTTTTTGACCTACAGATTTATCGTGTTCATACTCCGCGAATACATGGAGATAGTTTTGGACTGTCAAGCCCAGGTTTACTGTGTGAAATCCCAACACCTTGACTTCTGGACTAGCTCGGTCCTTGGTATCTTGTTTTTCATACTTAGACCTTCCGACCTACTTGAAAGTGTAAAGTGACTGTTTGAATGACTGGGACAGTACCACCTAATTTAGATGTAAATGCAATGGAGGCAGCAACCACAGAAACTATACCATTTTTCCTCAAATTCATCAACCTTTCTGATGGACATCCGGATCTACAGTCCAGACTCCTCATCGACACGGAGACACATTTTGCTGCATGGATCGAACCCGGTTCTAGCGCATAAGATTTCAACTTAACCACTCGGATAATCTCGGTCCTCTTTTCCTACTTTTAAAACCGGTTGATAGCTTATTTAACCTTTATATGCTGTCGTCTAACAGAGTATTTTTCTATAGGATTCTTGCAAAATAATCTTATGTTTATATATTTTGCAGTCTGTTATTCACGATTATCAAATATCATAAAATATTCATCTGTTGAATTGGAAGAATATATTTTGCCTGCAATATGTTCAAGGGTAAAAACAGTACAAAATCCGTACAAATATTTTGAACTTTTATAATCTAGGAGTAAAAAAATATAAACCCGTACAATATTATAAACTTTTATAATCTAGGGTGAGTTTTGAATCATCTATGTACATGTCACTTATTTTAACAAGATGAAAATGGTCCATTTAAGTATAAATTATAATTTACTCACTTATTGTGGTCGTTAACGATGCTTCTGTGGTTGTCGGTGGCACAGTAGTTGTAGTAGTTGGTGCAGTTGTTGTAGTGGTTGGATCTTTTGTTGTAGTGGTTGGTTCTTTTGTCGTAGTAGTTGGTTCTTTTGTCGTAGTGGTCATTACTTCTGTAGTTGTCGTTTGGGCTTTTGTTGTGGTAGTAGGTGCTTCTGTTATCGTAGTTGGTGCTTCTGTTGTCGTAGTTGGTGCTTCTGTTGTCGTAGTTGGTGCTTCTGTTGTCGTAGTTGGTGCTTCTGTTGTCGTAGTTGGTGCTTTTGTTGTAGTTGTTGCCTGTGTTGTTGTTGTTGTAGTGGTTGCCTTTGTTGTTGTTGTAGTTGTTGCCTTTGTTGTTGTTGTAGTTGCCGCCTTTGTTGTTGTTGTAGTTTCTTCCTCTGTTGTAGTGGTTGGTGTCTCAGTGGTTGTTGCTTTCTCTGTCGTTGGGATTTTTGTAGTAGTAGTTGGTTCTCTTGTAGTTGTAGTTGTTGGATCTTCGGTAGTAGTAGTGGTAGGTACTTGAGTAGTAGTAGTTGGAGGCATTTTGGTTGTTGTTGGAACTTTAGTAGTTGTAGTAGATGTTGATTCTTCGGGTGTAGTTGATGAAAATGTTGTCGAAGTACTCTCCGGTAATGTTGTTTCAATGGTAGCTTCAGTGGTGGAAGTGGCAAACGCAGTTGTTGATGGTACAGCTGTTGTGGTTCTAATTGGTTTTTCTTTCTGAAAAATTATTATTGTAAAAATGCAACCGATTATTTACAGCACATTCTTAATTTGCAAAGAAATGTTTTAATATTTCACAAGTAACGCAAAACAAAACGATGATTTATAATGATGAAAAAATTTGAAAGACTATATTTTTATACTATTTAAATGAAATTAATTTTAATTAATTCATGACACGGTATGAAATAAATTATCTGTATATATATATATACACTTATCCCCCGATTTACACGGCACTTTTTTACATGATTTCACTTTTACACAGTTTATAAATTAACAGATTTCAAAAAATTGATAAAAATGTATATTCCGCTCCATATACGCCTATACAAAGATTTGATGACATTTTTGAATTTTATTCCTTTGGTAACACTGATGAAAACAACAGGGGATTCCCGGTGTTGTAAAATATATACATTTAGGGGAATCTCCGTAATATGAACAGGTCGATAAAGATTTAGCAAAAAAAACCTACGCAATTGTTAATTACCGATTTCATGACAAAGTCTTGTCAACCCGAGATCTTGCCTAATTCGTCAACCATTGAGCCAGAATCGCACCAAGAAAACTCAAGTGATGAAAGTGACATCATACCTATCAGAAAGAAAAGACTGATAGTACATGAAAGTGATGACAGTGATTAAACTTATAATTAACTTTTAAGGGTCTTTTTGTTTTTTTGTTCTTTGTTCCTAATGTAAAATAAATTAAATATGTTATATTACTACATTCATATGTTTGTTGTTTTATAAACTAAGCATAATTTTAAGTTTTCTAAGATGTCTTATTTTTTTTTTACTTAAATAAATGACTATCATGCGCATTTTGAGGTTATTTTCGTTTTACACGATTTTACTTAGCAAAATCCAAGATTTCAATTTACACGGTTTTGTGCAGAATCTATCTTCCGTGTAAATCGGGGGACAGGTGTATACTATTTCTATAAACCCCAGTGCATCTCACAAATCATTTTCGTTAAATACATTTAATAAAATAATATTCACTTCTTTTAAGTTGCGAGCAAACATCCGTAACGAACATACATGGATGGCAGTTTATAAATTTAAATTTCTATATTCTAAAATTACAATTAATGTGAAACTAAAAATTCCTAATTTAAACATAAAAAGAATAAAGAATAATATTATGGTGACATCGTTTTAACTTAGAATGTGAACAATAACTTATTATAATTCTAATCAAATCAATTAATTTAATTATATATATTTTTAGAATTTACTTGAATCACGAGAAAATCAGAAATTAAAATAAAGGGTATCACTGAGGCATATGTTTTGTATATTAGAAACTTAACTAAATACATGACATTTGAAAGAAATACTACTGATATGCCTCATAAAATCGGTTTTTGAACACATTGAACTGTAACTTTTTTAACTAATCACCCTGTTTATAATTATTTTTCCTGCGTCACTGGTCCTGTATCGGCTGTACCGAAACAGGAGGTCATTAGAAACGACAACAACAACATAATTATTTTTTTATTTCGACAGTTTGGGTTAACACGACAAATTAAAACTTCGTAAAATACAGCATATATACAAAAATTAACTGGCTAATCGGTTTCAAAGGCAAAAAATAGCCTTCTTCTTCCGGATCGATAAGAAACGAGACCTCACTGAAGTCAGAACGGCAACTGACAGTTTTTATTTAATGTCAATTTCTATAATCAATAAAAGTATATCAGCCCAGTATTACAGTACTTACCAGAAAAACTTGAACACCTTCCTGTAAGCAGGCATCATCTTCACCACACTGCTCTTCGTCGACATCAGTAAGTAGATAGCAAGTCCTTGTATGGTTCTCTTGGTTTTCTTCTAAAGGTCCCAAGGCTAATCCATTGCAGTCTGCATTACTCTGGCACTGCAGCGCACATTTTATCATATGATAATCTTCATAAGTGTCTATAATCCAATTCTGATGCATTTTGTCCTTGAACCAAAAATGGTACTGAATTTGACTGACATCAAAAGCCATCAAGCATTGCACGCAGATATATGATACCAAGGTGAGCTTAGTGTAGCTATTCAGTTCTATAACGAGCTTGGTTGACATCTTTTATAGCGTATCAATAGTTCTCATGCCATTTAGAATTTGATTTTTGTTTTGAAAAATGATGTGCTGTAAAAAATTCGCAATAAATTTATAGTTACATGTCATTAATGAAATGCACAACTAACATTAATTACGTGTCATAAAACCAGCTGTTGATTTTGCCTGTACAGTAACAGCTTCTGCATTTTTCATCAATAAATTGCAATATGGTTCTTGCTACCTAAAAGTAAAGTAATGGCTGTTTTCGAAATTTCAAGTATCAGCATATTGGCACAAAAATACCAAGATGATATTCAACTATCAACATACTTAACTTCTGAAGTCTTTTCCCTCTCTATGATACTTAGAAAGCAATTGGACCAATTTCTATGTTCTCGTTTTAAGTAAAATATCTTCACGTACAAACTTATAAAAAAATCTGAAAAACGGTGAGCTCATTATTGTGATTGAGTTCATTTTCATTTCTTACACAGGACGACAGGCAAAATGTCAATGAGACAAAAGTAGCTATTTGTCACTAATTTGGACATGCTGATTGTAAATACGAAATTAAAAACATACATCATATTAGCTTAAATATTTAAATGAAGGGGGTGTCAATAAGAATGTGTGTTCGGCAAAAGAATTCTGCCATTCTGAAAATAATCAGTCGCAAAAAAAAAACCGCTACCAGCTTTTTTTGTTCGATTTACACCAGTTCTATTCCAAATCTGTAAAAAAATCGCAATAAATTTATAGTTATATGTCATTAATAAAATGCACAACTAACATTAATTACGTGTCATAAAACCAGCTGTTGATTTCGCCTGTAAAGTAACAGCTTCTGCATTTTTCATCAATAAATTGCAATATGGTTCTTGCTACATAAAAATAAAGCAATGGCTGTTTTCGAAATTTCAAGTATCAGCATATTGGCACAAAAATACCAAGATGATATTCAACTACCAACATACTTAACTTCTGAAGTCTTTTCCGTCTCTATGATACTTAGAAAGCAATTGGACCAATTTCCATGTTCTCGTTTTAAGAAAAATATCTTCACGTACAAACTTATAAAAAAATCTGAAAAACGGTGAGCTCGTTATTGTGATTTTGAGTTCATTTTCATTTCTTACACAGAACGACAGGCAAAATGTCGCTGAGACAAAAGTAGCTATTTGTCACTAATTTGGACATACTGATTGTAAATACGAACTTAAAAACATACAACATATTAGATCAAGTATTTAAGAAATGAAGGGGGGGGGGCAATAAGAATGTGTGTTCGGCAAAAGAATTCTGCCATTCTGAAAATAATCAGTCGCAAAAAAAAAAAAAAATACCAGCTTCTTTTGTTCGATTTGCACCAGTTCTATTCCAAATCTGTAGCATCCAAAAAGCAAAACTATTTTTTTTTATTCTAACTCGAATTTATTAACATTTAGGTGGATAGCATAAAATGTCTCCAAGGTGTTCGCTCCTCCCCTCCCCCCGGATGTATTCCTGAAAGAAACACTATGTACACGTTAGGTCTATAGTAAGATAACTACGCCCGATTGAATAAAAGTGACTGTAGTTCCCCTAGCTGAGAATTTAGAAGTTAGTGTAAAGAACTCGGCAACTAAACGAGATATACACAAAAGGCCTATTACAGAGTTGTTCAGCATTGTCTAATGAATAGGAATTAAAAACCCGGAACGAATGAAACGGCTAAACGGAAGGCAGTAAATACCAGTCATATTTAACCGGTTGCTAGATTCATACCCACGCCACAATGCTGATAAACAATGCCAAACGCTTCACAAGCGTATGCAAATAATGCCAGTAACATTGTACCCATGTGTGAAATAAAAAGCACTTGCATGCACCAACGCTTACATGGACTAGATTCCTATATATGTAAGTGTTGTGTAATTTAGCATTACTGAATAGGATAGCCGTTTGCCTATAACCATACTGTGTCAAATTAATGCCTTCTGTAACAATTTTATTGTCGATTTCCACTCACTAATCAATGCTCTACAACTTGTTGTAGAGCACTGGTCAGTGAGTGGACAAGTTGTTTGGCACCGACAAAGTCGTTTGGTACCGAGGTAGTATCCTAGCTTTTAAATTTTCCGCTAGAAGCCTGCAATTACTTTTCTTCGATGGGGCGTGGTCACTTTGTTGTAGATACACGTAACATGTGCACTCATCAATATTTCTTATTTCGGAGCTTAAAAGCATTCCTAGGAAGAATATGTATCGTTCCGTATTGAGGGTAATATAGATGATTCATTGACTTAAAGGGTCGTGGAAAAATTTCTGAAAAGAGTTTGTACAGAATAACTATTAGGGGCAGACAGTTTTCTCTAAAGAATTAATTTGAGTAAATAAACATCGTGTATCCAAGCAACGATAAAAGTTCATTGAATCAAACTTTTTACTTTCCTTATATACATAATGTATATTACTTTCCTTATATACATAATGTATAAGGAAAGTATTGTGACGGGGTCAAAAATTCGAATTCGAGTTTTCGACGGGAGAGCACGTTTCAAGCATCCCTGATCACGAATCAAACATTTTTTAGGTGATGGGTGTGTGTGTGTGTGTGTGGAGACGATATCTCACGAACGAATGAAGCGATTCGAATGAAATTTGGTACAAAAATCACAATTCGTAAATACTGGAAGTCTATTGTTTTTAAACGTAATCGAATGTTCAGAACCCCCCCAAATTTTTGAGTGAAATATTTTAAAAAATCGTCAAAAAATGAAAACTTTTAATAACGTTACGCAAATAGACATTTCTTATGTAATTTTTCCTTAGAAAACGATTGACATAAACTTTTAAACGCTATCATAAACCGTTCTCGAGATATTGCACATTTTTCAAATAAATTTATAAAAATATCCCATAAATTAAAAATAAATATTTACTATTGAGAAACATGTTCACTTTTCATATGTAATATCGTGCGATAAATTTGGTGACATCATTCTCGTGGATCTAGCTCGTTCCATTCATGAGAAAATATACTTTGAGTAATACTTTTGTATTTGAACGCCAATAGTCATTTATCTGTTATGAGAATATCTTATTTCTCCGTCCATAACGATTGGCGAGATTTTGACGACGAATTTGACGGAATGTCGCCATCTTGGCAATTTTTTTAATGTTGCCAAATTAACGAAAATCTCGCCCAATGTATAAAATGACGCTAAATCAATGAAAATGACGACTCATTGACGAAAATTCAGTATCTTATGAAGAATATAAGTATCTACTATAAGAATAACCTTTTTTTTTTACTGTAAAAGTAGTAAATTTATTGCATATATAAGGAAAGTCATGTGCTGCCCACATCAATTTTTTTTTATAATGCTGTCTGACATGTTACAAAGAAACTATTTTGAGCGTAATGTAGTTGCAGCATGTTGTAAATGAAATACCATATAAACTAAAAATCGAAATAATGGTATTAGAAAGAAGGATATAAAACTCTTGTGGATACAACACTTGAAAATGCCATAATGCTTTGTTAATTATATCTAGGTGTCGCTATTCTTAGTAAAGTAGCCGCTATTGTCAGTTGACATAACAGAAAGACGTAATATTTATTTTATGTATTTTTATATACTTTGATTTCCCCTTAAATTAAGAGTTCCCTAATTATGAGTATAATGAACCAGTATCGTTTCATATTGGTTGTAGGATAGATTACAGAATATGTGGAGATAAAAATAAATTGAAAGGTAACATAAGTTTAAATAGGTAGGAATATTCTTTATTATTTTAGTTCTAATTTGTATCGCGCTAATAATTTATATTTGCAAAGTTGACAGTTTAAATAAATATTTTAGACCTTTCGCCATAGAAATGCATGCAATGCAGGACTATTTTTCTTACCCGAGCGCTACCTGAATTATTGTGTCAAACGATATTGGCGTTTTTTTAATACGAAGTTTTAACTCCTTACTTTTACCTCCATGATCGAAACAATAGCCCATCTTCTGTCATTTTTTTCTTGGTCTACATGTTACGAAATAAGATAGTATTTGAAACATTATAATGAAATTTTTAATCTCCGTGTTAACATAAAATTAAAATCAGAGTTTAGGAATTATGGTGTTCATCATAAATGCCTAGATATTTAAAATAATTTAAAAAGTAAATGTAAAAAAGAACTTCAATTATTTTTTTTAAATACACACTGTATTTCAGAATAGTAAACAAAGATTTTCTGGAATTTAAAATGTTTCAAAAATTGACAAAAAATTTGAAAGCTAAGTATTTAAGACCTGGGAGAAAAATGTGTTTGAATTTAAATTATTTAAATTAAGCAAAAGTTTTAAAACTTTAATTTATTATATAGAAGAAGCATTAAAACCTTTTTAATGGTGTAGATAACAAACAAAATATAACTATACATTTTGGATATAAAAAATAAATAAAAATAAGTCACTCTTATGAAATACCTTAAATCAATTTAAGCTTAAAATGGGAAACAGAAAATGCTAAAAATCTGTATGATGGGTATAGCTTTTGATTGATATATAAAGTATTTGAATTTAATTATAAGCAATACCACCATAAAACTTCAACTGCTATTCAACCGAATACGCTCATACGTTTTACTGGCTTTGAAATATTAATATTTACTCATTAACGAGAGGGACGTTAGTGAGCATAGTGTGCAAGGGGCGAAACCTCTAATGTATTAAAACGTGTACAGAATAGATTTTCTGCAAAGAACCTATAAAAGCTGTACTGGAAAATGAACTGATACTATACACAATCGCCGGGCACGACAGCCCAGTAGTTAGCACTTGGACGATCCAAGTTCAATTCCCCCTTTTCCGAAACTCTCGCCGTGTTTACGCGGAGTACGATCACGTTAAACATATGTGTCCGTATGTCCTTCCGAGAGGTTGGTGGTAGGGGAAGGTGGGTACGGTCCTCCTGAATGACACCTCCACTAGGTTCCGGTCTAAATTGGGGTGGCACTTTCCGGCCGTCCAAATAGTTATCTTACACCTTTAGGTAGGTTGGACGGTCTGGGCCGAAGTAGAAGTAGATACAATTGCAATCATCAACAATTATTAATAAACAAACATTTCAGACGGAACTCATTTTTTATATAAGAAAAACTCTTTTTGAATAAATAATGAAAATTTGTGTATCAATTTGAAAAGAATATGCAGGCAACATATCAACGAATCTGCAAATGCTCTGGCTTTTCCTGTGGCAAACAATATTAATATACAAGAGAATTAAAATTATTCAATGCCCTAAATCTCATTTAAAAAATTATCTCAGACAAATATCTAAGATAGATTTGCAAATAAATTGACAGCATTCACAAAACAGAAGGTTTTCATCTTCTTTATTACCTTTAATTAATATTAACTTTTGCACTTCATCTAAATATTTTACCTGGTTCCTAACCATCCATGGCCCTTTTCCCTCATTTATCCACAGGCTAAACAAAATTAATTTTCCAAATTGTATTTGTAACACAGCAAAAGGCAATTCAATAAAATTTCTTTTGATTGTCCACTAACAAAGTATCACCACTTAAGAAACAATCTTTAACAAGCTTCCAACATTGTACTCGTATAAATATATAATAAAATAACACATTTATTCAAACTAAAATAAACTCTCTTGTGATCTTTCTTCAAGAATACAAATCAGTTTTTCCTGCCGTGATCCTTTCGATTTTCCTATACACTTAGAATAATGTATAAGGAAAGTATTGTGACAGGGTCGAAAATTCGAATTCGAGTTTTTACGGAAAAATACGTTTCAAGCATCCCTGAACACGAATCGGTGATGTGTGTGTGTGTGTGCGTATGTGTGTGTTGAGACCCAGACCGTCCGACCTACCAGAACGGTGTAAGGTAACTGTTTGGACGGTCGGTCGTATGTGCGTGTGTGTGTGAATGTTCATGTGTGTGTGTTGTTGTTGTTGAGACCCAGACCGTCCGACCTACCAGCAAGGTGTAAAGTAACTGTAAGGACGGCCGGGAAGTGCCACCCAATTTAGACCGGAACCCAGTGGGGGAGGCATCCACAGGGACCGTACCTTCCTTCCCCTACCACCAACCTCTCGGAAGGACTTACGGACCCACATGTTTAACGTGATCGTACTCCGCATGAACACGACGGCATTTGTGGCAGCGTGCAAATCTAGCGCGCAAACCACGGGGATACCGCACCCGAGATGGCCAACAGCACGCGGCGTTCCGAGGTGGTCACCCACCAAGTACTAACCGCGCCCGATGCTGCTTCACTTCGGTGATCTAACGAGAACCGGTGTTTTCAGCACGGTACGGCTGTTGGCCTCATGTGTGTGTGTGTGAATGTTCATGTGTGTGCGTGTGAATGTTCATGTGTGTATGTGTGTGTGTGTATGTGTGTGTGTGTGTGTGTGTGTGTGTGTGTGCGCGTGCGTGCGTGAGTCTGTGCAGACGATATCTCACGAATGAATGGAGCGATTCGAACGAAATTTGGAACTGAAACTACAACCAGTAAATATTCTACTCGAGTCCTTGCCGATGCGTCGGACGGTCTGGGTCTTCAACCAGTAAATATTGGAAGCCTGAATGCAATCAAATGTTCAGAAGACCTCCAAATTTTTAATGTAATTTTGAAAATTTGAAAAAATCATCAAAAAATCAAAATCTTCAATAAAGGTACTTAAATAATAATTTCTTATATAATTATTCATTAGAAAACGATTGGCACAAACTTTAAAACACTAGTGTAAATCGTTCTCGATATAGTCCACATTTTACGTACAAATTTATCAAAAAATCGCAAAAAATTAAAAGCACTAACTATTGTTAAATATGTTCACTTTTCATATGTAATATTATTCAAAAATTTACTAACATCCTACTGGTGTATCTAGTTCATTTCATTCAAGGGAGAAGATACTTTGAGTAATAGTTTTGTATCTAGACGCCTAACATTTCGTCAATAGTCATTTATCTACTATAAGAATAACCTATTCCTCCGTCCGTAACGCTTTTCGAAATTTTAGCGACGAATGACGGGATGTCGCCAAATGGATGAAAATGTCGACAACTTGATAAAAATGTCACTAAATGTGAGGTAATGTTTCACAAATTTTGAATTACTTCATATGACTTCCAGTATATAAAATATACTTTCCTCTCCGTTTGTCTGTTACTCTCAGTGATACATTTGACAAACATGGCAATTAATCTGGCGAAATATCACTAACTTAGCGATTTTTTGCCCCAGATTGACGAAAATATCGTTAAAATTGCAAAAATGACACTAAGTAAAAGGAAATTAAATCAAATTGAAAAATTAATAATTTTAGTATATGGATTCTTTTGCTTACTGAGGATACTATCAACATTGATAACTGTTAATTTAGAGTTACGTGAAATATAAGTTAACTGGGTACTTTGATATAGTGTTACATGTTGTCAACCGGTAAAGCGCCAAATGTACAATTCAACGTTAAAAACACTGTACCGTAGATCTTACTCATCATTTTGTTACTGTGAAAGAAGTAAATGCATTGCTTTATATAGAGAAAGTCAAGTACTGCCCACATCAGATTTTTTCTATTTGATGCATCCTGCCAAATTCATTGCAGATTTTTTTATGTAGTATTATCGTATTTATTCTTTATGAAGTTTATATTTAATGGTCGTCCCAGCAAAGGGATGTTAATGCTTAAAATATATTTTTAAAGAATGTTTAAAATGGTGTATTTTGCACTTCCTTGTTTTTTTTCCCACACACACACACACATTCTTTGTATTTCTTTATATCGTTGAACGTTTATATATCTCTGTACTTCTATGTATCTTTGTACGTTTCAAAATTGTATTTTTCATTTTAATTCATGTGCCATTTTTAACACTTTACAACAAAGTTGAAAAGTGTTTATGACTTTGTTCATTCTGTCTGTCTGTCTGTCTGTCCGTTAGCACGATAACTGCCGTAAAAATGACTTAATCAAAATGAAATTTTAGTATGTTGTTCAGATGGTCTGTAGAACCTATGGGAATATAAATGAATAATATTACCCAATTAGTGTTGGATTGAACCCGGGTCGAAAAAATGAAATACATTGAGCACTATGGGACCTAATTTTTCAAACATTTTTTAAGCGGATTTAATATTCACAAATTGCTTCGAAAATTTTAGGAAATATTCAAATTGTTCCATAAAATATACAAAAAAAAATTCAGCGAAATATATTCAGTAGTTTTTTAAATAAAAATTAAAATAATAATTACACCTCTTATATGAAACGATCACATGACCCACTTCAAAATTATATATGGCATCCATCTTGTTTCAAAATCGTGATTTATTTAAGTTCTTTTTAATTTATATTGAGTGTTGCATCCGTCCTAAAACTACTTCATTTTTGCTTAAATTCTGTGCATCTACATACTGAAACAACGCAATGACAATATATTTGAGTTTAAATGCTCATCTAAATTTGATTATTTCTACAACTAAGCCTATTTTTCACCTATGTAAAATGTAAACAGCAAAATATATAGAATGTGTTGTATTAGAATTCCTGAATTTTTTTAACACAAAATAATTTAGTCCATGGAGTCTGCATGGCTGATATGAATGAAATATTAATTGATTTCATAAAGAGAAGGACGATTTTTTTCGATGAAGTTTTAAGCATAGAGTTTAATTTTTTGTAGCTCCATGGTCTTAAACAAAATGTTTAAATAAAATAAATTATTATAGTATTGTGATGAATGAAATGAATGGGAGAAAGTTATGAATGAAATCCTGTTTTTATAGAGAGATCCAGGCGTGTTATTTTTTCTATGACGTCATTTGAATTAATTTCAGTTGTTTTCGATGAAGTTTTCAAATATAATAAATTATCGTAGTATTATGATAATTCTAAAACTATTACCGAGGAATATATAACATTTTAGAGATGTTTAAACCAGGCAATTTATATTTCAATGCCGTCATTTGAATGAAGTTCATTTTGTTCGATGAAGGTTTAAGTTTTCAAATATAATAAATTAATGCATTATTGTGATAAGTTTCAAAATATTGCCGAGGAATGTATTGCATTTTAGACTTGTTTAAATAAAATTGCATTGAAGTTTGAAAGTGTTTCATAATCAATGCTTTAAGCATGATTGATCTTTCTTGTATAAATTTTAAATAGATGTACGTTTTAAAAAACCATTAATAAACCATTTCATCGTAAGGGTGTCTCCAGGGACGTAAGTACCGGGGGGGTGTGGGGGGGTGTCACACCCCCCCTGACTAAAAAAAGTCGGAAATTTTGGCAATCACTCGGAAAAAAAATCGGAATAAGAGTGTGTTTTGTTCTTCATAAATTTCATTTTAAAAACTTATTTTTTACTTTAATTTTCTAAATGTTCACTACAAAATCCCCGATTCTCTTTCGTGAAGCAAAATCCTTGAAATCCATGTTGAAGCAAAGCCATCTGATGAACGTGAGGCAATGGTTTCTTTGCGATGTCATAAATCTCATTTAAATACGTATCAGCCACCTGGATAAGGGGTATGTCAACGAGGGTGGTCCAGGAAGTCCCCAAACTTTGTCGGCATTTTTCTTGAGGAAATTCGGAGAAGCAGATCTTGCAACCGGAGGGTGCAGATCATTTGTAGTACACATATGTGGGGACCTTCGAGAAGCAATCACGTGATTCTAGCTCTTTGGTGGGGACAAACCATGAAAGAGCAATTAGGTTCCGGTACGAGTTCTTCAGACAAAACCTATTTTCTTCTCTATGCTGTCGGCAAAACAGCAGGAGAAAAATACTGAAACACATTGTCCAGGGATTTGGAAAGTAAACCCAGTATGTATTCCCTTAAAAGTGTCTATAATTAGGCAAGTAATTTATGACTCTCAGAAAATGTGAATGTCTTTTCTGTAAAATGCTGAAAAGCATGGAATCTTCATTCAGTCCAGATTGCTTCAATTTTTCGCAGAGCTAGGTTGTGCCTGCGTAAAGTAAGGTAATATTTTTAAATTATATAAAGGCATGCATATGAATCGTTTATATACGTTTCTCATAATTATTATTATTTATTTTTATTGCTTTTTTAAATTTTGTTATAAAATTGTGCTTTTAAAGGTATCATTTAACAATTTATACGTCATTTAAATCAATTTTCTGTGACAAAATAAAATCGCAAATTGTGAATGAAACACTAGACTATACAAAAAGATCAGCAGTGGTTCCAATACGGGTCAGAACGGACCGAAAATTTAGAGTTTTTCCCTGCCTGGCACGACAATAGCAGTACTTAAACCAGTCCCGAAGACCATCGAGTCACGGCTTGATCCGGCCCGAAATAATTTATATTCATATGTGTTAAAAACATGAATGTGTAGAAAGCCCAGGCCGCCCGACTCACCCGAGAGTATGAGCAGCAAGGTGAGCGGCCGCCGAAAACATGAATGTGTTGAAGACCCAGACAGTCCGACTCATCCGATGACATAGAGCATCCTCTTGGACGGCCGGGAACATGAATGTGTTGAAGACCCGGACCGTCCGACTCGTCCTGAGGACTTGAGCATCTATTTGGACGGCCGGCGGGAACATGAATGTGTCGAAAGCCTAGACCATCCGACTCGTCCGAGGACTAAGAGCAACATAATGGATGGCCGGGTACATGAATGTGTAGAAAACCCAGACCACACGACCAACCCATAGGCTAATGGTAGCTTTCTGTGTGGCCGGGGGTACATGAATGTGTGAAAATTTTCTACGAAGAATTGAAATAAAGTTTTTTTTTTAAACATTTATCTATATATAGCTGACATAAAGACAATTATTTCATGTATTCAATTAAAACTCATTTGAAAAATTTTCAAAATTAAATATGTTCGGCCTGGCGAAATAAATATATTCGGCCCCAGAAAAATTTTCAAAATAAAATATGTTTGACCTTTTTTAAAAGTCAAGTTTGAGCCTGGCCCGAAACAGCTTTCTAAAATCAACGGCATGGCCCGAGTCGAAATGATTTCGCTTGAATAACATTTTTCAATGTAGATAGTTTATCTTTTTTGACAATTTTAAAATAATTTTAAATAATTAAGAACCACTTTTTCAAAATGGTTCAAAATATTAAGACATCGAAATTAGGACCACATCTACAAAATATTAAAATATCGAAATTGTTGCCACTATTTTTCAAAAACTAAGAACCTATCCAAAATCCAATTGTCCACTCCTATATGGTTTTCAAAGGACTACAAATAACCTAATATTATTTATAGCTACCACTTTTTGTTTTCGAGAAATAAGCATTTCTAAACTTAAGCAAGAAAGGTCAATCATGCATAAAGCATTGATTATGAAACACTTTCCAACTTCAATGCAATTTTATATAAACATCTCAAATGCGATACATTCCTCGGTAATATTTTTAAAATTATCACAATACTACATTAATTTATTATATTTGAAAACTTCATCGAAGAAAATGAACTTCATTCAAATGACGGCATTGAAATATAAATTGCCTGGTTTAAACATCTCTAAAATGCGATATATTCCTCGGTAAATTTTTAAAATTATCATAATATTTCAATAATTTATTATATTTGAAAACTTCATCGAAAACAAATGAACTTTATTCAAATGACGTCATCAAAATACAAATCGCCTCTCTATAAAGGCAGCATTTCATTCATAAACATTTTTCCAACCGTTTCATCCATTACAATACTATAATGATTTATTTTATTTAGAAATTTGAAAAATTGTTATCTACCTTATTTATTTTAAAATATGAAACCTCTCTTATATATAAAATAATAAAACCGTTGGAAAAATATGTATTATATAATATATCTCGTGTCTCTTTCTGGAGGATATAGCGAGAGTCAGAATTTAATTGAATTTGTTTTTCTCCCTATATTAAATAATTTTTATTTAAAAAACTACCTAACATATTTTACTGAAATTTTTTTGTATATTTTATGAAATAATTTGAATATTTTCTAAAATTTTCGAAGCAATTTGTGAATTTTAAAGTCGATTAAAAAATGTTTGAAAAATTAGTTCCTGTAGGGTTAAATGTATTTCATTTTTTCAACCTGGGTTCAATCCAAAACTAATCGGATGATATTATTCATTTATATTCCCATAGGTCCCACAGACTGTTTGAAAAACATACTAAAATTTCATTTTGATAAAGTCATTTTTACGGCAATTATCGTGCTAACGGACAGACAGACAGACAGAGTGAACAAAGTCATAAACACTTTTCAACTATGTTGTAAAGTGTTAAAAACAGGATATTATCAATCTTTTTAAACTTGATAAGAAGATTCCTCGAAAATTGCATTAGATTTATAAAAACACATTAACGCGCTTAAACACGCCTTTTCTCGTGGGGCGCGGTAGTCCAGTGATTAGTGCTCGGATTGCACTCGGTAGGCTTCGGTTCGATTCCCTCCGCTGCCAAAACTGCCGTCGTGTTCACGCTGAGTACGATCACGTTAAAAATTTTGGTCCGTAAGCCCTTCCGAGAGGTTGGTGGTAGGGGAAGGAGGGTACGGTCCCTGTGGATGCCTCCCCCCACTGGGTTCCGTTCTAAATTGAGTGACTCTTCACGGTCGTCTAAACCGGTACCTTACACCTTTCTGGTAGGTCGGACCGTCTGGTTCTCAACAACAACGCCTTTTCTCGTTGCGCTGAATCACCTTTAGGATTGAAGAAAATGCAAGGAGGTAAAAATCGGGATTATGTTTATAGTTATCCGATTCAAATGATTTTTTTACAATGCTTTTAATGGCAAATAATTGTATTTTTAAAAATATGAATCATACCTTTAAAATTCAAGGAATAAGAAAACTTCTCAATTTAAATCACTTTATGTGTTTCGTCTGCTGCACTTTTGTGAAATAAATGCCGAAAAGTAAAATTAGATAATTAAATACTATCTCCGAATATTTTAGTGCTATAGAAGAGATTTGTCAAGCGAATTCTTATAAAATAATTGCTCGTTTAAAAAAATCAAAATGATATCTGTAAAATTCTGGAACTTAGAATTTTTGATTTCATCACCCACATTGTGTCGCGCTAATTGTCTATAAACATCTGCCATTCTGCAAACAATAGTCTGCTGGGATAAATGGATTTAGAAACAACGAAATTTCGACTTTAAATATTCATAACCTTTAAACTAATTGAATTAAAAAAAAAAAAAATCCCGGCAAGGTGCATATTTGCATAAGTTGATATGCCAAATCTTCGAAGCTGTTGAAAGCTTGAATTCTTTTCTACGCGTTACACACACACAGAAACAGAAATCCTTTTGAAAAATACTAAATATGTAATAATAATGCAACATTTACTCGGCCGTGCGATATTAAATTGTATATAAATTAAAATGTTACAGTAAAATGTTAACTACGTCAAAATGTTTTTATAAACCTTTTATTAATAGAGAAAAATATGTTAAATAGTTGAGCTTCCAATAAATCAAAATTTTCATTAGTTATAATTTTACCGTTGTACATTTTGTAGACACATTTTATATATTATATTTTTATTAATAAATAATCATTAATTTATTTATAATTACTATTATTTTATTTTTAAATTAAAATATTTCTTTCTCGTGCAAATAAAAATCCCCCAAAATATTATTTAAAATTAAACAGAGTTATTTCAAAATAATATACCAACATTGATAGTTGCGAAATATTATATTCAGATTTTTGTGGTCATCATTTGGTATTTATATAGTCACAACCTCTCTACTAGATTTGTCCCTATAAGTAGGAAACATAAAAGTAATGAAATGATCCTACATATTCAATATCGATGAAGAAGCCAGTGAAATAGATCAAAATAATGAATAACATAATTTTTTTGTTTTTGAAAGTCAGCTGTCCATAAAATATGGTGATGCTTTATATTACTTCATTCATTTCTGATTCTATTTGCACCACTTAATATGCACTCGTTTCCAGTAATAATTTACTTATACTAAAAATTTTGGTGTTCAATTAAAAAAAAATTGTTTTTATATTTTGTGGACTTCCCATCTCTGCAATTGGTTTATTTAATCTTACGTTCTTTCGAAATATTTATTTCTCGAAGACTTTGATCGAAGTTGAAATTTTTTTATAAACCAGCAAACTTCCGCGCACTTCGGACACTAAACTCATGTAAGTACACCATGAGAAACAGGAACCGGCATGAGAAACAGGAGCATGCATGAGAAACAGGAACCGGCGGACATCAACTGCCCCCGATCCTCCCACCCACTTCTAATATCCACAGTTACATACCAGTAATACACACCCCTATTCAATATTATTATCTCTTATAGGATAATATCTCCCTATAAAGACATACAAACTATACCGACTCCTAACATAACGCAATGAAGTTACGTTCCTCTATAACCTTAGCAAATCAATTTATCAAGTTTAATACCTCAAACTTTTCATCTTAAGTTTTTAATTGGTCTAGCCATACCATAGAAGAAAAGAGTCTAACTCTCTCTAACTTTATGGATCATATAATTCAGCTCCAACCAATCTATCTATAAACAAAGTTTGTATAATTGCATCGTTTACAACGTGATTTTGAAGATAAAGCAGAAAATAAGTCTCTCTAAGTCCATGGCTTAGATATTCATATTCTGAATTTTTAAATAGGGATGACCTCACAAAATTAACTTTCCTAGTCAGCTGAATCATGGAGGTGGTCTCGCCTTTAACTTCATGAGTTGAATACAGTTTTCCTGTTATTTCTTCAAGCATTAAGTTCTCATAACCATGCAATTGCATCATGTTGTGGCAACATCTTCGACCTGAGATTATAAACAAAAATAGCAAAAAAGGCCAAACTTTGAGAGGCTATCTTCCCAGATCCAAGGGTTAATTTTAAAAACGACTTTCAGATTTAAATTCAGCATGGTAAAATCAGCAAACAGAAGTTTTTTAGCCTTCGAAATTGTATTTGGTGCTCTGACATGATGACACTGCGCTTTTAAAAAGGTGATTAAAAATTCGTTCAAATCAGTGATGAAAAAGCATTGAAGCTATACACACAAAAAATTATATGCACCCATAAGAAATTGAGCCTACAGCCACGAAGATCGACATATATGTGTCGTTTGAGAAAATATGCAAATGATTAGAATTTGGGATCAGTTAAAAACGTTTTATTAAGAAATGGTGACAACAAGAAGCTGATATTTTATTAAGTGGTTTCCGACTATACAAGTCGATATTCGGTGCGGCATAGGGTCAGTTAGGTTGCTTATATCCCTCTGCGGAAGATTCTGCCACAAATGTTGAAACCGATCAGCTAATTCAGTGGTATTCAGAGGAGGCTACAATTGCTGTCACAGCATGTCCCATACGTTCTCTATTGGTGATAGGTCTGGAGATCTGAATGGCAATAGGAGGGTATTAAATCCTTGAAGACATTGTTGAGAAAGTTGTGCAGTATATGTTCGAGCTTTGTTTTGTTGGTAAATAAAACCTGGGCGACTTGACAGGATAGGCAGAGCAATTGGCGGCAGAATATCGTCAACGTACAAGCGAGTCTTCAGATTGGCTTGCAACAACTAGAGGAGATCTTTACACTTTCGACCCAGACCGTATGACATACACCAAAGTGTAAGGTATCTGTGGCCGGGATATTCTCATATCTATGGCCGGGATATTCCCATATCCATATCTATGGCCGGGATATTCCCATTTAATCTAGTGGGGACACAACTACAGCTACCGTACCATCCTCCTACCACCAACTTCTTGTAACCCACATATTTAGGTCTTAGATAAAAGCCCGCTATACTACATAAAGAATTGTATTTTCAAACGCGGATGATTTTCGTCAACTCCGAAAGGAACCGCGGCCCAACAATGTTAAAGTGTAATATGCACTCACTCCAGTTGTATTCAATAGCTCACTGTTTTTCGAAGTTTTTTGGTTTCGGAACCCCAAAATGAGAAAAAGTCCAATGTGGTCCAAACTGTACATCAAAATTCTTTAATTTTCCGTAAATTTACACGAAACTATAACACACGTTGAAAAACGCTGTATAACTCAATGTTAGTTTCAAACCAAATTTAGAAGCATGCGATCAACAAACCTGAAAAAAAAAAATAAAGAAAATAAACGATCCTTTCTCTAGGAGAGTGCTCAGGCATGTGTAATCTACCGGGGAGAAACCGCAGTCCTATGCATCTCATTAAGGGAGATGCATTTGTTGCTTTGATGCGTTTTCTTAAAAAAAAATGTAGTAATTAAAAAAAAAATGTTAGACTGCGAAGATAAACACAACTTTCTGTAGAATTCAAACTGTAGAATTAAGCTAATCTTCCTGTTTTGGATGCTGCAAAGTAAGTATCATATAAACTAAAAAATGCAATTTCGATGTATTTAAGAATATGTGTATGACCACATGCAAGTAGGTTTTCTGGTGGATCATTTGGAATTTTTTTTTTTTAAATCCGTGTCTAGCCGATTTTTCTAAAACAAATATCGAGGAAATGAAACAACGTCATCCCTTATGAGCACTACAAATCATATCATATTAATTTCCTTTGAACAATGTATGTAATGTATGCTATCATGCAGGGGCGGCAAATAGGGGGCGCGAGGGGGTGCGGTCGCGCCCCCAAATTTTTCCTTGTCGTCTATCGGCTTCTCTCTTGTTTTATTGACTGTCCACTGGTCAGTTTTCTCACGCTATGGCGTTTCGAAAGAGCCAACATTCAACCTTCACAATGAAGTTCCCACTTCCGGCTGGAACGAATCCTTTTCAATTTAAAAAGATTCGGGTGATGTTATCCTTTTCACTTGAAAATTCCAAGTGTCCGATTAAATGTATGTGTAGTTAGTGCATGCTCATCCATTCCTTCTGCTAGAAATGCATTTCAGCAGCTCAATGCATGATATTTTTTCATAGAAACATCATATAAAAAACATGCTATTTTCGAAAAGATTCGCTCATCAACAAATACTTTTTCTGGAGGTTCTTCAACTCTACAATCACTAAGTGATACGAGATGGTCTTCCAGAGTTAAAGCCATAAAAGCACTATTTGAAAATTTTGAAGTGGTGATTTCACTGGAAGAATTATCTGAAAACGATTCTCTCAATGGTGGAAGAGCCGAAGCCCTTTTACCATGCATGGCATCGTTCGAATTTTTGTTCCCTTTGTTTGTATTGAAACAGTGTTTTTGATCAATACAATACTCTCTCAAAGCATCTTCAGTCATCTGATCGCAATTTTCAGACTGTACAAGCTTTGGCTAAAGCTACTATTAAAACTGTTATTTTTTTCGCACTGATGCATATTTCAATCAAGTGTGGAGTTTTGTGACAAAACTTTGCGAAAAAATTCTTATTCTGGACCAAAACTGAAAAGAACGTAAAAAAATTCCAAGCGAGTTTGGAGGCGGTGAGAAAAATCCCCATGATGATGTTAAATCATATCACAGAATCAATATTAAATATGATATTATAGATTCAGTATTTAATGAAATTGAGACAGGATTTAATGAGAACAATATATCTGTTTTGTTTGCCCTTAGTTCAGTATTATCCGGATCAGATGCCGAAAAAGAAAAAGAAAATGTTTCAACCATATGCAAAGTATAGACTTCCAGAAAGAGGAATTGCTGTGTGAAATGCGGCTGTTTTATTCAATGGTGAAAAATGAAAACATAGACCATCCCAATTTTAAAAGTCGCCTGGAATATTTTAAAGAGAGGAATTTATAAAATGTGTTTCCTGTCATAACATTATTAGTTAAATTGTTTTTGACTGTGCCAATCAGCTCAGTCAGTTGTGAAAGGTATTTTTAGTGCCTCTTAGGAGGCTGAAAAATTACTTTCGCAGTACAATGGACAAGAAAGACTTTCATTTTTAGCTGTTTTAGCTATAGAACAAGATATACCATTGGATTATGATGATATTGTAAAAAATTTTCTCTTCTTCCAGACTCTGAGAACCTGCCTTTAAAACTTCAATATAAGGTAAACAAATATAGATACTTGTATTTAGAAAAATTATGTTAACAACAAATTATGTTAACACAATTATGTACAAAAATTATGTTAACAACAATTATTTTTCTCAACATCAATTCAATTTTGTGACCTCCCCCCTCCCCTATTAAAAAACATTTTATTTATTCCATATTGTAAATTTTCATTCATACAAATCTCGCACCCCCAAATAGAATGCTGAAATGCCGCCCCTGCTATCATGCACATCCCGTGTCTTACAAAGATAATTTTTGGCCTAGAAACGCGTGTTTTTCTCCTTTCTTGAGGAAATTATTTGGAAATGTGCAATGTGCATTCGAAAATTAGAAAATAAGTTTTAATTATTTACAAAAACCTATTAAAAGACCCAAATTTAGCTAAAAAAAAAGATACATGTTCCGAAATTTACATAACCAATTCTTGGCATAGAAACTCGCGACGTTTTAAGTGCTAGGCAATCATCTGGGAATGTGTCAAGTGCATTCGAAAAAAAAAAAACCCAAAGCATACGAAATTTAATACTTTTTCAAATATATTTAACATTCTGCTAATCCTTGCCCTAGAAACTTGCCTTGTTTCAAATGATAGCTAAAAATTTGGGCATTTGCATAACACATCCGATAATTAAATAACAAATGTAAAATTATTTATAAAACAAAACCCTCAAAACCAAAAATTTGGTTTTGAGACTTTTTTCTTTTTATAAATTGAGGTATGATTTGGATATATACACAAAACATTCGAAAATTAAAACAAATAATTGCCGTTTAGACTTTGAACTGGACAAATGTCACTAGAACAGCAATGCACTCGTTCAAAACCAAAAGTTAACTCACTTGTTTGTGAAGTCGGAAATTTTCAATACTAGTCGGAAAAATTTCCTTCACACCCCCCCAGCCAAGATTGCCCACTTACGTCCCTGGGTGTCTCTATTGTTCCAAGAAAAGTAAAAAAAATCTGATGTGGGCAACACATGATTTTCCTTATATAATGCAATGAATTTACTACTTTTACAATAAAAAAATAGGTTTTCCTTATTGTAGATATTTATATTCTTTCCAAAATATTGAGTTTTCGTCAATTAGTCGTCATTTTCATTGACTTAGTGTTATTTTTATCCATTTGGCGAGATTTTCATTAATTTGGCAACATTAAATACGTCGCCAAGTAGGCAACATTTAGCCAAATTCGGCGCCAAAATCTTGCCAAGCGTTATGGATGGAGAAATAAGTTATTTTTATAGCAGATAAATAACTATTGGCGTTCAAATACAAAAGTATTACTCAAAGTATCTTTTCTCATGAATAGAACGAGCTAGATCCACGAGAATGATGTCACCAAATTTATCACATGATATTACATATGAAAAGTGAACATGTTTCTCAGCAGTTAATATATTTTTTTTTACTTATGGAATTTTTTGATAAATTTATTTAAAAAATGTGCAATATCTCCAGAACGATTCATGCTAGCGTTCTAAAGTTTATGTCAATTGTTTTCTAATGAAAAACTACATAAGAAATGACTATTTGCGTAACTTTTTTAAAGGTTTTGACTTTTTGATGATTTTTTCAAAATTTCACTCAAAAATTTAGAGGGGGTTCTGATCATTCGATTACGTATAAAAACAATAGACTCCCAGTATTTACGGATTGTGATTTTTGTACCAAATTTCATTCGAATCGCTCTATTTGTTCGTCAGATATCGTTTCCACAGACTCATTGACACACACACACAGAGACATCACCTCAAAAATGTTTGATTCGTAATCAGGGATGCTTGACACGTGCTGTCCCGTCGAAAACTCGAATTCGAATTTTCGACCCCGTCACAATACTTTCCTTGTACATTATGTATATAAGTAAAATAATATACATTATATATATAAGGAAAGTAATATACATTATGTATATAAGGAAAGTAAAAAGATACGACAATAGCTTTTATTTGATATCTCAGAGATTTTTACTAAGACGCCGTAAACAAATAACGATTGAATTAGAAAATCTAAAATACATTTTGCATGAGAAATATTTCTTCGTTATTGAACAAATGCAACATGAAAATTGCATTAAAATCAGAGCAAAAGTCGCTAATATAGATAAAAACGCAAGTTTTAAAACTGGGACTGCTCACTTTTCCAAGAGAAAAAAAAATCTGATGTGGGCAGCACATGACTTTCCCTGCAGACTTATATTCACGTTCTCTTTATTTTAATTACATTTAATTCACTTTTAATTCAATTTTCGTTCTCATTTGATAACTGTACTTCTTTTCAAACGTGACGTAGAGAAAATACGAAAAAATAAAATATCTCGAGAACGGCTACTCCTAGTGTAATAGGGTTGGTCTTATTCTTTTCTTTGATAAAAATTAGGTATTAAACAAGCATTTTCTGGATATATTTGAGCATACGTAGTTTTTTATTTTAGATTTTGGAGTTTTTTGCGGGCCATTTTGCAAAAAAAGGCAGGTTATTTTTTTTTCGAATCATACCAAAATCTAATCAGCACCAGGGAGTCCAACAAGTGACTTACCTACCAAATTTTGTTTAATTCGGTCTTTTAGTTTTTCAGCTAGAGTGGATACAAGATTTTGCGGGCCATTTCGCAAAAAAAATGCGGGTTCTTTTATCCCGAATCGTACCCAAAACTAATCAGCACCAGATCCGTCCACAACTGATATACCTACCAAATTTTATGAAATTCGGTCAATTAGTTTTTTTAGTTGGAGTGGATACAAAATCTGCACAGACAGACAGACACACAGACACACATACAGACGTCACGCTAAAAATAGTTTTTTCGTATTCTAGAGATCTCGAAACGTGTAGATCCCTCGAAAACTCGAGTTGCGATTTTCGACATGATTCCAATACTTTCCCTATACATTACCATGTATTGCAGGGAAAGTAATAAGCCCCAGAAATGATAGAAGCGCCCCACCATGAAACAAAAATTCTTGTAATAGAATTTCCTGCTCCCTCCCAAGCGATAATTAGAGAGGGATCACTCAAAGATCGTGTTTTGAAAGCCGTAGACCTCTGTTTAATAATCGAAACGACCCAAACTCAAATCAAAATGGTTAAGAACTTCTTTTACAGACGTGGATTACCGATTACGGTCCTAGAAACCAGAAATTAATGAATCCTTAATAATTGCAAAAAACATAAGAAATAAAGGAACAAAGAAAAAAAATTGCCGTTTTCAAAAGCTGAAGACTGAGAGTTTGCGATAATATTCGTTTTTACTCGAATTTAAAAATTTGTATAAAAAAACTATGGGTTTTCTGGAACATAAAATATCCGACTTCTATGAGATTTTGGAAATTTATCTGTCTCCTATTCAAATAAAATCGAGAGCCTAACTTTATTTTTGAAGGGGGAGATTTTTTTCTGTACCCTTTGTTTTAACCGCTTTTTATCATGATTGTAGGATCCTGTAGCGGTTTTCACAAATATTTTTAAAAATATAAAATATTTCGAAATTTTGAAAATTTTGCATCGTTTCCTACAATTCAAAAATAAAAATCCAGGTCCTTCGGAATAAGGGGACTTGGGAATACATAAATATAAACTTTTAAACATATTTGTCAAAGGTTTCAGTTTTTAATGTGGTATATTGCTTAGACATTATTTTAAAATTGGATAATTCGAATTCAGGGATGCTTAAAACAAGTACATCTATCCAAATGTGAGAGTTGGATTTTTGACCCGATCACAAAGCGTGCACTTTACACATTATACTACGTAATGTAGGGAAAGTAAAAATTGCCGGTATACAGATTGATAAAATATGTTTAAATACCTGTATCAGTCCTTCCACTACGTGTACAATTTTTTCACAACGTTTAAAATAACAAATCTGTTAATGAAAGAACCCAATTCCAAATAAAAGTTACAAATATGATATAATTCTGTAATTCAAATTTTAGTTTTAAAATAATTTAAGTTAGAATGTTTTTCTTAAAACTTACGGATGACATACAAAATTCAAGACAAGCTATCAGCTTTGACTTGTACTGTACTTTGAATCTTGGAATGCCCACCCACTTTACAAATGCGCACGTGTTGCTCATTTGTTTCACGTATAAATAGAGTAGCAACGCAAAGTTTATTTATGTCGTGACATTGTTCTCTTCGTTACTTACTGTATGCATTCATAAATTAATAATGCTCTAATAGTTTTAGTTCTTTTGATAGCGTTTAACCCTAGCAACACAGAATAAATATTTAAATGATGATTTTTCACGCATTGGAAGTGAAATACCATAAATTTTCATACGTTAAATAATATAAATAATTTAAAACGTAAGCACGTGAATCCCTGCTATTCATCTACGTACTTAAGCATATATAAAATACAGCATTATAACATATATATATATATATATAGTGTGTGTGTAATAATAATACTTAGCTAGTATGAAATGTTATAAAAATATTTTAATAATATCCAGAGAATGTAAAATACATTTATTTATTGCGCATATGCAGCTTATAAATAAGATGATTTCAATAATAAAAATCTGATGTGGGCAACACATGACTTTCCTTATATAATGAAATGAATTTACTACTTTTACAGTAAAATAAATAGGTTTTTCGTCTTCTAGTACATACTAATATCCTTTCCAAGATATTGAATTTTCGACAATTAGTCGTCATTTTCATTGATTTATCGTCATTTTTATCCATTTGGCGAGATTTTCGTTAATTTGGCAACATTTCAAAAAGTCGCCAAGTTGGCGACATTCGGCCAATTTCGTCGCCAAAATCTCGCCAAGCGTTATGGACGAAGAAATAAGTTATATATATATATAACTTATTAGATATTGAATTTTCGCCATATATTATATAACTATTATTATATATTTATATATTATATAACTTATTAGATACTGAATTTTCCACAATTAGTCGTCATTTTCATTGATTTAGCGTCATTTTTATCCATTTGGCGAGATTTTCGTTAATTTGGCAACATTTCATAAAGTCGCCAAGTTGGCGACATTCCGCCAATTTCGTCGCCAAACGTTATGGACGAAGAAATAAGTTATTCTTACAGCAGATAAATTGGCGTTCAAATGCAAAAGTATTACTCAAAGTATCTTTTTTCATGAATGGAACAAGCTAGATCCACGAGAATGATGTCACTAAATTTATCGCATGATATTACATATGAAAAGTGAACATGTTTCTCAATAGTTAATATTTATTTTTAATTTATGGGATTTTTTTTATAAATTTATTTGAAAAATGTGCAATATCTCGAGAACGGTTCATGATAGCGTTTAAAAGTTTATGTCAATCGTTTTCTAAGGAAAAATTACATAAGAAATGTCTATTTGCGTAACTTTATTATTGGTTTTGATTTTTTCAAAATTTCATTCGAAAATTTAGGGGGGTTCTGAACATTCGATTGCGTATAAAAACAATAGGCTTCTAGTGTTTGCAGATTTTTGTACCAAATTTAGTTCGAATCGGTCCATTCGTTCGTCAGTTATCGTCTCCACAGACTCACTGACACACACACACACACATACTTTCACACACACACACACACATACTTTCACACACACACACAGACAGACATCACTTCAAAACTGTTTAATTCGTGATCAGGGATGCTTGAAACGTGCTCTCCCGTCGAAAACTCGAATTCGAATTTTCGACCCCGTCACAATACTTTCCTTATACATTATGTATATAAGGAAAGTAAAAATCTCATGTGATGATGCGTTTGTTGCGATTGTGTGACGTACTGATCAGAGGCAGATATTTGCATATGCCTACATTTCTAAACTGTTTTAATGTTCATTTTGATTGTGCCATTTCCAAGTTTTATTCTGTAATTAATCATGTATAATTGTAAGGTATTTTTCAGGAAGCATATTTTTAAAAAACTGTAAATAAATCTAAAGATAAGAGGCAGATATTATTTGCCTATGATGCATTTCTGCATTGCGTCATTTGCACTCTTGCTGTAAACATTTTAATATGTGGTTAATCCCTCGCCAACTTTGTTTAAACATATCTCTGGAACTTTTTATGATAAAATGCTGAAATTTTGTACATCACCTTATTAGTGTATGGAGCACATTTTACTCATTGGAAATGTTTTTGTACGGCGGGCCGTATAAAAACTTAAAATTTGTATTTCTTCAAATTTAATCCCCTGAAAATTTTTATCGATTTCATAAATTCCTGTACCTTTTTTACGCAACTTTGTAATTTGTTATATATGTCTAAGATCAATATTTAAGGAATAAAGCCGAGGTCAGTTTTTTGGGACACCCTGTATATAAAGTATATATATATATATATATATATATATATTTCTACACTTCTTCACTTTGTTATTTTCAATAATTATATTTTTCAAGGAAATAAATTATACTTACAAGTCTCAGGAGTTCCACAGGGTGGCTATAGTAGCAATATGTTAGCTAATACCTTTATCATTATGAACAGTCTTTAACTTCAATAGATAATAAAATTTACAGATATGTTGATGATCTGATTTGCTTAGTATGTACTGAAAATTATGTCATTGATATAGATCTCAATCCAGACAATTTGGAATTAATTCCTAATGAAGTCATTATTAGTAATAATATTAATTTTTTGGATTTAAATCTTTTTATTGAACCTACTAATGGAATTGTTACAAATTTATATGATAAAAAAGACTATTTTCATTTTAACATTAATAAAATATTACCATTTAATTCCTGCAACTTGATTCAATTGTTTAGAAATATTATACTTAATCAGCTTTTTAGAATTTACAGATTATCAGATAAAAAAAAAGTTTAAATTTAAAAATATAGGAAAATTTCTTAAACTTGTATATTGCAGACAACATAATATAGACCTAAACGGAATATAATCCGCAACCTTCCACCGGAAAACAACCGCCCTGTTAATTTGACGGAAGCCAACTTGCAGGTTTCCTACTGCAGCTCTATCCGTAACTGCAGGCAGCCTAAACACAGCCATTCTTAGAGCCCTCCAAGGCATTGGGCACCACCACAAATTCACGCAGAGCGTCCAGATAGCGTGCTGCAGTAATCGGAACAATGGGCCAATGAGTCCTTTGGAGGAAATGGCGGCCCAAACCATTACTTTCGCCGGAAGCAGGGACAATGAGACGGGAACATGGGGATTTTCTGTTCCCCATATGCGCCAGTTGTGCATATTGACGAAGCTGTCGAGGTAAAAAGAAGCTTCGTCGGTAAACCAAATGTTTCCCGCATGGATATCGCCGACATCAAGCTTTTGCATCATGTCGTTCGCGAACGTCTCTCGTGCATTCATGGGAGCAGCACTGAGGGGGTTGCCGAGTCTGAACTGAATCTTGTATGGAAACAGGTGTAAGCTGTGGCGAATGAGACGATGCGTGAACATCCGTCGTATTCCTGTCTGAGCTGCGACACGGCGAACGGAAACCCGGGGCCGCTGTTGGACAAGCTGAGCATTCGCCTCTGTGACTGTCGAACGCTGTCGCCCTACCTTTCCAGCACGGTCATCCTTCACGTTCCCAGTCCGTTGAAATTTTTCAAACAGAAACTTTATTGTACCCTCTTTCGGTCCTTTGATCACATTGAACTTCCTTCGAAAACTTCGTCTTGTTTCAACAACACTGTGATTCAGGCGGTGGAATTCCAACACAAGAAATATTCCCTATTCCAAGGAATAAACCACTTTTTCACAGCAAACTTACAATCTGTGAACAGCACACGCTAACAGCAGAAAGACGACTTACAGAATGGCGATCGCACGGACTGTTTTTCCTCATATCTCTAGCAGATCGCCTGCAGCGCCATCTGATGCTGAACTGTGTAATTAATTTCGAAAGTCTGTCTGACTGAAAATGTACTGTTGTCCCAAGCACATTGCAGCAAACGGTGCATTTCTATCGCTACCCGTTTACTTTTTATTTATTTTTCAAATAGACCGGACATTTTTGGGACACCATGTATATATATATTAATATATATATATATATATATATATATATATATATATATATATATATATATATGATCAAAAGTATCTTGACACTTTGGATGTTAGAATGTGTTTCGAATTTCTAAACAAATACCTGACAAAGTGTTCTGCAACTTTGGTGATGTAAAGAACATGCTTGACCCCACACTTTCCAGTAAAGTTTCGGTGAGTTGTGCATTTAGGGGACCACCAAGATATTGAAAAAGGGTGGAAATATATTTGATCACCCTGTATCATAAAAAGCTGGAAATGGTTTGAAACTTTCACAAAACAGTTAACTAGCTTTGTTCAAGTTAACTAGCTTTGTATAAGCATTTTCGTAAAACAGAAACGTATATTCATGAAGGTATAAACGCTTCTTTAAGCAAAAACCAAATTTTGTTACATATCTTTTGCTTACAATATCCATAGGTTTCAATCAAATTTCACGAAACTTACAGAACATTTGTCAACGCCCAAGAAAAACATTTTACTTCAATTGAAAATTAATGTATTGAATATACGATGAGATATAAGTATTTGAAGAAACAAAGTTTTTACTGCGCAGGCGCGAAACATAAGAATAGTTTTCTTTTATGATTTTGTAGTGAATACAGTAGGGCAACTTCTATAAAAAATCCACTGGAATATCGTGAAAATTCACAAAAATATCGACTATATAGTGATCAATTTTTCTCTGACTCTCTGAAAGTACCTGGATGATAAGGGGAGTTCCACAAATTGACATGTTACAAATTCATCGGACACCCCTGTTCTGAAAATGAACTAGTCCAATTTTATGCAAATAATAATCCCCACGTACAGTTGTGTCCGGAGACTTTTGATCATTATTTGCATAAAATATGATATATATATATATATATATATATATAATAGAAGTTTGAAAATCCAATGAACGAAAAGTAAGAAGATGTAACACGATAAACCTAACTTTTTTAAAAACACCCACAGAATAAAATATAATACAGCAGATCATCAATCAAATGGATAAAAAATACAAAACACAAGCTATCAAGTTACAGAAAATCAACCAAATTAAAAGGTATGGAAACAAAAAAAGAAAAACTTAAGCTAAATTCAACTATCTAACAGGCTTACAAAACAAAAGTAAAAATCAACTAATCCTCAAGCAAATGGGGAAAAAAAAAATAAATAAATAAATAAATAAATAAGTAAATAAATAAATAAAATAAATATCGAATCAACAAGTTAATGAAAAATATGAAGGTATGGAATCGAAATAAGTATAACAAACGAAATCATGCACAAACGCATTACACGTGGGCGAGGCTCTAAGCCTAAATCATGAATTGTTAACCTCTACAAAAATCTAATCATGTCCAAGTTTTTTGTAGAAGCAAACACAAAAATGTATGTTTCTGAAGAAATAGATAGATTAAATCTATAAACTATTTCTACTTGGACGACATACATAAAGAAGGAATAAAAAAGAAAAAATGAATACCTGGAAAAAGCACAGCGTATGCACAATCGATTCAATACAGGGTACACTGATAGAAGAGACCAGTGTTGCCATTCGTAAAGAAAAAAATAAAAAACCATTTACTGTTGCCATTCATAAGAATTGAAAAACTGTGAAGCGAAATGTTAAGAAAAAGTATTAATATACAAAAAGAGCTACTAAAAAGAGGGGCAAATAATAGTAATGCTGAAGTGGGAAGTGAAAAAAAAAAAAAAAAAAAAAAAACACAAGAGAATGGAGATGTCTGGCTAATATAAGATACTATGAATAGAATTATATGATACTATGAAAAGAATAATAAAAATCCAGCTATTTTAAATTTTTTAACAATACTATTTACTAAATAAGAGGGATATTTATATAAATTACTAGTAATTTTGAGATTATTGATATGCATAGCATGAAATTTTTTATCAGATAATCTATAAATTCTAAAAAGCTGATTGAGTATAATATTTCTAAACAATTGAATCGAGTTACAGGAATTAAAAGGTAAGATTTTATTAATATTAGAATTATAAAAGTCTTTTTTATCATATAAATTTGTAACAATTCTATTAGAAGGATCAATAAAAAGATTTAAATCCAAAAAATTAACATTTTTACTAATAGTAGCTTCATTAGGAATTAATTCCAAATTGTCTGGATAGTAATCTATATCTATGAGATAATTTTCTGTATGTACTAAGCAAATCAGATCATCAACATATCTGTAAAAAGTATAATCTATTGAAGTAAATAACTTTTCATAATGATAAAGGTATAAATTAGCTAGCATACTGCTACTGCAGCCACCCTGTGGAGCTCCTGAGACTTGTAAGTATAATTTATTTCCTTGAAAAATATAATTATTGAAAATAACAAAGTGAAGAAGTTTAGGAAAATTTATAAATTTAATTTGATTTGAAAGAGGTGTAATATAAGCATTATATAGAGCTAAAATAACATCATATAGATCAGATATCTTAGTAGTGTGCAAATGAGAGAGCTGGACCACAGCCATAAACCCCCCATAAAAACTCCACCCACTTTTAGAAATGTAATGGCTCTATTTCAGCCATTAGTGTGAACATGAGAGAGCTGGCGCAGAACCATAAACCTCCCATAAAAACTCCACCCACTTTTAGAATGTAATGGCTCTATATCACCCATAAAATTTCCACCCACTTTTAAAACCAATGGTGCGAAACCCACCCATAAAATTTCACATGAGAGAGCTGGACCACAGCCATAAACCCCCCATAAAATTTCCACCCACTTTTAGAATGTAATGGCTCTATATCACCCATAAAATTTCCACCCACTTTTAAAACCAATGGTGCGAAACCCACCCATTAAATATCCACCCACTTTTAAAAACAATGGCTCACAAAACCCCATAAAAATCGAACCCACTTTTAGATATCAATGGTATGAAAACTGCCATAATTTCCTTACCCCCCTTTAAAAAACAATGGCTCTCAAACCCCATAAAAACTAAACCCACTCTTAGAAAGTAATGGCTCTATTTCAGCCATACAAATTCGATTAAACAATGGCTCTCAAACCCTCCATTAAAACTACACCCCCTCCTAGAAAAGTGATGGCTCTATTTCAACCATACAAATCAAACAAATCAATGGTATCAAAATCATCCATTAGCAAGGTTCTAGCGCAAGCACCTCCCGAGAAAGTGATGGCTCTATTTCGACCACACCAATTTTCCGGAGCGAGCAAGCGAAAAGTCGTTGGGAGGGAAGGGTACCCCCTTCGGCGAGCACCCCCTTTTAGAATCTGCGAAAAGTTAGACTCTTATATGGAGGAGGAGGACGGTTCCAATCAGCACTTTAGATGTGATATAGACACTATAAAAGAGGCATTCAGAACAGAAGAATGTGTCCTTCGAACTGAGGACCATTAATTATCTTTTAATAGTTCGAAAACTGTTAAAAAATTATGATCGCCTACTCCTTTATTGCATAGTGACCGTGAGCCAAGGTATGGATACCATCTTCCAATATATGGCGCTTGTCATCTTTTCCTGATAGGGCAATCTTATTGACTTGTATGGAATGAATCTCATGCTTTGTGCTCCTGATGAGATTCATGGTTCTATGCTGTACTTCTTGCTTGAATAGGCAGTTCTTGTAGTCCTCGAAGGATATCCTGTTTTTCACGACACATTTCTTTACTCCTTTCGACTTTTTCACCAGGTCAACCTCAGTTTTACAGGCATACATCTTAGATCTTAAGCCAACGAACTCTTCTAAGATCTTCCCTGCATTTTCATCCTTCATCTTCCCCAAGACCTTTTTATTTACTCGAGGCATACCATACCTATTGTTTTCTGGATAATCTGATGTATCAAAGTAGTCAATCAATCCTTTCATATCCTCATAAAAGTCCTCGGTCTGTATGTCATAGATGTAACTGTCAGTGTCCATGTACAATAGCTTGATATCGTCTCCGTATTTAGGCTTCATAAGATTATAATGGAAGTCATACATCAGATGCTTCGATAGATCTAATATACTCATGCCGACGTATATTGGCTTATTAAAAATCACTTTCGTCTTGTTCATATGCACGGCGGCTAATCTTTCGTCAAAAATGGTCCTTCCCTTGAAGTTGGGCTTAGCAACTAGCTTCTCCGCTTTCTGGGGATCGCATACTAGCCTAATATCGAGTCGCTTCCTGATATTTTCCATCGTCTTGCCAAAGACCGAGTTGTTCATAAGTTTGTAGAAGTCTTTCTCAAAGTCGTTGGTTGCCTTGGTCCTCATATCAGTGTTCAGGTCTATGTACCTCTTCAACCAGGGAGACTGCTGAAACTCCAACACTTTGTGCACCTTTTTGAGCTTCACCCCCAACTGCAACAGCTGCTTCAAAACCCTGTAATGAACCACATAATGCTCTTTGTCATAGAGGGTCGTCAGTAGTTTTGGCTGTTTTGAGCCATCGGGCATCCTGCTCTCAGGTGCTAGAGGTATGTCTGAATGGAGGTTGTGCAGATGGGTCGGGTACTGTAGGTCGCAATCTACGATGTATCCTTTGTCTGAGTCATCCTCTACTTGGGTCACATCTGACACAGTGCTCCACTTGAAGCCACCATGCGGTAGGTATTGACTCATGGCCCATCCGTAAAGGTTGTTGGCGTCAAGGTACATCAGGTAGTTAGACTTCTTGTTCTCGTCATAGTCCCTCATGTACTTGTTGTTCGCCCTCCCATATCGGTTACAGCACTGAGAGATGCCTCCTCTGGTCCCCTTTTCTAGCATGAGTATCATGTCATAGTCTGTCAACAGCTCTAGCTCAACCTCTGTGGTTTTGAGCATGGCGTCCCACGAGAGTCCGGGCGCAGTGAAGTACCATGCAGGATCCAACTTATAGGTCTTTAGACAGACATCTCTAAAGTGTTCCATGATGTCGGCTAGGATGAGTACATCAGTCTTCACATACAAATCGGAATATTCACCCAATGTCTTAATGTTGAAGGCCTTCCATACCCTTTTAGCGTGCTCGTAGTCCTCATCCTTTATGTGTGACTCATTCAATTGGTTGTAAAAGTCTTCTTTTGGGGGCAGCTTGGTTTCTTCGCATTTGTCCCACGAGTCCATGTAATCGTATGGATAGACGCCTTTTCGGGTGACGAGGTCCAGTTTGTCCTTGGGGAAGTACTTGGCTGTCTCCCTGAACTCCTTTACGTTCTTCGCAAGACTGTCGAGGCTAGCGGCCATGAACTTTAATGAGTCGACAAACCTCAACTTTATACCAGGTACCTTTACTTTCTTCCCATCGCCTACTTCTACAGTTTTTGCCCCGACCTCCTTACTGAAGGAAATGTACCTCTCCTCGTTGTTCGGGATGACGTCGATATCACCTTGGTCTCTACCGAGCTCCTTTATGAAGAGATGGGCGTCGTAGCCAGATAAGTTGTGGATAAACACTGGAATGAACGAAGGCTCTTGATACTTTAGGTTGCAAAGGTTGTGAGCAGGTCCTCTGTAGTTCGATTCACATTTCGCCGGATTGAGAAGATGGTCATGATCTCTAACTTTTCGGAAGTCTGGTTCATCCTTGGGTGAATAGGGTGAAGGTTTCTTCCTGATATCTTCGTCACAGATGTGGCAAACATGGGTCCTTTGGAAATGCTCTTCATCTTCGGTGGTCATTTTGATGGGTTGCTTCTTATCATAAATGTTCTTTATCGCTAGCGCCTCAGTCTTCACTGTATCAAAGAACAGCTTGGTGGCATTGGGTCCTCTGTATGTGATTGGTGCCTTATAGTCTGCATGTTTATATTTGATGTAGACAGTGAAGCTCATAGGTTCATGCTTTTGATATTTATGTAAGAATGAGCTGTCTTTTGTAGGGCAGCAGGTGTTTATCTTGTTTGTCAAGCACTCGAAGTCTCCATACATCACAAAGGGTAATCGTAAAGACCTTTGATAGTTTTTGAACCGCAGAGATTCGTTCTCCTCGGGCATTACAATCTTTACTGGTGTATTCTTCCTACAATCCGTTTCATGAGCTTGGAGGTCCTCTTCGGAGTTATAATACAGCAGGCATCTCTCACAGGTGAATATCTTTCCGTTGTGTTTAGTCACTTGTCCGCTTATCAATTTGGAGAGGTCTTTTATCCAACAGTAATGACTGTTTCCTTCCTTATTCTTTATGTACAGCAAATTGATGTGTTTGTCTTCCTTATTTTTAGTGATTCTCAATGGGTAAATATAATTACCTTCGTATGAATATATGTTCACCGATATCTTATTCAACTTTTCGAACCTGTTAAATACTCTATCTTCCATCTTCACTGGAAACTCAATGCCTTCAAACTTTAGCTCATTCTCATACGGTTTATATTTAGAGACTCTATCTACGTGATTATCAGCTGGATAAATAGCAGACAGTATCGCCCACTTAAAGCACTCGTTATCATTTTCATTTTTCACGTTAATGACTGCCTTTTTATCTTTAATTCTTTTCGGTAAATCAATGTAGGATGATCCTCTCAGCGGGTTGTATTTATTGATCCTCACCTCAAGGCTTTTAATTCTAACAAGCGTCCATCCCGAACCCTTAGCAACAAACTCCTCCATTTCTGTCAATAATTTTTGGATAACCGATCTGTAATAAGCTACCAAATCAGTTGATTCTAAGATGACTGCGTTTTCTGTTTTGAAGTTTTTCTCCATTTCTATAATAGCATCGTCTTTACCCTTTTGATAGTCACAGAGGAATTCGAAATTAACCTTCAAACCATGCAGCCTCTTTATGTGTTTAGTGATGAGTCCCCGGACTAGTGATGCCACATCGTTCAAAAAGTCGTTGGGAAGCATCAGGTTGTGTTCATTTTGGATGTCGTACGTCTTCAAGCGAGATTCAAAGGCTGTATTAACTTTGTGGAGGGTGTAGAGCCTTCTCTCTCGCGTATCTAAAAACAGGTCTGAGTCAAACCCGAAATGACGGTTGAACAACACGCTTTCTATGTATGCTATGATGTCTGCCCTCCTTCCTAACCTGGAATAGCCTCTAATGCCATGCGTTCGACAAAATTCCCGTAGTTGAGGGAGAGTCATGTGATGTAGTCGATGCTCCACCCTTCCACACTCTGGGAGAGCCTTCTTTGGTTTATAGTTTAGGTGCCCTTTAGATTGTAGGTGCTTATTCATGCTTGATCCCTTAAATAACTTACCGCAACACCTGATCTTACGCACTCTGTTCTTCTTTGGCTTGCTAAACAAGTCATTGTGGAAACTGGAAAACCCGTTATGATATTGAATAAGGTCGACCAGCTCCAACTTTTTAAGTTTCGAGTAACCTCGAATATTATTTTCACGACAGTAGCCTTGCAACTGTCGAACGGTTTTAGATTGAAAATCCATTTTGTCTTTCTTTAGAACTACAAATCGTTTCTTTAAATGCTTTTATTACTGAAGGGGTATGATGTCTGCCCTCCTTTAAACGATTCAATTTTTAATGAGTATTTCAATCATTAAAAATATAGTCATATCTACATCTATTAAATTATGGAAGGGCATGTCATCGTTGTCGGTCGATCGCTATCGCTATCACTGTCAGCCTGATATATTGAAAAGGTTTCGTAGAGGTGCATGAACCGTTCTGGATGTCATACGTCTTCAAACGACTTTCATAAGCTGTCTCAACTTCATGGGGGGTATGTGCCCTCACCATATTCGTCGAAAGACCTTCCAAAATTCGTCTTCGTTAGGTCCTGTCTCGTATTCTATACAATAATATCTCGTTTGCAGTAAAAATTTGGATCCTGATTGAGCTAGAGTTGACAAGATCAGCGGATGGATACATCGGAAGAAACAGGATTGAGTTCTGTCCCCCTTCTATCCAAAAATTATTGACGGAGATGGAGGAGATCCATAATGCTTGGCGATATTTTATAATTTCAAAGTCTTGATCATGGTAATATTTTGATTGTTAATATTTAAGAGGCATTTCTTGTGCTCTTTTAAGATGAAGTAAAAAACATAATCTTTGGGGGCAGCGTTCCTTAACCTCCAGTTAAACTCAATCATTAAGTTATTCGTATCGGTATAGTTTTGATGATGAGAGAGATTAAAGCAGATGATTGGATACAACTTACCAAAATTCGAATAATTGACCATACAACCTGTTTCAGACGTGATGGTGTTGAGTCCAGATTCCAAAAAGGCTGTGTATAATCGATTATAATCACTTTTCTCAAAATCCATCATGTAACTGACAGTTGGCACTTTTACATTGTTGATCATTAACCAACATTCCGTCATATCTAAGTTATCAAACAGCATGTTATTGTGCTTCGAATTTTCGTATCTTTCAGTGTACTGAGGAATTACGTACAAAGATAAGACTTCATCAGAAGTAGCTTTTATGGTATAAGAGCCGCTAGCGTTTTTATAGAAAGTATTAGACTTTACTATGCTGTGTTGGTTCCAGTTTATTTCTACATCCTTATTCGATAACTTTAATTCGTTAAATATTGAAGCCGCCGCATTTTTAAATCGTACGTAAGGTAGCCAGAGTGATAAATCTTCTACAACGACTTTATAGATCTTATGTTGCTCGTTGGTGTACAGCATATTTAGACTGTGATTTCTCTGGAACTCAAATTTGACTTGGAACCCCGTGATTACTTTTTTATATTCACGGAAGAAATCAAACACGTACTTTAGTGGGATCCATATAGTTACAACCTTGCTATTTTTAGTGAATTCGCTTCTTTCTGTAAATCCCTGGTTATGGTTCTCATTAATTCTGAATTTTTCGAAAAACTCAGTAATCTTTGTGGTATCTACTAACGTGCCATCATATTTCAAGCGTTCTCTATCAGCTGTGTCCGACGTATCAGTGTAGAACAGCATATTTGTAGCTTCGGCAGAAGAATAGTCAGGCGTAAAATGTATTAAGCCCAACACTTGTCGCATAAGAGCGGTATAATTAATGTTGGATTCTATTTCAGTGGTTCCTAATGTAAACCTGTTAGCATTGATCAAACCACCTCCATTCACGAGAGCTACATTATCATTCACTATGGCAGTACCATCATTGTTAACAATTTTCAATTTTTGCTGTAAATAACCGTTAGAGTATAAAATGTTGGCGTTGGTGTCTTGAATAAAGAAATGGTAAGAGGCATTTTCCATAGAATTATCACTATTTTCATGCCTTACCTCTCTATATTCGAAACTTTCGATGTCATCATCGTAATAATAATTGGTGCTGTTTAATTCAAATATTTTATTCATTTATTATGAAATAAATTTTTTTTCTTCTCCTCAATTTAATAGCTATATGGCTATTAAATCGAATTTAGATAAACTTTAGTCCAGCTCCATGTTTTTTCTGCTTTGATAATATCTCCTTTATTTTATCCTGCACATACTTACCTTCTAATTCGGCCTCCTGCAGGACGTCGGAAAAGAACCCTCTTCCTTGTATCTTCTTACTCTTTCTTTGAAGTCTGTGTTTATTCATTTCTTTATTATAGGGCGATAAAATTGTATTGTACTTCTTGCTTATTGAGCGGAATTAAATCACCTCTATGATTGGTTACTTGCATTCTGATTCGGTAAACACTATCCATTCGAACAGGGTAAAACAGAGGTTTGTCAAATGATTTTATAATCTGACTACCTGGACGATTACTGTTTGTAAATGAATAGATGACGTTTGTAGAGTTGAAACCGTTGATATACGCCCCCTCTGCGACATCGCAATGTATATAAATGTTATCGTTTCCCCCAGATAAGTCAGCAATGTACTTTCCTACTTGTTCAAGCTCTTCGTGGATTTTAGGCTCGAAACCTATAAGTTTATGCAGGTTTTTGGTTTTCGTTAAATCGATCTTATACCCGTCTTTTAACTTAATGGCTATTCGTTGTCGTTCCTCCACTATACCGAATTGTATCGGCGGATCGCTTCCAAAAAAATTAATCATGTAACGATTCAGCCCCTTGATAGTGTAATTTCCATCTGGTATCGTCAAATTTAACCACTGCTGACCATCAAAGTATGATAATTCCTCATCTTTGATATTGTCCCATGAAACGTACATCGAAAAGGACTGAAGGGCAATCTGTTTAAAGGTGAAAGGTCTAGTGTATTCAATCGTAAAATCTTCTGATTTTTCCGCGTTTTTAGAATCTAATATCAATAGAACCATTTTATTTATAGAGAACATTTTTTTCATTGAAGTCGCTGGGTTCTTGGGTAAAAGAATATAGCACATCTACAACTGGCTTACCCTTGTTTCTTTCACGAATGTACTTCATACAAAAGTAGCCGCATTTGACGGAAGCAGGGTGCTGTAGAAAGCTCGAGTTACACCCGATATTTTTCTTTCCAGAAGTCAGTAGATACTTCTTAATGTTAGGATGAATTTTGTATACGTGTTCTCCAAAAGGATCAAAATACTCAACAAAGTTATTTTTAGGATCGTTATAGTAGCAGACCCAGTGCGTACCAGGTCCTGTGACAATGTCCAGATTAATAATACCGTTTTCAAACCGACTCATCTTTTTAGGCAACAGATCGGAAGTAAAGACGCCCCTAAACCCCTGTTCATGTTTCATATTTTGTTCAATTACTTCGTCTGATATTCCCAGTTTTAATAGACGCCCTTTCCAATGGGTCTTTTTTTTACACATCCAGATCCTGAAATTTTTTCCAAAGCTTTCTTTGCTCCATATCCAGCCGCCCCACTTGCAGCACCTAGTGCTAAAGCCTTGGCCCCAGCAATTAACGCAGGTAATAGAAAAGGTAGAAAACCACCCGTTTTCTGGAGCTGCGTCTTACTGATAGTGATACGCTTCCCCTTCCCAATTTGAGCTATCTGTGTTCGAGTTAAATGTATATCTTTGTTGGGGGCTTTTGTCTTATCTATTTGTAGAGATACTTCTTCTCCTTTCTGGTATGCAGATTTTAGCTTAGCAATCTGATGATCGCTTAAATGTATTTTAGTTTTTATGTAATTACTCATTTATTCAATGAAAAATTTTTGTAGTATTGTTTTACTTGCTCGTTGGTCATAGTTCCTTCTCTCAACAATGCATCCAATAAATCGACGACTTGATTGTGTAACTTTTTACTTTTGGACCCTTTACATATCTTATCAGTCAATCGGGCTAAAATTTCCATTTTGTCTTCTACTCCTTTACCGATATAAATTCCTTTTCTTTGCAAGTCTCTGAGTCGATCCCGATAATCTCCTAACGTAGTCATATGATCTCTCAAATAATCAGCCTTAGCTAATAAGCGATCTTCTCTTTCTTCATCCTTTTTAGTCATTCGAGACATCTGACTCATAATGTTTCCTTTTTGACGAGACATTTTTAGGTAAGTATCATTTACTTTACTCATAATTTCTTGCAAAGTTTCCTTGGTCTCATGGTACAATTTTGAGGGTCTTGGAAAGTTATTTTTCTCTAAAAACTCTACATCCAATTTTTTATCAAAATCATAGACTTCTAAAGGCGATTCAATAGCTAGAGGAATGTGATCAACAGCATCTTTTATAGCCTGAATATTCTCCTTTCGATTAATTTCTTGTTCTTGTAGCTTTTCAGTTACAGGCTTGTGAAAGTCCGATAGTGCTTTCTGGATACCTAATTTTTGCTCAAGTTGTTGTTCGTTGTTTTTTCTAATTTCAGCCTGAAGCTTATAAACTTTAAGTTCATATTCAACTTCCTTTCTTAATTTCTTATTTCGTTCTTTTTGTATAGCATTCATCTTTATTATTATGCAAAAAAATTTTTACTTAAGCAAATTAAATTTTTACTGAAGCAAATTTTTAACATTAAATAAAGATGATTCAAATTAAAAATTATACAGAAGCAGAAGAACTTGTCGATGCAAATCAACATTATTTATTACCTAAACACCCTTTCAGACTTCTAATCGCTGGAGCTTCAGGTACTGGTAAAACGAACTTATTGTTGAATTTTATATACGACTATCTCGAATTTGATAATTTGTTCGTTTGTGCAAAAGATATGTACGAACCCAAGTATGGTAAACTGAAAGAAAAGTACACAATGTTTGAGGGCGTGGATATTGACTCGATAAAGTACCCCAAAAAGAAGAAGAAAATTATCCTAGAGTTATATGAAAGATTCGGCAAGAAAGGAACTTTATTCTCCTCTGATACAAAAGAATTTATAAAAGTGGATGACCTGGACCCATCTTGTAAAAATGTTGTTGTCTTTGATGACTGCATGACTGACAAGGACCAGAGGAGCATAGAAGATTTTTTCATCAGAGGTCGGAAGAAAAACGCCTCAATTATTTATCTTTCTCAATCTTATTATAGAACACCCATTGTTATCAGAAGAAACTGTAATTACTTGATATTTTTTAATATTCAACCGAGGGAGATTCAACAGATCATAAGAGAGATAGATGGTAGTTTGACAAAAGAAGAATTCAGTAGATTATATAAAAAGTGCATGCAACAGCCGTATGATTTCTTTATGCTTGATTTAGTTAATCCGGCTCTGAGATATCGGAAGAAATATTTCACCCCTATAAATAAAGATGGAAGAATACTTGCAAAAGAAAATTTACGTATATAGAAAGAGCTACCACCACTACCATAAAATTAGTGTCACTATGACCGTTAGCAAGTTCGTTTTAAGTTCATTGGGTTTATCAGCTTTTGTACTTGTTCCCTTAGCTGCTCTGAGCTTAAGCGTCGGTATTGTTGAAGTTATTGATAAAGCTTTGAATATCGCGGAAAGGAAAGAAGAGTACAAACAGTCTTACAAGTTTTACAAACAGCTGCTCAATTCATACAAATCGAATACCCTATCAGAAGAGGAAGTGTATAAGCGAGAGGAGGATTTCATCAATAATTTAGTCTACTTACCCAGAGAAAAATATATGAAACAAACCCTGCTGAATGGATATCAATTTGTGAGTAAATAATTTTTTATATATAAATAAATGTGTGGTAAAAAGACTTGCAATAAAGGAAAAGGTGTTGTTAACGCAGCAATTAATAATTTACCGTTTGAAATGCATCTGCCAGGGCATCAATTTACAGGACCAGGAACTCAACTGCTCAGAGGAAAAACTAGACTGAACCCCGATTTAACATACAAAGAATGGAGTAGGCCTATTAATAGGGTTGATGATAGTGCCTATAAACATGACGTGTGCTACATTAAAAACAAAGATACCGAAACCAGAAACAAAGTGTGTGACTCAAACATGATTAAAGAATTGGACGACATTCCCAATCCAAGTTTTCGTGAAAGGCTAGATAGAGCTGTTGTGAAGCCTATTATCAAAGCAAAGAAGACATTTGGAATGGGCTCAAAAATATATTGTCTCAAATGTAAAACACACACCGACACTAAAGATGAACAGCATGTCACCTCTAAAAACGCTAGACCTATGTTGAAAGGTATTTGTGTGGGTTGTGGTTCTAAGAAGTGCCGTTTTTTACCGCTGAAGGGGTAACTGAGAAGGGTTGCCCCGAAAAGGTTTATTACGATCCCGAAACAGGATTTTGTGGTATAAATGTACTGAGCAGAAAAACTGGTTTAAGTCGAAAAGAAGTCTCGGATTTTTTACACCGACAGGATGTATACACAAAGCATAAACCACTTATCCGTAAGTTCAAAAGAAGGAGAATTTACGTGTCACATATCGACGACCAATGGCAAGCTGATTTACTGTTTGTCTATAAATTTGCGAGAAGTAAGTTTAATGATGGTATCAAGTACATATTAACAGCTGTTGACTGTTTCAGTAAATATGCATGGGCTGTTCCTCTAAAGGATAAATCAGCAGAAGAAGTAACTCAAGCATTTAAAAAGATCTTCAAAGAAAGAATACCTGAAAGGGTTCAAACAGATAAGGGTTTAGAGTTCGTCGGAAAAACAACTCAAAAATTATTCAAAGAAAATAATATCCAATGGTTCACAACAGAAAATGTTGAAATAAAAGCTGCTATGGTTGAAAGATTTAATCTCACTCTTGGTAATAAAATAAAGCTCTACTTGTGTGCAAATAACACTGAAAGATACATAGATGTATTGGGTCAATTAGTGAAGAATTACAACAACTCATACCACAGAAGTATAAAAATGACTCCTGTTGAAGCCAGTCTAGAAGAAAACAGTAGTGAAGTCTACCGCAATTTGTTTAAAGAAAAGGTCATACGTAAACATAAATACCAGGTAGGCGATAAAGTAAGAATATCTATATATAAGTCTACCTTCAGAAGGGGTTATCAAGCAACTTTTACAGATGAAATATTTGTCATTTCTGAAGTATTAGAAACCGACCCAATCACTTATAGAGTTCAGGATTTAAATAATGATGAGGTTAAAGGCACTTTTTATGAATATGAATTAGTAAAATATGATAAGAAAGACAATGTGTATAAGATTGAAAAAATCATCAAAAAGAAAGGGGACAAATATCTAGTTAAATGGTTAGGTTATCCTGAGACTAGCTGGATTGATAAAAAAGATTTAGTTAATTAATTTTTAATAGCTTATTCGGCTATTAAAAATTATAATCACTTATCGGGGTCATACCTCAGCTCTTCGTGACATGTTGTTCAGACGTATCAGCCGTTTTTTAATTTATAGGGTAAAAACTCCAATTTAATGCTTCGAAGATGGTTCTGCAGATTTCTTCATTCTGAATAAGCGTCTTTTTGAGTTTAGGTAACTTAACTAGAAGGCGTGAAATATAGATGTCGTAACCTCTTTTCCGTAACATATGGTGTAAGATATAGTCTTTGCTGATTATGTTTTTTCGCTCTGGGTACATCTCCTCATATTTATGGATAAAAGAAGAAAAGTCGTTCAAAAGCTCTTCTTCTTCAAAGGGTAGGTTATGCAAACCTAACCATTTAGCCAGATTTTTCATTCGATGTTTTCGCCTCTGTTGTTTCTGCATGTTTAAATACATATCGAGATTATTGATAGGGGGTTCATTTGGATTATACCCCAGCTCTTCGTGACATGCTTGGCAAATGTACCAGCCATCATCATTTTGAATTACATATTCGTGTTCACATTCATGAGTTTTCAAGTCTCCGTCTGAGGAAACTTTATTGTCCAGACCTAACATTCTTATTACTTCCAACATTTCCTTCGATGCTTCGATCATCTTTTATAAGTTTGACAATTTTTTCAAACTGATCATGCAACTTTTTTAAGGATTTTTTCACTTCTGAAATGTCATCGCTATAAACATCTAATTGAACATACTGATAAAGAATTCTATAGCAAAATATCTCAGACTCAATTTCATTCATTTATATATATCTTTGTTTTCTTTAACTCAGATAAAATACGAAGCAGTATTATTTTCCGCTTGGAGAGTTTCGACCTTGTTTTCTACTTCCTGCTTTCATAACGTCTGTAGCGAGCGCTGACCTTGTCTAACATCTCTTCCTCTTTAAAGAAGAGTTCTCTCAGAGGTAGCGGTAGAAAAAAGCGGAGATTACGAGAATCAAAGAGAGATGGCAGCACTATATGGGGAGGAAGCACTATATGGACAGGAGTGGAATTTATTTTTCGCGATTGATTTTAAGCATTTTATTCTATATTTTTTAATCAGATATACAATAGTGATAGATATTTTGAAGAATTCTTACATTATAAGAGGGAAATAACTTGTTTAAAGTGCTATTTTTGAAGATTTTCGCCTGTGGTGTAATGGTTAAATTAAAGGTATGTGTATATTTTGATGGGTACCCATGGCAAACGGTTAGCGCGCAGACCTATTAACATCTAGGTCCCAGGTTCAAATCCCGACCTCTCCCAGGTTGTTAATCAATCCGGGTTGATGGTTTATTGAACTATACCGAGCCAAAAATGACATGTCGGCTTGCTTTAGTCGTTGTTCCAATAAAGCGGCACTCTTCGATAAAAAAGTGGTGGGCGGGCCCGACGCTAGGCGTCAAAGTCTTACAGTGTTGTCCTTATATGTTGTTTGTAAGCCTCAGTGGCGGTAGGCTCAGAGTGTATTTGGTCTTGAATTCGGCTCATCAAGAAGGGCCCCTTGGTGGGTCGAATTTGAGATTGAATATACTCTGAGCCTACCGGGGGGCATTTTGCAAAAATTTTTAGGAGTTATGGTGGAGTCATTAAAGTAAGTTCTCGATCTTGGCCTAGGCGAGGGGTCAACAAGACATGGAGTTAGTGATCCGGACCGCGATTTAATAAGACAGGGAGTGGGACTGGGTTGTTTGATGCTGGGTTGTCTGATGTTCTGTTTATCGAGGATCAGCTGTATGATAACTGGTTTGTTCTGATTTCCCGGGTTGATTTGGAGCTGCAGGGCGAGTGTCTTCAAGGCATCTTTTTTCATCTTCTTCAACTGATTCTCTGTGTACACCGGGGCACAGACAACAGGGGCAACTGGCTCGGGGTCCATGGGATCTTTGAGCCACTCGTTACAATATGATGGTCTTCTTGCCAATTGTGGCCGCGGCACGGCCGCAAGGGCATCCTCACACTCTTTTTGCAGCTGCTTGTACACAGGGCCGTTCTTCTTTATCGTCCGGCCAGTTCGAGGATTGACAGTGGGGTTACTCATCCATTCTTGACAGTGTGCTGGCTGAAGATCCAGTGGGTCCCGTGCAGCCTCCTTTTCGAGCTGTTTGTAGACAGGGCCATTGACTTTTATCTCGTAAAAGTTGCCGCCTGAAAATCGGTGTATATTTTTTAATGGTTATGATACCATTAAAAGAAAATTTACTGTTCAAATTTAAACATTTGCGCTGGTAGTGCTTTCCCGACATCTTTAGTTCCCAAATATACAAAGAATAGAGGTTTAATCTCATTAAGCTTCATATAGTCGGACGCATTTTCGTCGCATCGTTTCGGCAGATACAAATTTGAGCCGTCTTCTAACTTCACTATTAGTTTATTACCATATTTGGTGGTGATCTGTTTAATTTCCATGACAGGGTATTTTACGTCGATATTGAGCTCATGCATCTTCTTGAAACTTCCTTCCAATGTACTAACTGCGTTTAGTTTGTTCAACAGTTCCATGGTTTTTGTTCTTTCTCAACATTAGAATTCTTTTCTTTAAGTGCTTAAAATGTTGTTGGGGTATCATTTTTTAACGGATCCGCAGATTCTAAAAGGGGGTGCTCGCCGAAGGGGGTACCCTTCCCTCCCAACGACTTTTCGCTTGCTCGCTCCGGAAAATTGGTGTGGTCGAAATAGAGCCATCACTTTCTCGGGAGGTGCTTGCGCTAGAACCTTGCTAATGGATGATTTTGATACCATTGATTTGTTTGATTTGTATGGTTGAAATAGAGCCATCACTTTTCTAGGAGGGGGTGTAGTTTTAATGGAGGGTTTGAGAGCCATTGTTTAATCGAATTTGTATGGCTGAAATAGAGCCATTACTTTCTAAGAGTGGGTTTAGTTTTTATGGGGTTTGAGAGCCATTGTTTTTTAAAGGGGGGTAAGGAAATTATGGCAGTTTTCATACCATTGATATCTAAAAGTGGGTTCGATTTTTATGGGGTTTTGTGAGCCATTGTTTTTAAAAGTGGGTGGATATTTAATGGGTGGGTTTCGCACCATTGGTTTTAAAAGTGGGTGGAAATTTTATGGGTGATATAGAGCCATTACATTCTAAAAGTGGGTGGAAATTTTATGGGTGATATAGAGCCATTACATTCTAAAAGTGGGTGGAAATTTTATGGGTGATATAGAGCCATTACATTCTAAAAGTGGGTGTGGTTTTAATGGGAGGTTTCGCACCATTATTTTTAAAAGTGGGTGGAAATATTTATGGGTGAAATAGAGCCATTACATTTCTAAAGTGGGTGGAGTTTTTATGGGGGGTTTATGGTTCTGCGCCAGCTCTCTCATGTTCACACTAATGGCTGAAATAGAGCCATTACATTTCTAAAAGTGGGTGGAGTTTTTATGGGGGGGTTTATGGCTGTGGTCCAGCTCTCTCATTTGCACACTACTTATCTTAATAGTATTAAAAAGATCTTTAAAATCAAAAGTTTGAAATCCTATTATTTTTCTAAGAGATGTTAATTTATTCTTTAATTCTTTACTATTATTGAGAATATGGTAATTATTGCTAGTCTGGCTTAAACTATTATTTATTAGATTTAAAGAATTTAGTAATAATTTACTCGCAGTAGTAGAGTAAGTATTATGGCCACTAGTAACTGTTCTAAATTTAATAGGATTTTTATGAAATTTTGGAATAAGCACTATATAAGGAAATTTAAGATATTTATATTTAATATTTAAATCACTATACATATTGATAATTTTCAATTTAATACTATTGATGGAATGTAAATCAGGTTTAAAAAGACTATTATTTTTTAAATAATCTAACAGAAATTGAATATAAAATTTTTTACAGATAATAGCATAATTATTAGAGGCTTTATCAACATAGGTGATAACAAAGGATCTTTGTAAATCATTAATGGAATGTTTAATATTATCAATATTATATAAAGATCTAGACAATTTAATATCTCTAATAGCATTTTTAATTGATTCTAATATAGTAAATTTCCACATATTAAATGCCTCTAATGGCAGAGCGTATTTACAAGCTAATTTATATATATATTTATCAAGATCTAGATTAATTGATTTTAAAACTTTAAAAGAATTATTACAAGAAGGTATCCTAAATTTAGTGCCAAATGACATAATGGTTCTTAACACATTGTCACTAACAATGTCTAAATCTCCTGTAACTAAATGCCCCAAGTCTGTATTTAGAAATTTAGCAAATTTATTTAATTTACAAATACATTCACTATCTACAATTGACTGAGAAGAATGATCAGTAGAGAGCGATTGTGAAACTTCATTATAATTAAATATAGACCTACCAATAGGCTTATTGTATTTGAATGTCTTTGAAACAAATAAATCACCAATAGGCAATAAATGTTTAAACTTGTTAAACAGATGTCCAAAACTTATAGAATTATATATAGGATGTTTGAAAGAGATAACACAATAAGAATTAGTAGTTGTATTATTATAATGAAATTGATTTAGTTTTAAATTTAAATACTGTGATCTTGTAATAAGCAAATCAAAGAAAATATGATTAAAATGTTCATTAGCAAGATTTAATTTTAAAAAAATGGCATAAACCTTATTTAAATGTTTTTTCTTTACCGTAAAAACCCAGGATCTTATGAATTTCCATTGAAAAGTTCTATTAAATTGATTATGTAGAGTTATAATCTCAGATTTATGATCATTAAGTATGGAATGTCCCTTTCCTCGTTTAAATCTTTTGAGTTTGATTGATTCACTATCATTTAAATGGGGTTTCAAAAAAAGGTGATTAAAAATAGAATATTTATTATCTACAAAATTATTTTTTACAACATTACCATTTAGATACATTTGATTTAATCCATATGGAAAAAGAGTACACTGTGATTTAATATAGTAGTTTTCAAAATAAATCCTATCTGCTGACTTTGTTTTTATATCTAAAATATGTATAGTAATATTTTCAAAACCGTGTTTGGCAAAGTGTTTATATTCTATTTTATTGGAAGTAGGAAGAAAATTATTATTTAGAATATATTTTTTGACATGATCTCTGTGTACATTCATACGTAGATGAATTGGATTACTAGTTTGTCCTATATATGACAGATTGCATATGTTACAAGATAAACGGTAGATGCAATTGAAAATTTTGCAGAAAGGCAGAAGACTTTCATGGTTTGTAATTTGAGTATGAGAAGCAAATGGGCAGGTTTTGCAATTTTTATTCTTACATTTATTGAAATTATAATTTTTAGTAGGGTAATCACTATATTCAAAATTATCCATAGCACAAAGTTGGTAATGGGATATCGGTCTAAACAATTCCCAACATAAATTGAAAATACCGGGCAATATCTATCAAATTATATAATAATAAGCATAAATATATTTGCCAGTCACTAAATCAGATAATATGTGTAATTCATAATAGTATAAGTAATTTGATGAGTATGACAATATAACATAGATATAATAATAAAAGTAATAAAATAATTGCTTGTATATAAGTAAAAACAATTAAGTCCATGTAAAACCTAATCCTAATGAAAATCAGTAGGAAATTACAAGATATGCGAAAACATAATGTTATAGTTACATTAGTTCTAAACTAGATTAAATATAGACAAAGTAAAAAACACTTAAGTATTAAATAATGCGATAAGTGTAAAAAGTGGATTCACTTAAAATCCTATCCGAATACGTAATAAGAAAATAATTAATAGAAGATTGTACTAAAAAGTACAGTTGAATGAGCCAAAATAAAGCAATAAACGTCAATACAAGATTACCAACCCTCCAAAAATACGATAACAATATTAAAAGTAAGAATAATAAACTATAGATGGCAGCACTAGATTTTACCCAAAAGTAGTTGCAAATAAAATAATATAAAAAAATATATTATAAGAATAAAAGCATAATGCTAATGATATAAAAGAAATTAACTAAAATATAAGCAGTATGGAATTGGACAAATTACAATACAAATAATATATTAAAAATATAATAAATGCAATAACATAGGCAGTAAATAACCGATAAAATTAAGAGAATACGTGCAACAAGATTCCTCTAATAACATTGGACGAAAGTAAATTCAAAAATAGAAAAATCAAATATAGAAATATATATATATATATATATGTATTAGAAACATATAATAATAATAATAACCAATTCCAAGTAATCATGAAATATTAAAATCACCAAAACAGTCAAACGACGGTCACAATGTCGATAATAGAAATGAACAGCACCGACCCAATTTCGAAGATTAACAGAATAAAATTACTCTTCAGGTCTGAGCATCTAATTGTAATTAATTCAGATAAATGCCTGTTTCAGATTGGCAATAGTAAGTTAATATAAATGCCAAAACTCAGACTACAGGCACTAAAAGAGAAAGAATTGAAAAAAAAAAGAAAAATTAGGAAATCAAGTATTACCATGAGGCGGGATCTACCGTCCTCGTGCAAGTGCGATAAGCCGCAACAGAATGAAAAAAGTCGAAAAGCACCGGGATGAAGATAAGGAAATAATTCAGGGAGGCAGAACAAACGGTTACAGTGACATTCCCAGACCAGTCCAGTGAGTTAAAATACCAGATAGGACAATTACCCATATAAGGAGAACAGAATGACTTTTTTCATTCTGTTGCCGCTTATCACACTTACATGTGGACGATGGATCCTGCCTCATGGTAATACTTGATTTCCTATTTTTCCTTTTTTTCAATTTTTCCTCTTTTAGTGCCTGTAGTCTGAGTTTTAGCTTTTATAGTAACTTACAATTGCCAAATCTGAAACAGGCATTTATTTAGGTTAATTATAATCAGATACTCAGACCTGAAGAGGAATTTAATTCTGGTTAATCTTCGAAATTGGACCGGTGCTGTTCATTTCTATTATCAGCATTGTGGCCGTGGTTTGACTGCCTTGGTGATTTTAATATTTCATGATTACTTAGAATTGGTTATTATTATTATTATATTTATATTTATTCGTGTACTTGTCTGCTGCATTATGCGCGTATTGTAAATTGATCATTTTGTTTTCTGCTCCCCACGGCCTCTTATGGTTCTACTCGGTTTCTAATTCTTTTATTCTCTCTCTCATGTGGCGCTACGCAGCCATTCAAAGGAGATTAGGATATAATATCCATAAAAGGAAACAAAAAAGGAAGGTATTACAAATTGGCCGGGAGGGGGTGACCCCCCACTAACCAGTTAACGCAAGCTTTGTGTCGCGACAACACTCCCGTTAGTCGATACTTTGCCCATTAAGAAGGACACCTAAGTGTATTTTTATATTACACTTAGGTGTCCTTCTTAATGGGCAAAGTACCGCACAGTTCACTTCTTCCTTTCTAGTACCGTAGTGTGTTTTATATTACACTTAGGTGTCCTTCTTAATGGGCAAAGTACCGACACAGTTCAATTCTTTCTAGTACCGAAGTGTATTTTGATTTTACACTTAGGTGTCCTTAATGGGCAAAGTACCGGCACAGTTCATTTGTTCATTTCCTTCTTTCTAGTACCGTAGTGTATTTTTATATTACACTTAGGTGTCCTTCTTAATGGGCAAAGTACCGACACAGTTCAATTCTTTCTAGTACCGAAGTGTATTTTGATTTTACACTTAGGTGTCCTTAATGGGCAAAGTACCGGCACAGTTCATTTGTTCATTTCCTTCTTTCTAGTACCGTAGTGTATTTTTATATTACACTTAGGTGTCCTTCTTAATGGGCAAAGTACCGCACAGTTCAATTCTTCCTTTCTAGTACCGTAGTGTATTTTTATATTACACTTAAGTGTCCTTCTTAATGGGCAAAGTACCGCACAGTTCAATTCTTCCTTTCTAGTACCGTAGTGTATTTTTATATTACACTTAAGTGTCCTTCTTAATGGGCAAAGTACCGCACAGTTCAATTCTTCCTTTCTAGTACCGTAGTGTATTTTTATATTACACTTAAGTGTCCTTCTTAATGGGCAAAGTACCGCACAGTTCAATTCTTCCTTTCTAGTACCGTAGTGTATTTTTATATTACACTTAGGTGTCCTTCTTAATGGGCAAGTCACAAATTGACCGAGGGGGCCCACACACACACCCCGTGCCAATTCGTGATACCTTGCTTTTCTTGTTTCCTTTTTTATATATATATATATATATATATATATATATATATATATATATATATATATATATATATATATATATATATATATATATATATATATATATATATATATATCAGTTGTAATTAAGGCTGTAACGTTAAGTTCATGACCTGATGAAGAGGTGCTCCTATGTCCCTTAAAATAATTATAATCACTTAATTTTCATATGTTTTCTTTCGTTTGAGAAAATACAAAGAGTTTGTATTATAAAAGAACACCTTTTCATCACACTATTGATTCATCTTTGCTTTGAAGCGATATTGTTGCATAAATATTATTAGATTAAAATACATATTGATATTATTCAAGTTTCTTAAAAAAAACTATGATAATACTGTTTACTCATTCACTGTCACACATTTCGCTGTTTCAAAGGTGGCTTTGCTAGGTAATATTGCTTTAAAGACTAGCACTGTACCATGTAAAGGTTTGATAACGCCAGAATTCAGTTGGCTTTTAAACATAGTTTGAGGAAAACGGTAAACATTTTACTCAAAACCAGAGATTTGATTTATATCTTATCATTGATCTCGATGTATAAGATAAGAAGAGAAATGACGAATCGAGTGCGGGATTTAAATCTGATTTATAGTCGGAAAAATGTTTGCATATTTTCAAAACAATTTACGTCCTGGTTATATACTTTCATAGTTGCTTTAATCGCTGCGTTCTTGTTTAAAATGGAATCGCCTATAGAAAATCAGTTTTACTTTTCATCTATTATGACATTTTGTTCTTACTTTCTACGGTGTGTTCTAATATTATTTATTTCATTGATTACTTTTCGTCTATACTGGAACTGGAAACGTGACGCCAATGCTTTGCAGAGCCTTCCTTCCTGTAAAGAGAGGTCTTACAACATTTTAGGATCAATGAGAATATTCATGAAATATAATCTATACAATTACCCAGCCCCGTTTCATGCCTGTAAGTATACACAAATTTCAATATAATTTAGATGTATATTAATTACTTTAGTCTTCTAAAATCGTTTATCTTATAATTCAGAAGAAATCTCTGTGTACAGGGGTGAACATTCAAATACTTATCAAATGAAAAATAAAAAATCTGATGTGGGCAGCGCATGACACTCCTTATTTAATGCAATGAATTTACTACTTTCACAGTAAAAAAATAGACTATTTTTATGGTAGTTATTTATATTCTTTCCAAGATATTGAATTTTCGTCAATGAGTCGTATTGGAATCATACCAAAAATCGCAACTCGAGTTTTCGAAGGATCTACATGTTTCGGGACCTCTAGAATACGATGAAATCATTTTTAGCGTAGCATCTGTGTATGTGTGTCTGTGTGTATGTCTGTCTGCCTGTCTGTCTGTCTGCCTGTGCAGATTTTGTATCCACTCTAACTAAAGAACTAATTGACCGAATTTCATAAAATTTGGTAGTTAAATCACTTGTGGGCGAATCTACTGCTGATTAGTTTTGAGTACGATTCGGGATAAAAGAACCCGCCTTTTTTTGTGAAATGGCCCACAAAAACCTGTATCCACTCTAGCTAAAAAACTAATGGACCGAATATCACAAAATTCGGTAGATAAGTCACTTGTGGGTTACCCTGGTGCTGATTAGATTTTAGCACGATTCGGAAAAAAATAACCTGCCTGTTTATGCAAAATAGCCAGCAAAAATGTTCAAAATCTAAAATAAAAAACTACGTATGCTCAAATATATCCATTAAATGCTTGTTTTATACGTAATTTTTAACGAAGAAAAGAATGAGACCAACTCCATTACACTAGGACTAACCGTTCTCGAGACATTTTAGTTTTTTCGTGTTGTCGCTACGCCACCTTTGAAAATACGTCCAGTTACCAAATGAGAACGAAAATTCAATTAAAAGTGAATTAAATTGAATTAAAATAAAGAGACCGTGAATGTAAGTCTGCAAAGAAAGTCATGTGCTGCCAACATCAGATTTTTTACTCTCCCTGCAATACATGGTAATGTATAGGGAAAGTATCGGAATCATACCGAAAATCACAACTCGAGTTTTTGACGGATCTAAACGTTTCGAGACCTCTAGAATACGAAAAAAATATTTTTAGCTTGACGTCTGTGTGTGTGCCTGTGTGTGTGTGTCTGCCTGTGTGTCTGTCTGTCTGTCTGTCTATCTGTCTGTCTGTGAAATGTATGTATCCACTCTAGCTAAAAAACTAATGGACCGAATTTCATAAAATTTGGTAGGTAAGTCACTTGGATGAGACTCTGGTGCTGATTAGCTTTTGGTAGGATTCGTAAAGACAGAATCCGCCTTTTTTTGCGAAAAAGCCAGCAAAAATTGCTTGTATCCACTCTAGCTGAAAAACTAATAAACAGAATTTCACAAAATTCGGTACAAAAGTCGCTTCTGGGTTACCCTCGTGCTGGTTATATTTTGGTACGATTCGAAAAAAATAACCTGCCTTTTTTTTTTTTTTTGGCAAAATGGTCCGCAAAAATCGTCAAAATCTAAAATAAAAAACTACGTATGCTCAAACATATACATTAAATGCTTGTTTTATACGTAATTTTTAACGAAGGAAATAATAAGACCAACCCCATTACACTATGACCAGCCGTTCTCGAGATATTTTAGTTTTTCGAATTTTCTCTACGCCACCTTTGAAAATAAGTTCAGTTACCAAATGAAAACGAAAATTGAATTAAAAGTGAATTAAATTTATTTAAAATAAAGAGAACGTGGATATAAGTCTGCAGTGAAAGTCATGTGCTGCCCACATCAGATTTTTACCTTCCCTGCAATACATGGTAATGTATAGGAAAACCATTAGAATCATACCGAAAATTGCAACTCGAAATCCGACGGATCTACACGTTTTGGGACCTCTAGAATACGATAAAACTATTTTTAGCTTGACGCCGGTATGTGTGTCTGTGTATCTGTCTGTCTGTCTGTCTGTACAAATTTTGTATCCACTCTAACTAAAAACTAATTGGCCGAATTTCATAAAATTTGGTAGGTAAGTCACTTGTGGGCGAATCTGGTGCAGATTAGTTTTGGGTACGATTCGGGATAGAAGTTTTTTATGCGAAATGGCCGGCAAAAATTGCCTGTATCCACTGTAGCTGAAAAACTAATTGACCGAATTTCACAAATTTCGGTAGATAAGTCGCTTGTGGGTCACCTTGGTGCTGATTCGATTTTGGTACGGTTCGGAAAAAAATCGAGATATTTTAGTATTTTCTCGAGATATTTTAGTATTTTCGTATTTTCTCTACTCCACCCTTAAAAATAAGTCTACCAAATGAGAACGAAAATTGAATTAAACGTGAATTAAATTTAATTAAAATAAAGAGAACGTGGATATAAGTCTGCAGGGAAAGTCATGTGCTGTCCACATGAGATTTTTACTTTCCCTGCAATACATGTTAATGTATAGGGAAAGTATTGGAATCATGACGATAATCGCAACTCTAGTTTTCGACGGATCTGCGCGTTTTGGAACCTCTAGAGTACGAGAAACTTTTTTTAGCGCGACGTCTGTGTGTGTGTCTATATATCTGTCTGTCTGTGTGTCTGTCTGTGCAATGTATGTAACCACTCTAACTCAAAAACTAATGGACCGAATTTCATAAAATTTGGTAAGTCACTTGTGTATGACCCTGGTGCTGATTAATTTTTGGTACCATTCTGGATAAAACAACCCGCCTTTTTTTTGCGAAATGGCCCGCAAAAATTGCCTATATCCACTCTAACTGAAAACTAATTTATCAAATTTTACAAAATTTGATAGATAAGTCTCTTGTGGGTCGCTCTGGAGCTGATTAGATTTTGATACGATTCAAAAAAGAGAAACCTGGATTTTTTTACGAAATGGCCCGCAAATATATATATATCCACTCTAACTCAACTAATTGACTAAATTTCATAAAATTTGGTATATAAGTCTTTTGTGGGCGACCCTGGTGCTGATTAAATTTTGGTACTATTTGGGATAAATGTACTTGCCTTTATTGCGAAATGGCCCGCAAAAATTTTATGTATTAACTCTAGCTGACAAACTAATTCATCAAATTACACAAAATTTGGTAGATAAGTCGCTCGTAGGATATTGTGATGCTGATTAGATTTTGATACGATTCGCGAAAAAAGAATTTGCCTTTTTTTTTTTTTGCAAAATGATCCACAAATCTAATATATTCGATCTAAAATAAAATACTACATGTGCAACATAGTGAAACTCTGAAATAAATGCCTAAATTTGATGAAATATATTAATTAAGTACTTGTTGTACATGTAAAATTTAATAACTAAGCGAATAAATCTGTCCCCTTGACTGTAAGATAAACCGTTCTCGAGATATTGTTGTTCTTGAAATTTTAAGGACCTGAAGAATTTAAAGTGAACTAAGTTGCCAGAAAACGAATTGGATATAATATCAGAAAATCGTCCATATTATTTTCTGCAATTAACTCAGTTCAATGCATAATGAAATAAAAGATTATTTTTATTTTTTGCGAAATTTACAAAAAATAAAAAATAAATAAATAAATACTTTAAATTGGGATTCTGGTATGAGAAAGTAAATTCTTGCAAATTTGCAAAAGAAAATTCTTCCATTCTCAATTAAAGACAATCCTTGCAAAATTTGCAAAAAGGAAAAAAAATCTGATGTGGACAACACATGACTTTCCTTATATAATGCAATGAATTTAGTACTTTTACAGTTAAAAAAATGTTATTCTTATAGTAGATACTTATATTCTTTCCAAGATATTGAATTTTCTTCAATTAGTTGTAATTTTGATTGATTTGGCGTCATTTTTATCCATTTGGCGTGATTTTTGTTAATTTGGCAACAATTAAAAAAGTTGCCAAGTTGGCGATATCTCGCCAAATTCGTCGCCAAAATCTCGCCAAGCATTATGGACGAAGAAATAAGTTATTCTTACAGCAGATAAATAACTATTGGCGTTCAAATACAAAAGTATTACTCAAAGTATCTTTTTTTATGACTGGAACGAGCTAGATCCACGAGAATGATGTCACCCAATTTATCGCATGGTGTTACAAATGAAAAGTAAACATGGTTCTCAATAGGAAATATTTTTTTTATTTTATGACTTTTTGATAATTTTTTTGAAAAATGTGCAATATCTCGAGAACGGTTCATGTTAGGGTTCTAAAATTTATGTCAATCGTTTTCTAATGAAAAATTACATAAGAAATGTCTATTTGCATAACTTTATTAGCGGTTTCGATTTTTTGACGAATTTTTCAAAATTTCACTCAAAAATTTAGGTGGGTTCTGAACATTCGATTGCATATAAAAACAATAGGCTTCCAGTGTATACGGATTGTGATTTTTGTACCAAATTTCGTTCGAATCGGCCCATTCCTTCGTCAGTTATCGTCTCCACAGACTCACTGACACACACACACACATACTTTCACACACACACACACACACACACACACACACACACACACAGACATCACTTCAAAAATGCTTGATTCGTGATCAGGGATGCTTGAAACGTGCTCTCCCGTCGAAAACTCGATTTCGAATTTTCGACCCCGTCACAATACTTTCCTTATACATTATGCATATAAGGAAAGTAAAAAGTAGGTTTTTCTTATAGTAGATACTAATATTCTTTCCAAGATATTAAATTTTCGACAATTAGTCGTCATTTTTATCCATTTGGCGAGATTTTCGTTAATTTGGCAACATTTCAAAAAGTCGCCAAGTTGGCGACATTCCGCCAAATTCGTCGCCAAAATCTCGCCAAGCGTTATGCACTAAGGAACAAGTTATTCTTACAGCAGATAAATGACTATTGGCGTTCAAACACAAAAGTATTACTAAAAGTATATTTTTTCATGAATGGAATGAGCTAGTTCCACGAGAATGATGTAACCCAATTTATCGCATGGTATTACATATGAAAAGTGAACATGTTTCTCAATAGGAATTTTTTTTTCATATGACTTTTTGATAATTTTTTTTTAAAAATGAACAATATCTCGAGAACGGTTCATGTTAGCGTTCTAAAATTTATGTCAATCGTTTTCTAATGAAAAATTACATAAAAAATGTCTATTTGCGTAACTTTATTAGTGGTTTTGTTTTTTGACGATTTTTTCAAAATTTCATTCGAAAATTTAGGGGAGGTTCTTAACATTCGATTGCATATAAAAGCAATAGGCTTCCAGTGTTTACGAATTGTGATTTTTGTACCAAATTTGGGTCGAATCGGTCCATTCGTTCGTCAGTTATCGTCTCCACAGACTCACTGACACACACACACACATACTTTCACACACACACACATACTTTCACACACACACACACACACACACACAGACATCACTTCAAAAATGTTTGATTCGTGATCAGGGATGCTTGAAACGTGCTCTCCCGTCGAAAACTCGAATTCGAATTTTCGACCCCGTCACAATACTTTCCTTATACATTATGTATATAAGGAAAGTAAAAAGGGACTTAAAATTGGGATTCTAGTATGAGAAAGTCGAGTTGAGCCACACTTGAGTTAATTTTTTCTAAGAATGGACGTATTTTTTCATTTTGCCTTGCGTGTTTTGTGAATATTGATTTTTTAAATTATTTAGTACTTTTGTATTTATTTAAACTATTGTATAAAGTATGATTTTCCCAAAAGTTTTCTAATTAGGGATTTTGACGTGTAAGCACATTTTAAAACCGGCAGAACACATTTGACACAAATATCGAAAATGTCCGTCTGTGTGTGTGTGTGTGTGTGTGCATGTCTGTTTAGTAAAGACACAGTAATTCAGAATGGAATAAACCTATTGCTTTCGAATTTCATATGCAAATAATACATTATGTGAAAAACTAGAACTAGATATAATATTTAGTAATGATTTTTTTAATACACGAATTATTTTATTAGCTTCATGTCATTATTTTCTACAGAAGGCAATGATATTTCTCGAACAATTATGGTAGTATATAGCGTATGGGGCAAATGGATAATTTAAACTACACAGTGGAAGTTTATTAATATCAAACTACTGTAAAGCAGAGTTTATACGTTTTCTATTATATGTTTAATGGCATTTAAGCGTCAATTTCCGTTGTTACTTACCTTATATACAATAATGTATAAGGAAAGTATTGTGAAGGGGTCGAAAATTCGAATTCGAGTTTTCGACAGGAGAACACGTTTCAAGCATCCCTGATCACGAATCGAACATTTTTGAAGTGGTGTGTGTGTGTGAGAGTGTGTGTGTGTGTGTGTGTGTGTGTGTGTGTGTGTGTGTGTGTGTGTGTGTGTGTGTGAGTGTGTGTGTGTGTGTGTGTGTGTATCAGTGAGTCTGTGGAGACGATAACTGACGAACGAGTAGACCAATTCGAACGAAATTTGGTACAAAAATTACAATCCGTAAACACTAGAAGCCTATTGTTTTTATACGCAATCGAATGTTCAGAACCCCCCTAAATTTTCAAGTGAAATTTTGAAAAAATCGTCAAAAAATCAAAGCTTCTAATAAAGTTACACAAATAGACATTTCTTATGTAATTTTTCATTAGAAAATAATTGACATAAATTTTAGAACGCTAACATGAACCGTTCTCGAGATATTGCACATTTTTCAAAAAATTACCAAAAATTCATATAAAATAAAAAAAATATTTCCTATTGAGAAACATGTTCACTTTTCATATGTAATACCATGCGATAAATTGGGTGACATCATTCTCATGGATCTAACTCGTTCCATTCATGAAAAAAGATACTTTGAGTAATACTTTTGTATTTGAACGCCAATAGTCATTTATCTGCTGTAAGAGTAACTTATTTCTCCGTCCATAACGCTTGATGAGATTTTGGCGACGAATTTGGTGGAATGTCGCCAACTTGGCGACTTTTTAAATGTTGCTAAATTAACGAAAAACTCGCCAAATGGATAAAAATAACGCTAAATCAATGAAAATGACGACTCATTCACAAAAATTCAATATCTTGGAAAGAATATAAATATCTACTATAAAAATAATCGTATTTTTTTTTACTGTAAAAGTAGTAAATTCATTGCATTATATAAGGAAAGTCATGTGCTGCCCACATCAGATTTTTACTTTGACGCTCCTATAGCTTCTAATGGTAAAATATTTCAGCTATACAACTTATAGTACCTGTTGCGTGGTATTTTACCATACGTCCTATCCGGGACGCAAAGAGCGGCTGGATCGACAAAAATACAATTAAACGTTAACTGAAAATAAGCACACCTTTAAATAATTTTAAAACATAAAACATTTATTGACACCTACTATATTAAACACAATATAAAGTACTTTACAATGATACAATTTCTGCCTATCAACTACCATTGACTCCCCCCTGCTCTAAAAACAGCATGGTTTGGGGCACAATAAACTTTGCGTTACTTACGCAAAAATGTCACTTTCTAGTAGTGGCAGGAAACATGCATTTTGTGTGGGCAAAGAGAGAGAGAGGGAGACAAAACTAAAGAGAAGCTGTATATTGAATTGGCGTAACCGTGACTGTTGATTGCAGTGGCGTAGCACCGGGCTCAGGCAGTCTCACATGGTCAGATTCCTCGGGACATCATCAGACTTCTGTCAGGTCTTTCCACTTTTCTATCACCAAAACCTTTTCCTAACTTCTCCGAACTCGTCTCTCTCTCTCTCTCTCTCTCTCTCTTCGATAATATTCTGAAAATTTACACACGCCTGCTATTTTCTTGATTGGCCTTTATACTCAAGAACAACGCCCAGGGCGCTTAATATTGGACAAAATGGCCCCTCGGGCTATCAACGACATTTTAGCCACATGTAACCTCTGACCCCACTGCGCCCAATTCAAAGGAGCGGGTATCCCTTTCGTACACCGAACGCCTCTGTCAGGGCGCGGAAAATTCCAAAGCTTCAACTTGTTTCCGGGCTTGGCGTAGCAGGTGGCCAGATGGGACGCAGGGTAAACACTGCTTTACCGTCTTAGGGACCGACATCTGTACATTCTGATCCAAACTTAAAATATTGAAAGTATAGGAAAAACCATACGGCAGTACCCTATATTTCCATTTATACGCCATTTCCTCTTTTATTCCAAATCGCAACCATACCCAAAGAGAATTGAAATCTAGGGATTTTTCTGCATTTGAGTTCTAGAAATCCTCGTTTGTTTTTTTAGCTTATCCCAATAATCTTGAAAATGTTCATGAAACAGGTGTAAAAACATTTCAACAGTTATGTGATATACAAAAATATTTTATAGTAAACCATGCCTAAGCTTTACGACAATCAATAACTTTTTTGAGCAAAATTAAAACTATTACTTTTCATAATTGATTTCAAATTATTTGTGATAAATCTCAATAATGATTTATATTAAAAAAGTGTATATTATTGTTTTATAATAAATATATAAATAAATAATAAAATAACAAGAACGGTCAATCATGCTTCAAGCATTGATTATGAAACACTTTCCAACAGCAATTTTGTTTAAACATCTCTAAAACAATACATTCTTCGGTAATATTTTAAAACTTATCACAATACTATATTAATTTATTATATTTGAAAACTTAAACCTTCATCGAAAACAAATGAACTTCATTCAAATGACATCATTGAAATACAAATTGCCTGATTTAAACATCTCTAAAATGCCATACATTCCTTGATAATAATTTTAGAATTATCATAATACTACGATAATTTATTATATTTGAAAACTTCATCGAAAACAACTGACTTTCATTCAAATGACGTCATAGAAAAAATAACACACCTGGCTCTCTCTATAAAAGCAGCATTTCATTCATAAATAATGTCCCATTCATTTCATTCATCACAATACTATAATAATTTATTTTATTTAAAAATTAAGACCATGGAGCTACAAGTAATTAAATTCTATGCTTAAAACTTCATCGAAAAAAATCATCCTTCTCTTTGTAAAATCAATGAATATTTCATTCATATCAGCAATGCAGACTCCATGAGCTAAATAATTTTGTGTTAAAAAAATACAGCAATACTAATACAACTCATTCTACATATTTTGCTGTTTACATTTTACATAAGTGTAAAAATAATCAAATTTGGATGATCATTTAAACTCATATATATTGTCATTGCGTTGTTTCAATATGTAGATGCACAGAATTTAAGCAAAAATAAAGTGGTTTTAGGACGGATACAACACTCAATATGAATTAAAAAGAACTTTAAAAATCACGATTTTGAGACAAGATGGATGCCATATTTCATTTTGAAGTGGGTCACGTGATTTTTTTCATATCATGGTCACGTCATCGCTTCATATAAGAGGTGTAATTATTAGTTTAATTTTTATTTAAAAAACTACAGAATATATTTCGTTAATTTTTTTTTTATATATTTTATGGAACAATTTGAATATTATCTAAAATTTTCGAAACAATTTGGGAATTTTAAAGCCGCTTAAAAAATGTTTGAAAAATTAGGTCCCGTAGGGCTCAATGTATTTCATTTTTTCAACCCGGGTTCAATCCAAAACTAATTGGGTGATATTATTCATTTATATTCACATAGGTTTTACAGACCGTCTGAACAACATACTAACATTTCATTTTGATTAAGTCATTTTTACGTCAGTTATCGTGCTAACGGACAGACAGACAGACAGAATGAACAAAGTCATAAACACTTTTCAACTTTGTTGTAAAGTGTTAAAAATGGAAATCACATAAAAGTGTGCAAATTAATTGACTTGTCTTAACAAGTGTCCAATTTGAAATCCATTATGGAACAATCTAAAATATCTAAAATTAGTGATTTTGACCATAATTTGATTTTTAAAACGTCCACGGTCACCATAATAGCAATAAAAAATGGTTTGTTTCTTCTTTTAGTTCATAATATTTTCTCAATCCCAAACACAATGAAATGAAATAAATGTAATATTTTAAACAGATATCACGATGCTGATCAGTGGTTATTGCAACGTGTACGGAAAAAATGGATTAGCTCTGATATACCAAGTACTGCATCCTGTCGTTGTTGTGTACAAAGCCGATGCTGTAGAGGTAAGTCCAGTCTTTCTTTTCTTCCTTCTGTTGTGTACGAAACGGATGCTGTAGAGATAAGTCCAGTTTTTTTTTTCTTCCTTTTGTTGTGAAAAATCCGATGTTGTAGAGGTAAGTCCAGTTTTATTTCTTCCTTTTGTTGCTAATTCGATTATAACTTTTCTAATTTCCAGTATTCAAAGGTGTAGTGGTAAGTAGAATATGTTTAGAATAGACTCTGCATTAGAGAACATTTAGATATTCAGCACCACTGCAGCTTTAGCTTTTAAATAGAATGTTTATAAATTGTAAAGTTTTAACGGACTAGATGGTGGAAATATTTTAATTTATATTGAATTTAAATAGTCTCAAAAGAACAAAATTAAATTGTTTTATGGCAAACATTCAATTTTAAAACACTGAATGGTCAAATTATTATAACCGCCAGACCTATATTTTTTTAAAAGTAGCAATTCCGCAGATATTCGAACGTTATTTCGCTGAATCGGCATAAGGAAAGAAAGATGATTTTTAGCAATGACTTTGTGACGTCATTAGTCCCCCTCTGGAGGGAGTTATCCCCCGCCGTGAGGTACACTGTCAAGTATGGTATCAATCGAAATATAGTTTCAAGTCTTTTAAAGTGAAGGGTCACACGCTATAGTTCTCATTCCCGGCCACTCAATCAGCTGCTCCTACACTAGGGTGAGTCGAGTGGTCTGGGTTTTCAACACGCTATAGTTGTTGTTGTTGTTGAGACCCAGACTGTCCGACCTACCAGAAAGATGTAAGGTAACTCTTTGGACAGCCTGGAAAAGCCACCCAGTTTAGACCGGAACCAAGTGCAGGAGACATCCAAAAGGACGGTACCTTCCTTCCCCTACCACCAACCTCTCGGAAGGACTTACGAATCCACATGTTTAACATGATCGTACTCCACGTGAACACGGCGGCAGTTTTGGCAGCGGAGGTAATCGAACCAGGCCTACCGAGTGCAATTCCAGCGCGCTAACCACTGGGCTACCGCGCTCAACACGCTATACTTGTACTCATTTTGACCCACCATACCGATTTTTCAATTTTTTTCTTGGAAAATTTAAACAATAAATGGATTTTGGTATGAGAAAGTCGAGTTGAGTCATACACCAGTTAATTTGCGTTAGAACCACGGGCCTACGCCCCATCGTTCAAGAGACATTTGATCGTCCAATATTTTTCAAACACCCTGTATAATGGTATAATCCACATTTTCAATTGTTGCAGCAAGTAGTTATTTCTGCGCTCTTATAAATAAAATTTTTCAAAGTTCTTCTATCGTCTTTAAAATATTTTTGTTTCTTTAGAAGTCATAACAAATGATGATAACAAATCGAAATAATTAATCCAGTATGAGTAAAAGCCTCAAAATATATTCTTTACTAGCAGTACACCCGTTCATCGTACGAAATATTAGATAAATAAGCTTAAAATTCACATTTATGTGCAATTTTCTGCAGTATTCTAAATGACATTATTATTTAAAACATTCTATTAAAATATTTAATTTTTTCTCCTGAAAATAAGTATAAGTATATGTTCTCGCTGCACAAAATTAACTTTACAGACAGATCTGAAGAATAAAACATCCTGTCAAGTTTGTAATCAAATGTACAAAATATATGAAATTGATCAATATATGCCAAAAATAAATGCCAAAAAATTGTATTAGAAGATATATCTGCACCATTTTCAATCAATAATTCGTTAAACACAGTATATGAGTTAATTCGCTAGACACAATGATTCATTAGGCTAAACTCAATATATTAGTTAATAAGCTAAATGCACTATATGAATTTTAACAATATTTGCCTAAATAAAACAGATGACGTAAGAAATTGAAATTATCAATAATTCCTGTAATATTTAAACACGATGACCGTAATTGATATTTTCTAGTCAAAAATGCTATTCCGATAAAAATCTATTTATATATATATTTCTTTATTATTTAAATCAGAAATCGGAAAAAAATTACGATATAAACACATTGGAATTAATTCCGTTGCTAAGCAACATAATAAATTTTTCTTCAAATAAATTTTCAGAAAAAAATATCGTCTATATAATGCTATTTCTGTGAAAGGGTCGTTTTTCATTAATATCTCGTCAATCCCTGGTACTAGAAACTTGAAGCATAGGCTAAATCGTAAGCATAGACTAAATCTTTCCAAAACGACCCATTAAATTTCATGAAATTCAGTGCGCCAATTTTCTCGTGTTGATGCGACAAACAAACAAACACACACACACACACATACAGACAGATTTTCAATATTATTTATATAGATTTTGGCTGTTATGTAAATAATAAGTCCACTCTTTCACTTTCTCCAATAAACCTATTTTTTCTTTTTAGATGATTCTAAACCACAGCACAGAATTGAAAAAAGCGTGGTTTTATAAGTTTTTACATCCATGGTTAGGAGATGGATTGTTAACCACGTAAGTATTCAACAATATTTCTTTTTATTCAATACAGCTATAACACAGGATACCTAAGAAAGTTCTTAAGCCCTCACCCCCACCCCTTTGTAAGAGAAGGTGTACAAGTTAGGTCCATCTGTAGTAAATTTATCATGCTCGATTAAAACTGATTGCAGCGCCCTTAGCGGAAAATTTAAAACGTTAGAATAACGAATTCAGCAACAAAGCCAAATAACCAAAATAATCTCCGCCCTACCCGAAGGTATCCAGAGAAAGAGATTCCGTCTTTGCGGTAGTGCACTTAAGACACTCCACATGCAAGCTCGACGAGTCACCAGTGTCACCCTGCAGGACGACTGCAAAGTCTTCAGTTCACCAGAAATCGATGCAAAGAAAATCGTGCGTGCCAACGCGAAAATGAGAAAGTAGACCACGGAGCCATAAGAGCCCGCGACTGGATGAGTTCCATCCTCCAACTGGAGATCTAAATTTTATTGGCAAAATTAAAACATGAATGAAGCAACTTGCTCCTACAAAAGGCAACGAAGAATCGAGCTGCAAGTTCTCAAAATAACGTCGACCGAGGTTCACGTCCACATCCACCGTACCTGGTCCCCGTCAGTATCCAAGCAGGTTTAAGGTAAGAACTGGAAGTTCGTTCGGTATTTGTCACATGTAACAGGTAGCAATGGCTCCTCAAAACAATTAAATCTGATGTGGGCAACACATGACTTTCCTTATATAATGCAATGAATTTACTACTTTTACAGTTAAAAAGATGTTATTCTTATAGTAGATACTTATATTCTTTCCAAAGTATTGAATTTTCTTCAATTAGTCGTCATTTTTATTGATTTAGCGTCATTTTTATCAATTTGGCAAAGATTTTTGCTAGTTTGGCAACAAATAAAAATTTCGCCAAGTTGGCGACATTCCGCCAAATTCGTCGCCAAAATCACGATAATTTTTGATAATTTTTTTGAAAAATGTGTAATATCTCGAGAACGGTTCGTGATAGCGTTCTAAAATTTATGTCAATCGTTTTCTAATGAAAAATTAGATAAGAAATGTCTATTTGCGTAACTTTATTAGCGGTTTTGATTTTTTGACGATTTTTTCAAAATTTCACTCGATAATTTAGTGGAGTTCTGAATTGATTGCGTATAAAATTGCGTATAAAATTTCTTGATTGCGTATAAAAACAATAGACTTCCAGAGTTTATGGATTGGGATTTTTGTACCAAATTTCGTTCGAATCGGTCCATTCGTTCGTCAGTTATCGTCTCCACAGACTCACTGACACACACACAGACACACACACATACTTTCACACACACACATACTTTCACACACACACACACAATTCAAAAATGTTTCAAAATGTTTGATTCGTGATCAGGGGTGCTTGAAACGTGCTCTCTCGTCGAAAACTCGAATTCAAATTTTCGACCCCGTCACAATACTTTCCTTATACATTATGCATATAAGGAAAGTAATAAATTACAAAGCTTGCAATCTTTCAAGACATGAAAAGGGAATGATAGATAAGTTATATATTATTTAATACAATATGTAAGTATTTAATACAATATAGCAAGGACGCTAATCCAATTACAATACTGAGATTAAAATCATATCAATCAACAATTCTTAAAATGTCTGCAATACATTCGTAAATCAATGGTAAAAACGAGTAAAAAGCCAGATAAAAGGAAAGTCCGATTGCAATGTTCTAGAGAATTGTTGAATTCTGTTCTAGAGAATTGTTGAATCGAAACTAGGAACAGGCTAAATGAAAATGAGGGAAGCGATAAATACCAATTTGCTTAATCAGTTGCTAGATGCGCAACAATATTGTTAAATGATAACGAACGATTCCAATAATATGCAAATAATGGCAATGATGTAGTTCCGAACTATGTGATAAAAGTCAAACTTTACTCTTGCTTCCAGTGCATGTGAGTTCTGTTTATTTTAGCATTCCTAAATAGGACAACAATTCGTTAATAACCATATTGCGTCAAATAAATGTCTTTGTAAAATTTTTACCGTCGATTCCAACTATTTAGACAATAACTCTAAAACGATATAATGAAGACAACCAAGTTATTTGGTAAAAAGGGTATTACTTTCCTTATATACATAATGTATAAGGAAAGTATTGTGACGGGGTCGAAAATTCGAATTCGAGTTTACGACGGGAGAGCACGTTTCAAGCATCCCTGATCACGAATCAAACATTTTTGAAGTGAAGTCTGTGTGTGTGTGTGTGTGTGTGTGTGTGTGTGTGTGTGTGTGTGTGTGTGTGTGTGTGTGTGTGTGTGTGTGTGTGTCAGTGAGTCTATGGAGACGATAACTGACGAACGAATGGACCGATCCGAACGAAATTTGGTACAAAAATCACAATCCGTAAACACTGGAAGCCTATTGTTTTTAAACGTAATCGAATGTTCGGAACCTCCCTAAATTTTCGAGTGAAAATTTGAAAAAATCATCAAAAAATCAAAACCGCTAATAAAGTTACGCAAATAGACATTTGTTATGTAATTTTTTATTAGAAAACGATTAACATAAATTTTAGAACGCTAACATGAACCGATCTCGAGATATTGCACATTTTTCAAATAAATTTCTAAAAAAACTCATAAATTAAAAAAATATATATTAACTATTGAGAAACATGTTCACTTTTCATATGTAACATCATGCGATACATTTGGTGACATCATTCTCGTGGATCTAGCTCGTTCCATTCATAAGAAAAGATACTTTGAGTAATACATTTGTATTTGAAAGCCAATAGCATTTATCTGCTATAAGAATAACTTATTTTTCCGTCCATAACGCTGGGTGAGATTTTGGCGACGAATTTGGCGGAATGTCGCCAACTTGGCGACTTTTTGAGATGTTGTCAAATTAACGAAAATCTCGCCAAATGGATTAAAATGACGCTAAATCAATGAAAATGACGACTAATTGTTGAAAATTCAATATCTTGGAAAGAATATAAGTATCTACTATAAGAAAAACCTATTTTTTTTACTGTAAAAATAGTAAATTCATTGCATGATATAAGGAAAGTCGTGTGTTTCCCACACCAGATTTTTTTTAATATTAGCACCAAGGGCATTTTATTATTTCTTTAATATTAGCACACATCTATTATGTCTTTTTATATTTTCTTATAAGTCATGGATCTAAATGGAAAGACAGAAGGAAGATGTTGACTCCCTGCTTCCACTTCAATATCCTGAAAGACTTCTTGACTGTCTTCAACAAGCAATCGAAGATTCTTTCCGGCATCCTTCAAGAACATTCAAAGAGTGACTATGTAGACATTGTTCCTTTTATAACAAAATGCAGTTTTGATATCATATGCGGTAAGGACATTTTTTTTTAATTTTTACTTTCACGCGATTCATAGTACAATCAAAGCGCGTTACAACGATATCGAATGTACCTCAAAATCCCTTCATTGTGTGGTATTTTCGTGATAACTGTGACACGAAATTTCGCTGTACACGACTTTTTTAGAAAGTTTCTCAATGCCGATTGAATAGGTTTTCATATCAACTATTGCATAAAATTTTAAAAAATATTTTGCTTACTTGCAATAAATACACAATAAATTTGAACGACTAGGTAGAAAAAAATCTGATGTGGACAGCATATGACTTTCACTATATAATGCAATGAATTTGCATCTTTCACAGTGAAAAAATGCTGTATAAGCCCATGACAAAATGTTATTAACGTTCTGACATTTGGCTCTTTTCCGGACGACAACATGTAAAATTATTAAGTGCCTAATTAACTTATATTTTATGCAACTCTAAATTGGCAATCAATACCAATAACATCCGCATTAATCAATATAGTCCATGTATTAAAATACATTAGTACTTAATTCATCAGTTTGGCAGCTTTTTAGTTAATTTAGCATATTTTTTGGAATTTTGACTGTTGGTAATATTTCGCTAAATTAGTAACCAAGTTCTCCACACTTATCGCCAAACGTTACAGACAAACAGAGAGAAGAGCTTTTCTTATACATAAATGACTATTGACGAATTGTTAGTCGCAAAATATATATCTATTATCTAAAGTATTTTCTGTTGTAAATGGAGCAAACTAGATCCAAAATAAATGATGTTAACAAATTTATCGCATAATATTGCATATGAAAAGTGAACATATTGCGCAATAGTTATACCTCTTTTAATTTTATGTAATTTTTTTATTAATTCATTTGAAAATTGTGCAATATCTCGAGAATGGTTCATGCTAGCGTTCTAAAGTGTATGCCATTCATTCTCTAATAAAAAATTACATAAGAAATAATTATTTATGGAACATTATTGGAGATTCTAATTTTTTGATGATTTTGCAAAATTTCATTCTAAAATTTGGGAGTCTACCGAACATTCGATTGCGTTTGAAATCAATAGCATTCCAGTATTCACTGATTGACTAAATTTCGTTCGAAACGCTCCACTCGCTCGTGAGATATACCATCCACATACACACACACACGCAGACGCGCGCGCGCGCGCACACATACGCACACAGGTAGACATACCTCAAAAGCGTTAAATTCGGGTTTGGGAATGCTTAAAACATGATTTTCCGTCGTAAACTCGAATTTTAATTTTCGACTTTGTTACAATAACTTTCCCTATACGTTATACTATGTATACAGGTAAAGTACTCGTAATAATGTTGTGTTCAGTGCAGATAGTTGCATAAAAATAAAAGTAATAAAGTTATCGAAATTTTATCTTTGTTATGAAGTGACACATATGGCACTTATCTGAATTAAAGTGACATGTCTGCTTGAAATTATAGAAGTAAACGGACTGGTATATCGCTCACTCGTGTTCATCTGTTAGGTACTTTCTAAGATATTGCAATCTTGTGCAAAGTAAGCACAACACATACAAGTTTTCAAAAGTTGCTTTGATCTTTGTATATCATTCTTTATTTGTACAATATTTGATTTCGATGTATTAAAAAGCTCTAGAAAGAGATTGCTTCTATATTTGCACAAACAGGCCGACAGATACACGGATTGTAGTAGTTTTTCAGTTAGAAGCAGCAAAAGTAGTTTTTCAGTTAGAAGCAACAAAAGTAGTTTTTCAGTTAGAAGCAACAAAAGTAGTTTTTCAGTTAGAAGCAACAAAAGTAGTTTTTCAGTTAGAAGCATAAGTCTTTTACATGTATTTTCGACTGCTGTGGTCATTTTAACAATATTCGCAGTCATTTTAACAATATGCATAGCCATTTTAATACTTTACGTAGTCATTTTAACACTACGCAGGTTAGATCAAGTAGCTGGGCATAAACGTCCTTAAGCAAGTTATTAGAGCTTCAATGTCTAATAGCGCACTCAGTACGCCGGACGACTGTCGAAGGGTTAAACCTCAAATTTAAATTTAAAAAACATTTATGCACCCTCAAACAATATATTTATCTAACTTCATATATTTTGCTTATAGAATCCATTCTAGGAACTGAGTTGCATTCCCAAACGCAAGAGAACTGTGACTATATGAAATCCGTTACAACGTACGTATACTCTTATTAGCAGTAATAAGTAGTATTTATAGTAGTAACAGCATTAGTAGTAGCAGTAGTAGCAGCAGTATTAGTAGTAGTAACCTAATTATTATTTCTATTATTATTATTATTATTATTATTATTACTATTGTTATTATTATTATTATTTGCATGCACATGGTATCATTGCCCAGTATGTATACTGTTTAATAAAACAGAAATTTTCTGTATTATTTCTAAATTTTGCAGTTTTCTCCATTATTTGATTTTTATTTGCTACAACTGTTTCGAATTTCATCAAATTATATACATCGATTGTGCAACGAATGATGCTTCTGTAGTTTAATCAAGCCAGCATTATTCTAAAACGACAGAAAATGCCGTAACTGACCTTTTAGCTGAACTCTGTGTGAAACATAAATAAGCAGAAATGTTATTAAGCAAATCCATTAATAAACGGCAGGAAGAATAGAAAATCGATAATAACATTAATAATTGGTATTATATTTCAAATCATGTGTACTCGAGAGCATGATTATTTTTTGTTAAATGTTTATGATTTAATAATAAAAAAAATATTTTTGTAAACACAAATAAATCGCCTTTTGATGATATTAACGGCATAAACATTGTTTTCCAATTGTCCTTGTTGGTGTTCACACTTGTACAATTGTGTTTCCGTACACATCATATCGCAATTAACGCCATCCATCTTAATTTTCTCTACGCGTCTTATTAACTTCAATTTGACTCTGTCCCTTCGTTTAGCATTTTTGACTGGATCGTTTTCGGCTCCCAAAGTACGTAGAGTTTCACTTCGCGGAATGTTTTTATGTCATTACGTCATTACGTAATTCACGTCATATAATTTGCGTACATACAATTTTTACGTCATTATGTAATTTACGTACATACAATTTTTACGTCATTATGTAATTTACGTACATACAATTTTTACGTCATTATGTAATTTACGTACATCACTATTGTGTTTTTAGACGTTTCATACATTTTAATTTATTTTATTTGCGAATTACTGTTTGTTCACTGTTTTGAAATAAAATATTCTCCTGGTTCTATCGTGTGGATCCATGTATAATAATGATATATCGGTTCGGTTTAAATGTAAATAACGTAAAAAAAATAAAAATTAAAAAGTATAAAATAAATGATGATAAAAAACCAGTTTTCAGTGCCCTTTCCTACACAACAGTAGTTTCAAAAGAGTAGAGAATAAATTATAACCAACAACGAAATTCAACTAAATTGAAGGTATAGACAATTCTAAACAATACTATATATAAAACTTATCATGATCTAAAATTGATTTTATGCAAAACTGTCAAAACTATGTCATCTGCTCACGCCCTCATTTCCATTCCACAATTTTGTATAATACCAATTTTGGATAACGATGAGATTTATATACTATTGTTTTCAAATTAATCTGTCTACATCCTCAATTTAATTCAATTTCATGTGTGATTGCAATTTATTTCCTACTTTCCGTGCGCCACCGTGTGTGTAAGCAGAAGACATTTAAAAACATATTTTGTTTTTTTAATTTTTAGTCTTCTAACTCAAACTTAGCAAATTAGTTTAATCTTCAGTAGCATATTTGCTAGGCGATCCTTCAGCATTCCGTCCATTTTACTTCATAAATAATCAAAGGGGGGTAACCAAAGTAAGAGTTACGCTCAGGGATTTGCCACGTTAAAGTTGCATATCCAGGTGACATGTACAAACGGTGGAGAGACTATAGCCACAAGCGGAACCAAAATCACTCAATTAGGAGCAGAAATGTAAAATTGTGGGGACTAGTTAAATTAAAAGTTACCCCCAGGGGTTGGCACAAAAATATATGTATCCAAGTGAAATGTACAAATGTTGCTCAGACTATATAGTCAGCAGCAGAGTCAAAATCGCTCAATTAGGAACTGAGATGTAAAATTGTGGGAGCTAGTTAAACTAAAAGTTACACCCAAGGAGTTGACACAAAAAGCGTATGTATATTATATATCCGTCAAATATGTGTATCAAACTGAGGGGTAGAGATGGTGCAGATACAACCATCAGCATAAGCAAAATCGTTCAATTAGGAAGTGAGATGGGAAATTTGGGGAGGGGGCTAACTGAAGTAAAAGTTATACTCAGAGAGTTGTCACAACAAAGATGCATAACCAGATGATATGCACAAATGGTGCAGGAACTATAGCCACTAGCAAAACTGAATTCGCTCAATTAGGAAAAATGCTCGCTAAAAATGTAAAACTATGGGGCTAGTTAAACTAAAAGTTACGCCCAGCTGGCTGACACAAAATATGTATATTCAGATGACATGTACAGAGGGTGCAGAGACTATAGCCATCGTTAAAATCAAAATCACTAAATTAGAAGCCGAGATAAGAAATTTGGGGGCTACCACAAATACAATTTACAATACAATTTACGCCCAGGGGGTATCTGAGCAATATAGTTGCCAGCCGGGGGTCAAAATTTCGAGGGAAATGACGCAGATAAAAGGAACACGATAAAAATTTAATGTTAAAGTTTTTTAATAAATATTTAAAATTTCTTTAATTTTTAGGTATTTTTTAATGTTAAATAGCTGAAAAAGTAAGACAGCTGGGTAGGTCAAGTGACCCTCTTAAACTAAATATCCGAAACAACCTATTTCTGAAGCGTCACTAAAAATAGTCTATCGATCACGGGTATGCCAAAAATATGAAACTCCAGACATTTAAAGAATTAATTTGAAGTCAAACATATTGGAATTCGTCGCCAGCAGATCAACCAGAGCACAGAACTGCCCCAAATCAGAAATGACGAAATGCGAAACCACTTCAATAAGTAAGACAGCTAGGTGGGTCAAGTGATCCCTCAAACTGAGTGTCCCAAACACCACATTTTATTCACGATGGCCAGAGACCCCTAAAATATCATAAACACCCACCCCCCTTCCCATCACCACACAAGTACACTTAATCCACTCATTTGTTCAAATGTTTATTTAAACTTCCAAATTTATAAAAAAAAAGACGAGAAAGAGAACACACACATTCTTAAATGTAGAAAATTGAAGCCAAATTAGCGAAACTGAGGCAATTTGAGAAGTCCCTCTTCATATTTTACTACTCTTCTATATCTCTTTGGTGAGAAGCGCTCGCAGAACGCGACACAATCTAGTAGTAATTCTGCAATGTCTGTTTTTTTTCACGCCAAATTTCTAACATTGTTCCCATACCATTCGTTCGCTCAGGAGAAGCCAGTGAAAGGGACGCGGCTTTAACAAATATCCCTGTATTTTTCCCTTATGTGTTGAAAATTCTATGCACTACAGCTTTCGTGAGTCTCCTTTCTCTGAAGAAAGCTGTACTGCTGCCATCTAGTAATGTTTTTCATAACTTACTTTTAATAATTCTCGTTTTAATTGAACTAAAAATTCAGATTTTTTCAATAGAAATTGTAATAAATCTGTATAAATAAAAAAATAATTTGGGGTGTTTACTTAATAGTGCCGCGCGTCCTCGCGACTTCCCTTAATAACCGCGCCTGGTAGAATCTCAAAAGTAATATGTAATGACAATTTATCTACAACAATGGGGATTTTTAAAATGATATGCTATATGCAATGTGTACGTTAATATCCAAAAATCTATATTTTTAAAAATAAAAGAATTAATTTCAGCTACATTTCTGTCTATATCGAAAAACATCTGGTGATTGTTTGACACTGCATTACAAACAGACAGCAAAACGTACAGTTCTCAAATATTACATATATGCAATATAAACACGTAAATGTGCAAGACGGGCTTAAACGTTTCATTTAGGCCTTTGTTAATTAATTAATTAATAAAAATTTGAATTGCCAGAATGGGCAAAAATTTAATAGTTCGAGCCGCTTTCCAGCTTCTTTATGAGTAATTGCTGGCAGAAACGTCACAAAGATGGCACGTCACAATACGCAGCTATTGTTTTCATGAACAATTAAAATTAAAATATAATTAATTATATGTCTTATTATTGATTCTTATTAACAATTGAACTAAGTAATTATGGACACTAATTATACATGATATTGATCGTTAGAACTTTTAGCATGCTAATTGTCCGTTTCATTCAAACCATTTCATTTGTTTACATTTTAAACAGCGTGCATTGTACAATCAGTTGAATCTCGAATTAAATATTTACCTGGTTATTAATACAGCTCAGATTAGGTTCATTAGATTATTGTAAAATTCTAACAAAGGGTAAACGTGGACGAAGTGAAGAGCTCGCGTAGGGAGATCCTGAGGTTGAGGAGTATCATCAAATGAGGGGCGGTGCCTTAACGGGCGTATTGCGCTGTGCAGCAAGTGGGACGACAGAACTAGCGAAGAGAACTCCGGTGGTTAGAAACGACAGAGAACAGGGGACTAAGTCTTCCAGTATTTTTAAAAATTACAAAAAATCAAAAAGGTATTTAGATTATAAATTCATTAATATTTTAGTTACCTTTTAAAACCTGTAACACATAATCATTTCACTGTTAATTCGAAATTTTAAGCTCAAGAGTTTAGTTGTTTTTTCACAAATCGGAGGACAACCGCATACACACACAATGAGTTTTATATATATAAATGGATTGTATTAGTGGCTATGTATTTGATTATCTTATTTGTATGATAGTAAAAGGATAATAGTATTAATAGTAATAGTAGCAGTTAGTAGTATCATAATTATTATTGCTTCTGTTTAAATGAACAAGATACTTTAAATTTATACGTTGTTGATCTAGAATCACAGATCTTGCAGTCTCCAGAGGTTTGAAACCATGGCTGTGGCCTGATATATTGTTATGCATCACTCCCTCTGGTAGAAATTTTCTGCACCACAGAGATAAAGTGCACGCATTGGCAAATAAGGTAAATAAATATACGAATACAATATGTATACGCAAAAGCCATTTATTTTAATTTCGAAGTGTAATGTGCCACAATGGATAATCTCCAGTCTTTCAAGAAGGTTACAAAACACTGGATATGTTAAAATACAACCAGTACAACGGCGTCTAAGAATTACAATCGGTACAAGACCGGTATAAGTGCATGACGATGTCCGGAAGCAAGTCTCTGAAGGGCTGACAGCCGCCACAGTATCAACTGTTTCCAGACAAACTGTGTACAAGAGGCTGAGGGAGACTGGTATGCATGCCAGACATTTAACAGTTTGTCTCCCACTCATCTCTGTGAACAGACGTCAGCTTTCACAGTGGAGTGAGGAATGTAAGAACTGAAATCAGTGTGGCGATGTGCTCTTCACTAACAAGTTCAGATTCAGTTTGCAGAAATGATTCTCGTTGCACCACTATATGAGGTGAACAGAAATGGACTAATTTGGAGACTGTGGAGCTTTGATGTGGACAGGAATAATGTTGAACAGACGCACAGATTACCACATCTTCGACACGGGTTCTAATGCTAGTAAGAGGTACAGGGAAAGACATACTAAAACCTCATGTTTGACATTTTCGAGGTGCCGTGGATCCACAATTTGTATTTAAAGGCGATAACGAGCGCACAAACCTCTCTCAGCTAATCTATGATTTTCTTCAAAATGAAGATATCCAGTAAGTGCAGTGGCCATCTGGATATGTTGTTTACAAATGTCGATCGATTGGCCGCTAGGCCATTAGACAACGAGCTCTCCGCTATTTTTCAATAATTGAGCTAAAAGGCAGTAGTGCAAGGCACTCGTCCAAATATTCTCCATATATAGACTGTCCCAAGACACATAAAATACAATCCGGGGAAACAGCAGGTCTAATTCGATGGAGATGTGCCCTGAGACAGTCATGACCAACCAGAAGTCTGGATCTGGCAACTGCTTCTCGTCTAGGAGCCTCTAGAATGACTGATATGCTCTTGCTGAGGATGCTCCATGACTTTCTCTTAGATGCCTTCAGAAATTCTGCCTCAATTTCTTTTTTACATAGCATTTTCATGTACAGTTGTGCTGAATGAAAAGTCATAGACTCTGAGAATCTCTGCTCGACCTTATCACCCTGTTTTGACCAAAAAGTCCGCTTTTTCATTTTCTGGTACTCGGCAATGCGCAGGCACCCATTGTAAAGTGATTCTGTGCGTTAGGTCTTAAAAGCGGTCTGATCTCTTGAATCCGGTCACCATTGTTTCTTTGGTTGCCGGAAATTGCCTGAAGAGCCGAACTAGAGTCCGAGAGCATAACCGCTATGTTGAATGAAGAAAGGCGAAGCACGAGTAAGTCACTGGATATAAATCCCAATAGCATGCATGGGATGCACTATAGAGGCGAAATTCATCCCGTCAACCCCAATTGATGACCATTCCGCAGCTGAAAGAGCGCTATTTCAGAAGTTGGACTTTACTCCACACCAAGGATGTCAAACTCGCGGCCCAGTCTATATAACAGTATGTGAAACAAAAGTTTTGATAAAATTTTCGTACCTTAATTTTTTAAATTTCTTATTATACATATTTATTTACAGAAAAGAAACGTCTTGACCCAACCATTCTTTTATCCGACATAACCTAATAATTTCACTGCCCCACATTCCTCCGAAACCCAAACGTATAAAAAAATACTCTGTTATATTCCTGTGATTCACCAACAAAATCATTAAGCTAAAATCAGAACGAGAACCAAAACTCCATTATAAAATAGCAGAGGCTGCGAAAAGTGCTCTGTTTGTTTATATTACAAAACCATGTTTCACAGCTTCAGATGAGAAAATTATTCATTGGATTCCCCGTATGCCTAGGTCAAGTATCTGTAAAGTACATTGGAGTTGTTCGCATGAACATTTAACGCTATCTACTAGTACAAAAATAAATTCAAATAAAAACGTTCCATTTGAATGCAAGTTCGCAATCGACACACTGGCGAGATAGATGGAGGATATTTTGAATCATTGTAGAGAGGTAAATAATGCATATTAGAAAATCCATCCCCTATTAAATTTATTTAAAATATTTCATTATTATGTTTTAACGATTACTCGTATATTTCAGCTCTTTGTATTCAGTATGTATTTATCGAAACCAGGTGGTAGTAAAACTAAACGAAAAATTTCTGACGAACATCGGTATTTCCAAGAAAAGTGGGAATTAGAGTATTTTTGCTGTGAAATAAAAGATAAAATAATATGATATAATAAAGATAAAATAATTTGATATGTAATAATGCTATAAGTATAAAAAAGTTATATAACATTAGACGTCACAATAAACAGCATAAATCAAAATATGATAATTACGAAGGATTAATGAGACAAGAGAAGTTGAAAGAGTTCAAATTGAAACTGAAGAAACAACAGACCATGTTTACTAAAGTAATACAAGAAAGTAAAGCGGCGGCATATGCAAGCTTCGTCTTGTCGCAGATGATAGCTAAACGCTCAAAACCTTTTACCGAAGGGGGTTCCATCAAGGAATGTCTAATTAAAGCTGCAGAAATTGTTGAGTGAATACAATAAATTGAAAGTGTGAAGGATATTCAAGTAATCTCTTTGTCTCGAAATACCATTGCAGAAAGAGTCACCGATTTGCCCGGCAATTTAAGTGATCAGATCAAAGCAAAATCACCCAGTTTCGAAGCTTTTTCCATTGCCTGTGACGAGAATACAGACATTGGGGGAGTAGTTCGCAGTTAGCTGTGTTCCTTCGTTCTTGCGAAGCGGATTTCAACATTTTTGCAGAATTTTTTGAACTAGTCCGATGCGTGGCACTACGACAGGACAAGGTATTTTTAATTATGTCTACGAGCTATTGCAAAAATACAATCTACCTCTGTCTAAATTGACTTCTGTAGCAACAGATGGAGCGCCTTCAATGAGCGGAAAAACCTACGGTTTCGTGGCGAAAAAAAAAAGTGAAAATATGATGGTTCCAATATTCATCATAAGCACTGCATTATACATCAAGAAGTATTATGTACGAAGGTAATAAAGACGGAAAATGTGTTGACACCTATAAAAAGAATTATCAATTTTATAGGATCTCGAGGCTTAAATCAGCGACAGTTCTCTGCTTTATTTAAGTGAATTAGAAAGTGAATATGTCGGGTTGTCCTACTATACCGAGGTACATTGGCTATCCTGTTCTAAGGTTCTTAAACAATTCTGGGACTTTAAAGAAGAAATATGTCAGTTTTTGATAACGAAAAATCAAGACACGAGCTTGTTTTTTGATCCAGTATGGTTGCAAGATCTATCATTCTTGATTGATATAACAAAAGACTTATCCGATTTAAATTTAAAACTGCAGGGGAAGATCAGATCATGGAAGCTAGCTCTTTGGGAAACGCAGTTGAGAAATGACGCACTTTCCGACATGCAACATATCAAGTTAAAGTGAAATTGCATCATATCAAAAATACGCAGGAAAAATTTTAAGCATCAGTGAATTTGAAACAAGGCTTGCAGATTTTAAATTTCTGTAAGACAAGTTTTTTTTAGTTTTCTTCGATTTTCTCGGTAAATATATAATTAGTACCTAATCATATGCAAATGGAGGTAATCGAGATCCAGTGCTATTCAGATTTGAAGGCAAAATACAGTGAAGTTCGTGTGCCTGAATTGTACAAATATTTGCCAGCCAGGTTTGAAAACACTCGAAAATGAGCATATGAAATTATTTCCATGTTTGGAAATACTTATAGGTGCGAGCAATTATTTCATGAAAGAAAGAAAATATGTCACCTGTCAGATCAAGAATTACTGACATTCACCTTGGTTCAGTTTTGAAAGTAGCCACTGCAAGATTTCCCCCGAAATAGAAAAGACAGCAGCAAAGAAGAGATGGCAAGTGTCAGGAAGAAAACATTGATTTTACAGATGTCCAATATGTACTTTTTTGAAGAAAACCTACTTCTCTATAAAAATTGAGGTTTTTTATTCTGCGGCCCACATAAACTTAGAACTTGTTTATTCGGCCCGTGTTAGCCTTTGAGTTTGACATGCTTGCCCCACACAGTTCATAGACAACTTTATAGAAAGCATGAAAATCGATCTGATGATTATGTTACTGCAAGAGGTGACCACACTCCCTTATTAATAATCATGTACCAACGGTGTTTTTGTTTTATCTACATTTACACATTTTTACATCTATTTTTAAATGCATAATTTCTGTATAAAAAAAATTTACATTTATTTTTTCTATTGTTGTTATTGTGTTACCTTATTACACAAGCATGCCAAATTTCGTTTCATTGCAACTTTTGATTCGTGAAAAATTCACAGGTATAGCGATTTTGAACTTTTAGATACCAGTGTATATATGTATATATAATTTAAGTTTATATATCCCTATTAAGTTCCTATATCCTATATTAACTCATAAAAAAATTAATGGTTTAAATGTTTTCAATTTGAGGAACAATATCCACTAGTTTGAAAAAGTTACTCATAAAAATAGAAAATTCAGTCACGTGATATTTTAGAATTTAGTGGTGTTTATATTAGCATACGAAGAAATGGTTTACTTCTAATGGTTTAATACTACCGTATAAATATGTGTAAATAATATGTATATACACATGAGGTGTATTTAGTAAGAGGATGTAGTTTAAAATTAAAAGAAATATATAGTTTTATATACTTTAATGATTTATATGTTTTTAGTAAAATAAAAGAAATTTCCACTAATTCGAAAAAGTTACTCTTAAGAGTAGAACATTCTGAGATGTCAAATAATATTTAAGGATTTAGTTCAGTTTTATACTACCATAGAATGAAAAGTTTATACTATTATATAAACATATATAAATAATATGTATAAAAACAGTAGTATTTAAGGGAAGGATCGCGGAAATTAAAATTGAAAGAAAAAATATACTTTCTAATGAGGTAATATTGATTTATTCCCAGTTGATAGCTGCAAAGAAGAAAGAAAAGCTGAAAAAGAAAATATATGGAACTGAAAGTGTTCAAGAACCAGAAAAAAATGATTTCTTCCACAGTCGTCACAAGCGAGCACTACTGGACCTTTTACTGGATGAGCACATTAACAACGATTCCATATCCCTAAGCGGAATTAGAGAAGAAGTGGATACTTTTATGTTTGAAGTAATTATATCTTGATAAATTTATTTATGCATTATAAACTTTAAGTTAAAATCTTTTGAAAAACAACTTCAATTTATGCCCATTCCCTATGTAGATTCCAAAGTGAGATCTTGAGGTGTTATAAATAAACAGTGAAAAGGATTGGCTAAAGTTTTTAGTATAACTATATTGAAGCATGCATTTCAACTATAGAAGGAAATACATTATTCTCAGTAGTTGTAGTTAAGACCGTCAACAGTTCAACAGGAAATGAGTTATTTGATTCCCAGCTGTAGTAAGAGAATCCGAAAAAGTTAACCTTCCAAGGTACAGGGTAGCCATAATTAAAATAGGGGTGTTTAGAGCCCAATAGTGATAAAACTGTTGGGCCAAACTCAACCAAATTTGCAATAAATACTATTTAGACCATGGGGTTTTGATTTTTAAAAGAAAAAAACTAGTTCGGATTTTTGTCACCATGGACCAAAATGGCGCTGTAATGTCCATTTTTGGAGTAAAATAGGCATAGGAAGTACAGAAAAATAACATTTTACATGCATTTTGAAAAGGACATCACATTTACATTTTATACGTATTTAATGCATTTTAAATTTACATTTGCATCTTACATTTACATACTTATGACATTAATTTTTATATTGGCATCATTTACACATGTGATTCAATATGTTTTTCTTGCATATGTTACAAAAAGTGCATTCTCTGAACAGCATTCTCTACTGCAGAATGCAGCAGATTTCCATTGATTTGCTTGACGTGCAATGTTATTCGGCCCTTCAAAGTGGCTAATGGCTAAATTATTCACACCCTTGGTATTCCAAGCACTTTACATGACCTCACAACCAAAAGTCACAAGGGGTCAGATCAGGCGAACGGGCTGACCACTTCATAGGAAACGCTCGACTATTTATTCAGTTGTTGGTAAAATGCTGTCGTTAGACTTCCTGCACGAGCAATCCAATATGAGGGGGTGCTCCATTCTGCATAAATATCGTAGATTGAAGACATAGACGCTGTTGAAGTTGCGGAATAACAAGTTCAGCAGCATTGTTCGATACCTCTCAGCATTGACGGAACTTTCTGTACATCCTATGACTATTTTATTCCAAAAATGGACCTTACAGAGCCATTTTGACCCGCGGTGGCAAAACCCCAAACAATATTTTTCTTTTTAAAATCAAAACCCCATGGTCCAAATAGTATTTACTGCAAATTTGGTTGACTTTGGTCCAATAGTTTTCTCACTATCGGGCTCTAAACGCCTCTACTTTAATTATGGCCACCCTGTATATTCGTGGATTATTCACTGAATAATACATAATTGGAATTTCTTAGAACCTTTCGATTTATGGCAGCGGTTTCAATTCACGGATATATATATTGAACAGGTTGTTATCCTATAAATAGGATGTACATAAATAAGGTCGTACTAGTCAGTCTTTGCATTTAAATCTGAATTTTAAAACAGCTGAACGAACAATCCACTTAAATAGAGAATTACTAGTATTTAAGCCTGTCAAAAGCAGAGAAACTAATATTCTTACAATGCAATATTTTAATAAGTCTTATTTTTTTAACAAACTATGGCAAATAGCATTGAAAATAGTGGAATTAATCAAAAATTCGCTCAGACGAGACCCCCGCCACTCCCTAGCGAAATCGAAATTTACCCTCCTTTATATTCTGTCATGTACTCGATACAATAACTGTGCAAAAATTTCGCCTTTTAAGTGACTTGGAACTTCTAAAGGGTGTCAAAATCCCAGACCACCCGACACCTCCCGACTCACCCTGACCACCCCATTCCCCCAGACTTCGACTCACCATGAGCAGCTGTTTGAGTGGTCGGAAACGATTCTTCTAAAGGGTGTTGAAAACCCTGACCGCTCGACTGACCCAAAGGTTTTCAGTAGCCATTTGAGTGACCAGAGTCCTTCTTAAAAGTGTTGAAAACCCAGATCGTCCGACTCGTCTAAGGACATGAGCAGCTGTTTGGATGGCCGAGAAGGAAATCAGCTGAAACCGACTTCCATGGTCAGCGAACTGCCAGAATTTATTTAAAATTTAGAAGCTTACAGTTGAAGCATATATGTTTAAACATAGACAGTTTAACATTTAAAAATGAAATATATGGTATATAAAGAGAAATTTATAGAACCGGGGGAGCCGAAAAAGAAAGAAATTTAGAGAAAGGAAAAAGGGGGAAAAGCCGAAATGAAAAAGATATATATACAATATTTACAAAAAGATATAAGAAGAAAATTTAAGGAATAATGAGATACGTATTAATAAATTCAAGATAAAAGAGTCAACAAATAATGACCTATTGTCCTCAATAAAAGATATTAACAATAATGAAGTAATATATAAAATCAGAGAAAGAAGTGTTCAAAGTTCTTTTTGAAGAAGTTTAATACGTGATAGTTCCTTTTGTAAAGACAAACAGGCAGATTTGTCGAAAGAATCGTGGTCTGTCTTATAAAGACCAAGAATTTATAAAGAGAAGAAGGCTAACCAAGAAGTTTTTATCTTCTTGGTTAGCTACGCAGTAATTAACACATTTCAATACATTGTTTGAGCAATTTTTGTATGAATTAAATTTGCTATCACATCTACTGCAGTTCCCCGTGGGGAATGATCAATATGCGGCAGTGTGATTGAAAGCTTCTAAAGGGTGGGAAACCCTTTTTCGATTCCTGGTACACAATCGAACAAACAGCTCTATTGGATTCTGTTTCATGATACAGAAAAATGTAAACATCGTTTTTTTATACTAAATGTGTGCCAAGATTAAGCCTTTTAAGTCACCGGAGGACATGACACCGAAGGACATGGCTACAGTCGAATTCTAGAAAATAATTTATTAGATATAGGTGGATAAGCAAGTTGAATGTTGGTTCACTTACGTGCTAAATAGTGATACCGGTCTGGACTGTTTAGATTTTGCACTTCCAATCTCACAAAATTTAACATTCAAACGAGATGTTGATTTTAATTTATTAGAAACAACATAATTCGAAAATATGAACTAAAATCTGCCTTGCATGCATTCATAAGGTTAATATGTGAAATAAGTTTCAATGATGGACACGTTCGTTCTTGGAAAACAACATGGCTGATACAAAAACAAGTATCAATACTTAAAAGATACCAAAGCATGGCAAGATCATTTTAGCTGCTTATTTTGATATACCTGGTATTGATTGCAGTAGTACCAATTGACAAATAATTTGGTAGAAAATTTACCTACAGAATATCCCTTTTCGGGAGAAGCCATCCTTTTCAAGGAAAATGTGCCATCGGTCAGTAATCATGGTCCCGCACCTTCTTCACCTAAGGTGCAAATGAATCTGGTTCTTGTGAGTAGTGAGTTGGTGAAAAGCCTGAGCAACTAGAGTGGCTGTCTCAAACCGCCGCAAGTACAGAACTCTTCCAGATATCGAGGATAGCCTAATTTTGTAATCTGTTTTCAAATCCGCAGGCTACTAAGGTTTAATCGGAATAATAATATGTAATAATTTCTCAGATTAGATATTTCTACAGATCGGTAATTCCGAAATATTTTTCCATGATGGATTAATTGATTTAAATTAATTTATGAATTCTCTTCACAAGAATATTTTTTACACATGAATCTATTTCAGAAATTCAGACTAATTCTATATTTTATTTAGCCATTGATCACTGATCGACGTCTTTCAGGGTCATGATACGACGGCTATGGCTATGAGTTGGTCTCTGTACTTGATTGGTCTGCATCGTAATGTCCAAGCCAAGATACAAGCAGAATTAGATTCCATTTTCGGGGACGACGACCGTGATGCCACTATGGACGATCTCAGGGACATGAAGTACCTAGAATGTGTTTTAAAGGTAAGATGATAAATGCTCAGGATGATACCATATAGAATATTGTTTTTGAAAATACACGATTCTGTTATTCAAATAGAGTTGAGTTGGAATATATGAGCAAAGTAGGCACAGTATCTCAGTAGCGTAGCTTGAGGTTCTTAAATAAGGAAGCTGAGCGAGAGGCGTTTTAGCAATTAACAAGTATTAAACAACATTTTGGTATTACAAGAAATATTTATAATGGAATTCACACTTTCAATAAATTTTGTTTCCTCGGTGAGTAAAATAAAATATATTAACGTAAATGCAAAGAACGAATGAAATGCACGAAATTTTAAAATATGTTACCTATGTAAGATGGATATATACGAAATAAAATATTTTTAATTATTTCCTATTTTTAAATTAGATGAACTTTTTCAACCATTTTATTGCATATTAAGCCCTGGTTACCCATAGGGGAGGGCAAGGGGGACATCCTCCCCCTTAAACAATTCAGAAATCAAAGTCAAGCATCAAGCTAATTGATGATTTGATGATGTACATCTTATGTTAAAGGTTGCCCCTCCCCCCCCCCCCCCCCCCTGGAAAAGGTTCAACTTGAATCCATGTATAAAGTAGAAATATATTAAAATATTATTAACAAATGACAGGAACATATATCAAATTTATAAACATAAAGAGCTAAAACAAACAAGATTAAACTATTCAAAAGAGTGCACTGAAAGTTGGCGAGAAATAAATCTGATACGTAAGCTAAGTTGGAAATCACTGTAGTCAGCAATGTCCTTGAACAATTTTGTATATTAATTATTTACATATATTATACTATGAAAACTTAAAAATAACTTATAATTAAAATATGCTAAAAATCCGCTAGAAAATTATCAATCGCTTATCCATTTTGTCTAACTGAAATTCTCGTGTAATATGTGACTTTTAAATGGGGATCGAATCTCCTAAATACGCAAACGGATGCAGCACCATATTGATATCAAGATAAAGAGCTAAGTCTACTTCGCAAACTGCTTATGTTTAATAGTAGTTATTATTAGTTTATTTCTTCGTCTTGATATTGTTTAAAGTTAGGCTAATATCAAGTTATTCGTGGGAATTCTTTAGTATTACAATAATGATCATTTTTTGCAAAGGTTAATTAACAAAACCAAGTTTGATCCAAAACGGCGGATCCATTAGACTTGCCCCAGAAATTTTCTGTATCACGCCCCACCCTCACCTACCCGTCATTGATGAAACGTCACGTCCCACAGCCAATCATTGTCTTAAGTTTAACCATTAACAAAAGGTTAAAAATTGGGGAAGCAATAGCCACACCTTTCCGTAGGCTTGCTCCTTCACTAACTTACCAGCGAGGACGACGCCTCCAAAATATGAGTTTTAATAGAAAAATACCTTTAAACATGTCACTTTAAGTAATTAAAGTGATGTAACAATTTTCAAATATATATATATGTTCGCAAAGTCATTTTAAACATTATAATAAATAAATAAATATATGTTTAAGCAATTATTTTAGTTAGATTTTTTAAGAGAGGAGGCTCAGCTTTTTAGCATCTATGGAAGCTACGCCCCTGCGTCTACAACCTACGAAAATATTTCAAATAGAAAACTAACGCCTAAATTTTTTCAGGGCTTATAGTGCAAAACTACTTTAAAAAAATAGCCCGACGAAAATCCTAAAGCACCACTGGGTAAATTATTACTCTATTCCAAAGCAAAAACATTTTATTATAATTTATTATTTGCTGTTCATTATTGTCTGTGCTTATTTTCCTAGTTAACTAATTAGGGAAATAAGCCCGGACATTTCAAAACTGAACAGTTCTCTGAATATATCTACAAAAAAATCTGATGTGGGCAACACATGACTTTCCTTATATAATGCAATGAATTTCGTACTTTTACAGTCAAAAAAAATGTTATTCTTATGGTAGATACTTATATTCTTTCCAAGATATTGAATTTTCTTCAATTAGTCGCCATTTTCATTGATTTAGCTTCATTTTTATCCATTTGGCGAGATTTTTGTTAATTTGGCAACAATTAAAAATGTCGCCAAGTTGGCGACATTCCGCTAAATTCGTCGCCAAAATCTCGCCAAACGTTATGGACGGAGAAATAAGTTATTCTTACAGCAGATAAATGACTATTGGCGTTCAAATACAAAAGTATTACTCAAAGTATCTTTTTTCATGAATGGAACTAGCTAGATCCACGTGAATGAAGTCACCAAATTTATCGCATGGTATTATATATGAAAAGTGAACATGTTTCTCAATAGCAAATATTTTTTTTATTTTATATAACTTTTTGATAATTTTTTTTAAAATGTGCAATATCTCGAGAACGGTTCATGTTAGCTTTCTAAAATTTATGTCAATCGCTTTTTAATGAAAAATTACATAGGAAATGCCTATTTGCGTAACTTTATTAGCGGTTTTGATTTTTTGATGATTTTTTCAAAATTTCACTCGAAAATATAGGGGGGTTCTGAACATTCGATTGCGTATAAAAACAATAGGTTTCCAGTGTTTACGAATTGTGATTTTTGTACCAAATTTCGTTCGAATCGGTCCATTCGTTCGTCAGTTATCGTCTCCACAGACTCACTGACACACACACACACACACATACACACACACAGACATCACTTCAAAACTGTTTAATTCGTGATCAGGGATACTTGAAACGTGCTCTCCTGTCGAAAACTCGAATTCGAATTTTCTATCCCGTCACAATACTTTCCTTATACATTATGTATATAAGGAAAGTAATAATACCTTCGTTAGACACAACATACAAGGTTAAAAAAAGTTACAATTTAAAAGTTACAAAACAAGATTACAATTTAAAAAATCTGATGTGGGCAACACATGACTTTCCTTATATAATGAAATGAATTTACTACTTTTACAGTAAAATAAATAGGTTTTTCTTCTAGTAGATACTAATATCCTTTCCAAGATATTGACTTTTCGACAATTAGTCGTCATTTTCATTGATTATCGTCATTTTTATCCATTTGGCGAGATTTTCGTTAATTTGGCAACATTTCAAAAAGTCGCCAAGTTGGCGACATTCCGCCAATTTTGTCGCCAAAATCTCGCCAAGCGTTATGGACAAAGAAATAAGTTATATATATATATATATATATATATATATATATATATATATATATATATATATAACTTATTAGATATTGAATTTTCGACATATATTATATAACTATTATTATATATTTATATATTATATAACTTATATTGAATTTTCCACAATTAGTCGTCATTTTCATTGATTTAGCGTCATTTTTATCCATTTGGCGAGATTTTCTTTAATTTGGCAACATTTCAAAAAAGTCGCCAAGTTGGCGACATTCCGCCAAATTCGTCGCCAAAATCTCGCCAAGCGTTATGCACTAAGATAAAAGTTATTCTTACAGCAGATAAATGACTATTGGCGTTTAAATACAAAAGTATTATTCAAAGTATATTTTTTCATGAATGGAACAAGCTAGATCCACGAGAATGATGTCACTCAATTTATCGCATGGTATTACATATGAAAAGTGAACATGTTTCTCAATAGGAATTTTTTTTTATGTGACTTTTTCATAATTTTTTTGAAAAATGTACAATATCTCGAGAACGGTTCATGTTAGCGTTCTAAAATTTATGACAAACGTTTTCTAATGAAAAATTACATAAGAAATGTCTATTTGCGTAACTTTATTAGCGGTTTTGATTTTTTGACGATTTTTTCAAAATTTTATTCGAAAATTTAGGGGGTTTCTGAACATTCGATTACGTATAAAAACAAAAGGCTTCCAGTGTTTACGGATTGTGATTTTTGTACCAAATTTGGTTTGAATCGGTCCATTCGTTCGTCAGTTATCGTCTCCACAGACTCACTGACACACACACACACACACACACACATACTTTCACACACACACACACACACACACACACACACACACACACACACACACATACACACACACAGACATCACTTCAAAAATGTTTGATTCGTGATCAGGGATGCTTGAAACGTGCTCTCCCGTCGAAAACTCGAATTCGAATTTTAGACCCCGTCACAATACTTTCCTTATACATTATGTACATAAGGAAAGTAAAAATCTGATGTGGGCAACACATGACTTTCCTTATATAATGTAATGAATTTACTACTTTTACAGTAAAAAAATAGGTTTTTCTTATAGTAGATACTAATATTCTTTCCAAGATATTGAATTTTCGACAATAAGTCGTCATTTTCATTGATTTAGCATCATTTTTATCCATTTGGCGAGATTTTCATTAATTTGGCACCATTTCAAAAAAGTCGCCAAGTTGGCGACATTCCGCCAAATTCGTCGTCAAAATCTCGCCAAGCGTTATGCACTAAGAAAAAAGTTATTCTTACAGCAGATAAATGACTATTGGCGTTCAAATACAAAAGTATTATTCAAAGTATATTTTTTCATGAATGGAACGAGCTAGATCCACGAGAACGATGTCACTCAATTTATCGCATGGTATTACATATGAAAAGTGAACATGTTTCTCAATAGGAATTTTTTTTTATGTTTCTTTTTCATAATTTTTTTGAAAAATGTACAATATCTCGAGAACGGTTCATGTTAGCGTTCTAAAATTTATGCCAATCGTTTTCTAATGAAAAATTACATAAGAAATGTCTATTTGCGTAACTTTATTAGCGGTTTTGATTTTTTGACGATTTTTTCAAAATTTCATTCGAAAATTTAAGGGGGTTCTGAACATTCGATTACGTATAAAAACAATAGGCTTCCAGTGTTTACGGATTGTGATTTTTGTACCAAATTTCGTTCGAATTGGTCTATTCGTTCGTCAATTATCGTCTCCACAGACTCACTGATACACACACACACACATACATACATACACACACACAGACATCACTTCAAAACTGTTTAATTCGTGATCAGGGATACTTGAAACGTGCTCTCCTGTCGAAAACTCGAATTCGAATTTTCTATCCCGTCACAATACTTTCCTTATACATTATGTATATAAGGAAAGTAATAATACCTTCGTTAGACACAACATACAAGGTTAAAAAAAGTTACAAACCGATTTCAAAGGCAAAGCATGAGAATAAATGAGAAACAAAACATATACGAAAATAAAACAAGATTACAATTTAAAAAATCTGATGTGGGCAACACATGACTTTCCTTATATAATGTAATGAATTTACTACTTTTACAGTAAAAAAATAGGTTTTTCTTATAGTAGATACTAATATTCTTTCCAAGATATTGAATTTTCGACAATAAGTCGTCATTTTCATTGATTTAGCATCATTTTTATCCATTTGGCGAGATTTTCATTAATTTGGCACCATTTCAAAAAAGTCGCCAAGTTGGCGACATTCCGCCAAATTCGTCGTCAAAATCTCGCCAAGCGTTATGCACTAAGAAAAAAGTTATTCTTACAGCAGATAAATGACTATTGGCGTTCAAATACAAAAGTATTATTCAAAGTATATTTTTTCATGAATGGAACGAGCTAGATCCACGAGAACGATGTCACTCAATTTATCGCATGGTATTACATATGAAAAGTGAACATGTTTCTCAATAGGAATTTTTCTTTTATGTGACTTTTTCATAAATTTTTTGAAAAATGTACAATATCTCGAGAACGGTTCATGTTAGCGTTCTAAAATTTATGCCAATCGTTTTCTAATGAAAAATTACATAAGAAATGTCTATTTGCGTAACTTTATTAGCGGTTTTGATTTTTTGACGATTTTTTCAAAATTTCATTCGAAAATTTAAGGGGGTTCTGAACATTCGATTACGTATAAAAACAATAGGCTTCCAGTGTTTACGGATTGTGATTTTTGTACCAAATTTGGTTCGAATCGGTCTATTCGTTCGTCAGTTATCGTCTCCACAGACTCACTGACACACACACACACACACATACTTTCACACACACACACACACACACACACACACACACACACACACATACACACACACAGACATCACTTCAAAAATGTTTGATTCGTGATCAGGGATGCTTGAAACGTGCTCTCCCGTCGAAAACTCGAATTCGAATTTTCGACCCCGTCACAAAACTTTCCTTATACATTATGTATATAAGGAAAGTAAAAATCACGGATGAGATAGATTTTTAAAATACATCCGTTTCTTGCCTCTTTTTAAAAGTTTTTACAAATTTTTAAAAATTTATTAAATATTTCGCATTTTCGAAGGTTTTATGTATCTCCCCGAGTTTTTAACTAAATATAAAAATAAACCGCAAAGTTCTTCCCTCTTATTTCTAGCTTTGAAATAAGGAGGATATGCAAACAAATAAATAAACAAAGATGTGTTTTCGTGTTTTTTACACTTCACAACAAAGTTGAAAAGTGTTTATGACTTTGTTCATTCTGTCTGTTTGTCTGTCTGTCTGTCTGTCTGTCCGTTAGCACCATAACTGCCGTAAAAATGACTTAATCAAAATGAAATTTTAGTATGTTGTTCGGACGGTCTGTAGAACCTATGGGAATATAAATGAATAATATCACCCAATTAATTACTTTCCTTATATACATAATGTATAAGGAAAGTATTGTGACGGGGTCGAAAATTCGAATTCGAGTTTTCGACGGGAGAGCACGTTTCAAGCATCCCTGATCACGAATCAAACATTTTTGAAGTGATGTCTGTGTGTGTGTATGTGTGTGTGTGTGTGTGTGTGTGTGTGTGTGTGTGTGTGTGTGTGTGAAAGTATGTGTGTGTGTGTGTGTGTGTGTGTGTGTCAGTGAGTCTGTGGAGACGATAACTGACGAACGAATGGACCGATTCGAACCAAATTCGGTACAAAAATCACAATCCGTAAACACTGGAAGCCTATTGTTTTTATACGTGATCGAATGTTCAGAACCACCCTAAATTTTCGAATGAAATTTTGAAAAAATCGTTAGAAAATCAAAACCGCTAATAAAGTTACGCAAATAGACATTTCTTATGTAATTTTTCATTAGAAAACGATTGGCATAAATTTTAGAACGCTAACATGAACCGTTCTCGAGATATTGAACATTTTTCAAAAAAATTATGAAAAAGTCACATAAAAAAAAAAAAAAAATTCCTATTGAGAAACATGTTCACTTTTCATATGTAATACCATGCGATAAATTGAGTGACATCATTCTCGTGGATCTAGCTCGTTCCATTCATGAAAAAATATACTTTGAATAATACTTTTGTATTAGAACGCCAATAGTCATTTATCTGCTGTAAGAATAACTTTTTTCTTAGTGCATAACTCTTGGCGAGATTTTGGCGACGAATTTGGCGGAATGTCGCCAACTTGGCGACTTTTTTGAAATGTTGCCAAATTAATGAAAATCTCGCCAAATGGATAAAAATGATGCTAAATCAATGAAAATGACGACTAATTGTCGAAAATTCAATATCTTGGAAAGAATATTCGTATCTACTATAAGAAAACACTATTACTTTCCTTATATACATAATGTATAAGGAAAGTATTGTGACGGGGTCGAAAATTCGAATTCGAGTTTTCGACGGGAGAGCACGTTTCAAGCATCCCTGATCACGAATCAAACATTTTTGAAGTGATGTCTGTGTGTGTGTGTGTGTGAGAGAGAGTCTGTGAAGACAATAACTGACAAACGAATGGACCGATTCGATCCAAATTTGGTACAAAAATCACAATCCGTTAACACTGGAAGCCTATTGTTTTTATACACAATCGAATGCTAAGAACACCCCTAAATTTTCAAATGAAATTTGGAAAAAATAGTCAAAAAATCAAAACCACTAATAAAGTTACGCATATAGACATTTCTTATGTAATTTTTCATTAGAAAACGATGGACATAAATTTTAGAACGCTAACATGAACCGTTCTCGAGATATTGCACATTTTTCAAAAAAATTATCAGAAAGTCATATAAAATAAAAAAAAATATTTCCTCTTGAGAGACATGTTCACTTTTCAGTAATACCATGCGATATATTGGATGATATCATTCTCGTGGATCTAGCTCGTTCCATTCATGAAAAAAGATACTTTGAGTAATACTTTTGTATTTGAACGCCAATATTCATTTATCTGCTGTAAGAATAACTTATTTCTTTGTCCATTATGCTTGGCGAGATTTTGGCGACGAATTTTGGCGGAATGTCGCCAACTTGGCGACTTTTTGAAATGTTGACAAATTAACGAAAATCTCGCCAAATGGATAAAAATGACGCTAAATGAATGAAATGACGACTAATTGTCGAAAATTCAATATCTTGGAAAGAATATTAGTATCTACTATAAAAAAAACCTATTTATTTTACTGTAAAAGTGGTAAATTCATTACGTTATATAAGGAAAGTCATGTGTTGCCCACATCAGATTTTTTTGGATTGAACCCGGGTTGAAAAAATGAAATATATTGAGCCCTATGGGACCTAATTTTTCAAACATTTTTTAAGCGGATTTAAAATTCACAAATTTCTTCGAAAATTTCAGGTAATATTCAAATTGTTCCATAAAATATATACAAAAAAAATTCAGCGAAATATATTCAGTAGTTTTTTAAATAAAAATTAAAATAATAATAACACCTCTTATATGAAGCGATCACGTGACCATGATATGAAAAGATCACGTGACACACTTCAAAATGATATATGGTATCCATCTTGTCTCAAAATCATGATTTTTAAAGTTCTTTTTAATTCATATTGAGTGTTGTATCCGTCTTAAAACCACTTTATTTTTGCTTAAATTCTGTGCATCTACATACTGAAACAACGTAATTACTATATATTTGAGTTTAAATGCTCATCTAAATTTGATTATTTCTACAACGAAGCCTATTTTTCACCTATGTAATACGTAAACAGCAAAATAAGTAGAATGAGTTGTATTAGAATTGCTGTATTTCTTTAACGCAAAATTATTTAGTTCATGGAGTCAGCACAGCTGATATGAATGAAATATTCATTGATTTTACAAAGAGAAGGACGATTTTTTTCGATGAAGTTTTAAGCATAGAGTTTAATTTCTTGTAGCTCCATGGTCTTAATTTTTAAATAAAATAAATTATTATAGTATTGCGATGAATGAAATGAATGGGAGAAAGTTATGAATGAAATGCTGTTTTTATAGAGAGATCCAGGCGTGTTATTTTTTCTATAACGTCATTTGAATGAATTTCAGTTGTTTTCGATGAAGTTTTCAAATATAATAAATTATCGTAGTATTATGATAATTCTAAAATTATTACCAAGGAATGTATCACATTTTAGAGATGTTTAAACCAGGCAATTTATATTTCAATGCCGTCATTTGAATGAAGTTCATTTTTTTCGATGAAGGTTTAAGTTTTCAAATATAATAAATTAATGTAGTATTGTGATAAGTTTTAAAATATTACCGAGGAATGTATTGTATTTTAGAGATGTTTAAATAAAATTGCATTGAAGTTGGAAAGTGTTTCATAATCAATGCTTTAAGCATGATTGATCTTTCTGCTTTACTGTGTAGTTGATGTTTTTTATGGTGTATAATTACAATCGGAATCCTTTTTTAGCTATCTATAATGATAAAAGTAGAACTAATCATTAATCATGGAAGATAATTCAAATTGAATTCATAATAACTTTACAAAGTAAACCCTTTCTTTATAGATGCAGAGTCAAATGACAACAATTCAGCTATCTATGTGAAATCGCTCTTCCAGTGCTGCATAATAAAGAAATTAATCGGTTTTGCTCTAATTGTAACTCACCAGAGACGTAAATAAAAACTGCTGCAATAGGGACAAAACCTGAATTTCAAAAAATAAACCCAACCCCATAGCATCAATGTCTACTAAATTTTTAGCAGCACCTTGATATGGCTTAATTTGACTTAATTTGGCACGACTCTTAATGTCACAGCAAACGCAAGGAAAATTGCAGCATTGGACAATTTCCCCAGTACAAATATCAGATATTAACAGCTTATAACATTTTTAAAAAGCCATTTTGAGATTTTAATAAATCATCCCCCACCATCGAATTTTCAAACTAAAAGCTGAGGATTAAAAATAAAATAGCACTATGTCAATTTTCATATTCAAACATTATACATACATAGAACTAATAACTACTTCATAGTCATTATCGACTTAGAAATGCGCCTAGTACAATGATCTGTTTGTTAGCATTCTTAAACACGAATAACTAACGATAGCTGCATTTCAGCAAGAATACTTACTATGTACTATAAACTCGCGAACCTCTATGGGGACAGGCAGAGTTAGTCTTACCACGCAGCCGGCATCAAATATAAAAAAATATTAATAAATCATCCCCCACCATCGAATTTTCAAACTAAAAGCTGAGGATTAAAAATAAAATAGCACTATGTCAATTTTCATATTCAAACATTATACATACATAGAACTAATAACTACTTCATAGTCATTATCGACTTAGAAATGCGCCTAGTACAATGATCTGTTTGTTAGCATTCTTAAACACGAATAACTAACGATAGCTGCATTTCAGCAAGAATACTTACTATGTACTATAAACTCGCGAACCTCTATGGGGACAGGCAGAGTTAGTCTTACCACGCAGCCGGCATCAAATATAAAAAAATATTGAGCTCAAACTGCATTGTCCAAGTTCACAGTCAAAGAACCCTCTTATGGATGATGTTCTCATAGCCAAGAATTACACTTACAGCACAGCGGTTAGCGTGCGTGCACTGATTTCGCACTTTCCAGCGCTCTTCAGCAAGAAATAACCGATAACTCACTAATATCAAAGTAAATTGTGACCTCAGATTGCACGAGGCTGCACAAAGCAAGTTTTCTTGCTACCAGTGTGATTATTGATTATTCCGTGCTAGAGGGCAATTAAAAGCTCAAAAAAGATCCACGGATGCTGTTGACTCTACGGAGACGATGATACGTAAATAAGTACTCTTATTAATTCTAAAATATATAATATATGTGTTTTCCCTTTGAATACCAAGCCGGCCCGTACAGCCTATCATGCAAACTACCAGACGGCCGCAGCATATTCATCCGCCCTGAAAAAGGGGACTAGTGTGGGGATTGGTGATCCGCAATGGGACCGAGTTGCCATTTTTTTTAACATTAACATTTTTTTTTAGTTTGTAGTTAAAGGGTTAAAGTATTTTATATTTATTCATCTGTATAAAAGTGCAAATACTTTTTCTCTTCATGAAAGGAAACTTTACGACTTTACCCTTCTGTTCCTGGATATGGCCGACATCTTGAAGAGGGAATAAATTTCCGTATGTAAAAAATTTCATATCTTAAACATTAAATTTGTATTTAGAATAAAAGAATTACACATTATTTTACTTTATATGCAAACATGACCTATATTTCATATTAGATTAAAAGTTAAATTTAGTTGAGTTTAAAGTATATTTACACTACTAACATATGAAATGATGCGTTGTCTACTGTAAAGAATTGTAAAATTTTTATAAATGACATTTTAAACAAATAAAAATATTTTTCATAGATTTTGAATAACTATGCTCTCAGCAGACTGTCAAAATTAAACTGTAATTGGTGGAATCCAATAATTCTAATTGTACCAACATCAACATATAATAATCTGATATCAGTGCTTTCCTGTAAAATTATCTCATCCGTGCTTTTCCTAGCGAATTACCTGGATTGATTCATAATTATTTCACTAAATCGAGATAAAATGTTAAGTACATTGATAAATTTTAATATGTTTTTAAATGAAGATATTTTAGAGTATATATAAAATTGATTTCAAACGTTATCTCATATAGTATATAATTATAAACACGTATGTTACCAAAAGACATAACGCTTAAATCATCACCTAATTGGGAAGTTTCAGAAGAAAGCGGTTCATTTGGCATTCATCAAATTTGTTGATATAAATTTATCTCTTCAAACTGATATGGTCATTCATCCAAGGTATGAACATATTTCTTTATCAACATTGATGTTATCAAAAGTCTTAATTATTTCGTTTACCAAATGGACTGCTTCAGAAAAACTCGTTTAAAAGCCTTATTTTAGTACTTATAGGCAGTGGCCGCTCGTCAGATAACGCAGGTAAAGCGCTGCTTCACTTAAAGTTATCGGTTATTATTATTATTATTATTATTATTATTATTACTATTATTATTATTTGGCAAATTTTTTAGACTCGTTTGACTATATTTAGATAATATTTGACAACTCTTGTACAGTAGAGGGATGTGTTTTGATGATGTTAACCAATGGCATCCATCAAAAGTTTTTTATAGGATGGGTTAAAGGTCACTCGGGTGTTATGGGAAATGAAGTTGCAGACTGTTTAGCTTTTGAGGCGACGTCAGATATCTCTGTTCAGAGTGCAAACTTACCATATCCCTGTTCATCGCTAAGGTCACATCTAAATATTAATACCTTAAAAGAGTGGCAACAGCAGTGGAATGAAAGTGAGAAAGGAAGAGAACCGTTCAACTATCTTCCCAGAGTATCTCAAGAGCAACTGATTTGCAGCAGAGAATTGGTACAGTTTTTCTCGGGGCATGGCTGTTTCCCAACCTATCTTTACAAAATACAAAAGAAAGACACCGAAAACTGTATTTGTGGTGAAATAGGATCTCCGAAACATTTTGCATTTAATTGCGAACTTACAAAGAACTATCACCTTAAAAGGCCCAGTAGACAACATATGCCAATATTTGCCAAAAACCTTCTGGGTAATAGCTGGGCTAAACAGAGAATAAAATCTATAATTCAATTCTCAGAGGAAAACGAACATATCCTGTGAATTATTACTGGTAACCTCCACACATTCTCTCACTGTTTATTGCATATTTATTTATAGTACTTGTAAATTTTGTTATAAATACTGCAATCAAATTAATTTTAAATTCACATTTATTTTAATCATTGTATGTATCAATATAGTATTGAAAGCCATGGTAATCTGGGAGATTTGTATGTATATGTTGTATATATAGTTTTATATGTATGTTTGCAAAAGTAGTTTTGTATGTATATATTCTGTATATATATATATATATATATATATATATATATATATATATATATATATATATATATATATATATATATATATATATATATATATATATATATATACAGAATCTTTGAAAATTATTCGTTTCATTTTGTATATGTAATAACCAATTTTAGAAATACTTTTATATATATAGTTGCTCTCATTTGAAACAGTTCTGCACAAAAGTGTTTATGGATGTGAAATATTTGTGAAATACTAATCTGTATCTAGTATAGACAAGCATATTGTATATAATTGTTTATCATTTTTATCTTGGCATTAAGTTTTAATTTCTGGTTTTGGCAGATCCATCCTCCACCATATCCTCCACCATAGGCTGTAATTACTGCAAACCTTCGGGTCAGTGCCTATAGGTGGTTAATCTGTTAATCTGTGAAGGAAAAGAGGGGGGAATCCGGCACTGAATCTGCTTCACTCATTCCTGAAGTCACCAGCCGCCGCTGCCTATGGATAAATACTCGTATGTCTTCTTAATATGAAAGTTAGCAGCTGATGTAAAAGAATTACGTATTCTCTGAGTCACGGAATTCTGAAATATTTTACTCATAGCAGAATTTTGGGTGCAGAATTATTGAGCTGAAACCAAGCGTAGAGATATCGGTGTAATGTGTATCAGAATATTAAATTTCAAGCTATAATCCTCTTTTGCAATCATTGCCACTACAATTGGACATAATCCAAGTAACAAGCTTGTAGCTAATCAAAAAAAATTGCAGAAGCTGTAACAAGCTAAATGCGTTTTCTAGTCTTATACGTCAACTGTACGTAATTATTAAAATTTAGTTATAAATGTTTTACCAAACTTTACAGAAGGTCAAGTAATTCCTAAGGGATGCACTTGCTTTGTATGGGCTTTTTCCCTGCACCGGGATCCTGATGTGTTCCCGAATCCAGAAAACTTCGATCCCGAAAGGTTTACTCCAGAAAACAGTACTGGAAGACATCCGTTTGCTTATGTGCCATTTTCTGCAGGACCGAGGAATTGCATAGGTGAGTATGATTTTAGAATCATGGTAGTATTCCGTTTATCTGAATCCTATTTTCCCGGATTTCGGGTCAACCGGTCGAAAATGAATGGTGTTCGTATTTTTCTTTCTTGTGGGAAAATTTTAAAGAAAATAATGTTTGTTCATTTGTAACATGAAACAAAATGGTCTCTCTAACAGTATTGTGTAATTTGAATTCAATATAAGTTTAGATTTTCCCATCAAGCAAGAGTTTCAAATAGGTAAGTGTTAAAAAATGCATATACATGGTGAACCAAAAACATGCTTACACACTATATAAGCCCATAACTCATTAACCTTTTTACTTTCCCCACATACAACATAATATAATGCATGCATAAAAAAAGTATTGTAACGGCGCCGAAAATTCCTGATATTGGAAATGTATTTATTTTTTAAAAAAGAAGTAATTTTTTTTACAAAAATATTTTTTAGAAAAGTATTTCTTTTACAAAAAAAAAGCATTTTATTTTATAAAGAAGATTTCTCTTTTTTTTTTCAAACATATTTTTACAAATGTCTTCGACGAGCGGTACAAAATTAGGCGGTGAACCTCTTGTGACCTGCGGGCCTTGGGTTGAAGACCACTGTTCTATAATTCGTTTATCGCACTGTTGATCTACACTGCTTCGAAAATGGTAAAATATATCGAAAATAAGAATATTGTGCAACCTTGTTTGTACAGCAGATCTTGTTGGATTGTGGAAAATTGGATAATGATAAATAGAGAATAATTATATATAGTATTGAATAGTGAATTATCGGACAGTATTGAATAGTAAATAATCAAATAGAGTTAGATATTTAATACTTAGATAGTGTTGGATAGACAATAACGAAATGGGGTTGAAAAGTGAATAATCGGAGAATTTAATCCAGCATAATAGTCTTGTCAACACGACTGCTCCGAACGAAATAGACTATATTTACTGGGGTTGGTTGTTGTGATTATTGTTCTTGAAGTACTCCTTTTGCATAATGTAATCCCTAAAGTGTTTATAATGAGTTCATATTAATTTTAATATTATTTTTTTTCTCAAAAATGGTACAATTACTAATTGCTACATTTCTTTAGAAATATGCATCCTCGCCACTGTATTTGAAATCCTCGAATTGTTCACCACTGCAACAAATTTTTAAAAAAGAAAGGAAATTCATTAACCACTTTCCAGAGTTTTAGTCTTAGGATTACAATTTACTACAATTACTGCAATTACATTCAAATTCAATATTTCATAACAGTTTCTCTATTCTAAATATTCTCTAGTCTTCGTAAACGTTTACAACATTATTCAACTATATTTTTGCACAAATTTATGCATAAAATTATATTTATTATATTTATTTAAATTTTTTATTAGTTTACACGTATTTGTAATAATATAAGCTCTTTTCAATAACAACCAAGTATTGCAGTAGGCTAAATAAATTCTCAAACTTCTTAAATTTTAATCTCATTCATTTTCATTTTTACAAAAGAAATATTATATCACAATATTCTCTTAGATGCTCCGTATCTTAGATCTTCTATTTTATTGCAAAATTTTGTCAAGAAATTTCATTATTTCATCTTTAAAGAAAAAGTTCCGTAAAGTAACTAACTGGACCCTTCAAGTTTTTTAAAATAGATGTAGATATAACAAAAATATTAAGTTTATTGTTTAATTTTTTTTCAGGCCAGAAATTTGCCATTCTGGAGGAAAAAAGTGTTCTTTCAACCATACTTAGAAAATATAGTATCCGGTCCTTAGAACCCAGGGACCAAATCCATGAAGTTTTTGATGTGGTGCTACGCCCTCCTAATGGGCTAAAACTCGAAATCCGAAAAAGAAAATGATTTCTAATGTTATGCAAAACTGTATAAAGTGGTTCGAATTTTCAATCGAACTTGGGACTGGCCATAATCGAGGATTTGCCATAAAATTGCTTTGCATTGCATTGAACAAGCCTGAGTAAGATCCGATTGATGACAAATTTTCTAATTTTTGTTATATCATTTTGATATAACAAGATCGCAGTCCATCTCCGAGTTCCAAACATATCATTAAAAGTTCAAGGACTGAAAATTGCATCAAGTGCCATTTTTATGTATTTTACTTGAAATAAACTAATTCTATCATGCTATTAAAATCTAGCATTGTATACATCTAAGTGCCTCCTGCTTTTTCCTTCGCGATACAATTATTTTACAGTTTTTGTTCTATTTTATTAAGAAAAATCAATTTATTTAAGGCTTTACAGAAAGCAGGTATATATATATATATATATATATATATATATATAATTCATTTATTAAAAAAATTTTATTTTGTAAGTTTGTTAGAATGTTAGATTTTTCGAGTTACAACTTCTCACGTTTCTTTCATTGGACCTTCAAACCTTTTTATTATATATATATATATAATATATATATATATATATATGTATATACACAGACGATCAAACAGGGATTTCCAAAAAGTTTTGTGTGACATAATTTGCGATTTCTTTGGCATAACCGTAACTGAAAGTTATAACTTGTACTTACATAAAAGTTCAGGTGAACAGTAAATTTACTAGCTTTGTGCCATGGTCGACTATGAATGTCGCATTTCTGTAGTATTTTCTGAACATTAGAGCTCTGGTAATGAAAGTGGAGCGGTTTGTGGGACCTCGTTTCAACTGTGCATAAGGTATTTCAATATATTGCAGAGCAATGTTTTTGTGGCTTTATTTATTGTGGTACATTTGTTTAATGTCGTGTCTCATGGCTATGAATTGCATAGTGTTGATTTAATTGTTGATTGGCTTGCCCTAGTACAGAACAATTTTTCTGTGTCTATGATTCCACGAAAAGCGGGCTAATCATATGACTTTGATTCACCTTGTATATATTGATACTTATGTTATTCTATGGCAAAGTACCGGCTACTGGGAATGTCGTCGTGACATAAAGCTTGCTTAACCGGGGAGCGGGGGGTCACAACCGCCCCCCCAGGCCATCTATTGGTACCTTGCTTTCATTTCCTTTTCATTCCTTTGTAGTTATATATATATATATATATATATATATATATATAACCATAAAGGAATGTAAAGGAAATGAAACAAGGTACCAAAAGATGGTCGGGGGGTTGTCACCCCAGCTCCCCGGTTAAGCAAGCTTTATGTCAAGATATATATATATATATATATATAACCACAAAGGAATGAAAAGGAAATGAAAGCAAGGTACCAAAAGATGGTCGGGTTTTGTGACCCCCGCTCCCCGATTGAGCAAGCTTTATGTCAATATATATATATATATATATATAATATATAAATAAATATATATATGTATATATATATATAAATTTCCAAAAGGATTAAAGAAAAGCGAACAAATCGAGTACGACAAAGTGGCCGTGGGGAGGTTGTGACCCCCACTCCCCGGTTAAAGCATGCTTAAAGCCGTGGCAAACACTCCCGGAGGCCGGTACCAATTTGAGAAAGATATACACTTGAAGATATACACTACAAAACAGTACAATACAAAACAATACAAAAGTGGAAAAAGGCATAAACCCCGATTCAAACAATCAGACACAAATACCAATACCAACACCATTACCACAAAAACCTTCATTCCCACGTATTACTTACTCTCTTCGATGATATCCATAAGGATACCTACCCTAAAACACAAATTCCTTGCATTGTCATAGCACTCCACAAATAGTCTGCTTTTAGCTCTCAACCTTTCTATCCTCTACTGTGATTTGTATCCAAAACGCATGTAACACTCGGTTACAGTTATTCTAAAAAAACCAGTAATAACATCGGTTAAGAACTTCTGTGGATACCCCTGTTCCATTGCGTCTTTCACATATTTCCCAATGCAATTATCCCGATCCTCAATACTACTATTCAATTTATAGCTTCTTGTGAGAAGATTCACAATAATATTACGAAATACGTTTTTGTGTAAATTTGAGCTCCATGGTATTACACTATTAATCTTGAAATTGGATCCATCTCTCTTGTTGTATATTTTATAAATCGTTTTGTCCTCCAGACTTTTTATATTTAGATCCAAAAAATCAATACTTTCATCTGAGTTTTGAAGTGTCTCTGTCAAACTCAACGTAGCAGGATAGAAACCGAAATCCATAACAAAATTCTCTTCCTCTGTAGCCTATAATATGTCTCGTTGACGTAACGTATATACACTAATTCGTTCAGAAGATCTGTTCCCATTTCGAATTTGTTTAGATAAATATCTGCTAATATGGGCGAACAACTTCCACCCATAGGTATACCACGTATTTATTTATAAAAACGCGTTCCATCAAATAGTATCGTTTCATATAATACCAAGGTCATTAAAACTCTGTATTTACTCATTGTTATGCATTAGGAAATATGTAAAAGACGCAATGGAACAGGGGTATCCACAGAAGTTCTTAACCGATGTTATTACTGGGTTTTTTAGAATAACTGTAACCGAGTGTTACATGCGTTTTGGATACAAATCACAGTAGAGGATAGAAAGGTTGAGAGCTAAAAGCAGACTATTTGTGGAGTGCTATGGCGATGCATATGAAGTCAAGGAATTTGTGTTTTAGCGTAGGTATCCTTATGGATATCATCGAAGAGAGTAAGTAATACGTGGGAATGAAGGTTTTTGTGGTAATGGTGTTGGTATTTGTGTCTGATTGTTTGAATCGGGGTTTATGCCTTTTTCCACTTTTGTATTGTACTGTTTTGTAGTGTATATCTTCAAGTATATATCTTTCTCAAATTGGTATCGGCCTCCGGGAGTGTTTGCTGAGGCTCTAAGCATGCTTTAACCGGGGAGTGGGTCACAATCCCCCACGGCTACTTTGTGGTACTCGATTAGTTCATTTTTCTTTAATCCTTTAGGAAATTTCTATGTCGTTTACGAAGGGTAATGGCAGCAATGCGCCTTATGATTCGTTATTATTTGGTATGATATAGGGTTTTAAATTTTGTAACTTTTGTGTAAAAATATATATATATATATATATATATATATATATATATATATATATATATAACCATAAAGGAATGTAAAGGAAATGAAAGCAAGGTACCAAAAGATGGTCAGGGGTTGTGACCCCAGCTCCCCAGTTAAGCAAGTTTTATGTCAAGATATATATGTATATATTTATATAACCACAAAGGAATGAAAAGGAAATGAGAGCAAAGTACCAAAAGATGGTCGGGGGTTTGTGACCCCCCGCTGCCCGGTTAAGCCAGCTTTATGTCACGATATATATATATATTTCCTCAAATGGCCAGGCACTAGATTCTTCGTCATTCGCCTTATATATACATATATATATATCAAAAAGCAAAAGAGTGTTGCTCTGAGTTAGTTTTAATTATAAACTCAAAAGATGGTCAGGGATTGTGACCCCAGCTCACCAGTTAAGCAAGTTTTATGTAAAGATATATATGTATATATATATATATATATATATATATATATATATATATATATATATATATATATATATATATATATATATATATAACCACAAAGGAATGAAAAGGAAATGAAAGCAAAGTACCAAAAGATGGTCGAGGGTTTGTGACCCCCCGCTGCCCGGTTAAGCAAGCTTTATGTCACGATATATATGTATATTTCCTCAAATGGCCAGGCACTAGATTCTTCGTCATTCGCCTTATATATACATATATATATATCAAAAAGCAAAAGAGTGTTGCTCTGAGTTAGTTTTGATTATAAACTCATCATGACAAATGCATCCTCAAAACAGTTTGTTTATTTATTTATGTTGAATTACGCTGCTTAAGTCTTTATTATAATTTTTCTGCTTATTTTAACTAACTGCACTCTTTTTGTGGTACAGCGTTCTTGAAGTTTCACTGAACTCTAATCATGTATCTTTGATCAAACGAAAAGTTTTTTTATATAGTATATATCAATAAAATATTATCGGTACATAGTAACAGTCGGCATAAATATTTCAGTTTATATTTTTTGCAAAATCATAATCTATAGGATAATAATTGTTATCTATTTAGGGCTTAACAAATTACTGTCCAGATGGTTGGCGCTAAAATTACAACCAATGACCCTTCGATCTTAAAATAAAAGGAAAATTTTAACTTGATATGGCAGAATTAGTGTCGATACGGAATCCCCATTGAAATATTATTTCAAGCTTTGAAATTTTTTCTGATCACTTTTTTACTTGCTAAAATAGTAATTCGGGATGAAATCGTGTAATTAAAATTTTACACACTCCCCACTTTCATATTTAATAAAAATAAGTTTTTGAATTGGCAACAGCTTTTTCGAAGAAAGTTAAACCATCTGAATATTACTTCTTTTGGATGGCAACAGCCTTTTCCACAATGAAAAATTAGATTTGGAAGATACAACAAAGAAATTAAAATTTTCCTGCAAAAGTAGCATAAAGATATTTTTGCTTTAAAATTGAATAACAAATAGAAATTTTCACCGGATTGTAACCAAAATAGGAGGCAACACATGGCAATATATTCTAAATCGTCATGTCAAACTGCAAATCATTTGATGCTATAGGTCCTTCTCTAGCCTTGAGAGCCTTGAAAATCTCTCAATTTCAAAAGGATTTGGTCAGCGGTTGCAGCTAGCTTTTTTTAAATACAAAGAGATAAAGGAATATTTCAGCAATTTAAACCAACAGATTCACAGGCCACCAAAAAAATTCTAATGATGGATGATATTATTAACAAAAATTTAATAAATAAATAACACTAATTATTTTTAAAGCATTTCCTGCGGTTTCTTTGAAAGAAACAAAATTGCAAAAAGAAAATTAATAATAATAGCATAATTGCATTTAAAGGGCCAATTATTTAAAAATCTCTCTGTGATAAAATTATTCTATTATCTGATCAAAATAATTTTCAGTAGTTCACTTTCAGTGGATATCAGAGATTTAAACGGTTTAGCAATGCACCTGTTCTTAGCTCATACCTTTTATTTATTTGAGTTTTGATAATATCATTTCACCTCTTGAAACTGACATCTTTTAGTTACATTTCTTGGGGATCTAAGTTATTTAAGGGTCTCCATTCGAAGGATCACATACGCCCAATGGATAATGACCTTAACAGATTCGTATTGTCTACGGGTTACTGTGGTTTGGACTCCAAGTGCAGCATAATTAGCTATATTTTAATTTTTAAAGAACTATAATGAAATTGTCATTGAAATATACACTCTGGGGTTAAACTTACTTCCGAAATTTCACCCAGAGCTTCTTCCCTCCCTATGTGCATTTTTATGTGGATAATGTTATTACTTACTGTAATACTGGCCAATTGATTATATTAATATTGATGAGGTGTAATAAAGTCACCATTGAAGGTGTCAACCACTTTTTTATGGAAATGTTCTAAACTGGATCTACAAATTCTAAACAAGAATTCCAACGTCATTTATTTTTGTTGGCCAGTTAGAATGTGTGCTGTTAGTCTCTAAATCATTTGCTATCGGAATTCTTGAGATAAATAAAACAAAACGCTGTGGTAATTTTCTTAAGAGTTGCATAGAAGGAGGAGCAATTATTATAATTTTTTTTTCTTAACTCGATCGCCAAGAACTTATCCCGTCTCTGGATTTAGTCTAATATTGAGAGATGCAAAAGATTATTTAGGTATGAGCATTTTATTTAGTAATGTATACTATTCAAGACAAAAAATACTGCTCTATTTTAAACAAATATTAAAACTTATTAAAGTGCTTGATGTTATTTCACATTATATTTTTAAACTATATAATAATAATAATAATAATAATAATAAATAATAGTATAATTAATATTTATTAGATGATTTGTAAGTAAGAATTTAGTAATGTTTGTGCTGCAGATATAGCGGTCTTCTTTCAACGTAATCTAATATATATGTGTGTATTCCAGTATTTTTATTATATGTAGAAAAACAAAGAATCCAATATCCTGAAAAATTTACTATCAACTATTCCATAAGCAGAGTAAAACCCGTCCCACCCGTAGACCCACACTGACTCCAATAATGCCCAAATATGAAGCGCTTTATTGCAGCAATGCTTACCTATACCAAAGTTAGAATCAACTATCACTTTTCATAATTAATCGACATGCAGTTTGACTATTCATGAAAATGCAGCTGGAAATTTTCTGCATTATATGCGGCGAGAAGCAATATTCGGCAGTAGAGCTCACCACATTTGCTCTTGTCTAATGAAACATATGAAACTCTTCATTCACAATATTTTGCATGTTGTTTTAAACACTTTCCAACATTGTTGAAAAGTGTTTATGACTTTGGTCATTCTGCTCTGTCTGTCTGTCTGTCTGTCCTTTCGCACGATAACTGCCGTAAAAATGACTTTATCAAAATGAAATTTCAGTATGTTGTTGAAACGGTCTATGAGACATATGGGAATAAAAATGAAAAATGTTATCCAATTAGTTTCGGATTGAACCCGGGTTGAAAAAATAAAATACATTAAACCCTATGGGTCCTAAATTTTCCAACATGTTTCAAGTAAAGTTAAAATTCACAAATTGCATCGAAAATGTTAGGAAATATTCAAATTATCACATAAAATGTAGAAAATAATTTTCAGCAAAACATGTTAGTTAGTTTTTTAAATAAAAATTGTTTATTGGTTTAAAAATTGGGAGAAAAATAAATTGAATTAAATTTTTTGACTCTTGCTATATTCTTCAGAAAGAAAACAGAAGTATATTTTATAATAAATACCTTTCCAAGAGCTTTTTTTTTTTGCTGTTTTACCCATGATGAAATTACTTTCAAAAATTATGACCAAACAGGTCATATAATAGAAAAGGTAGACACGGTACTTTTATAAGTAGAAATGGGCGAATAACAGAATAACACATTTCTCCAATTCGAGGATTCTAAACAGACTGTGTAGAGTTAGTTGTTAATATTAAGGTTCTTTATCACCAATGTTAATTTGGCGCAAATGAACACTATTATCTAAAAATGTTAAAATATTACATTAAATGGTTCTGCTGGACTGTCAAATTGTGGACTGCAATCAGAAATAATTTTGCCATCCGCAAACCCAGCAAGCTTTTAATAGAAAAAACATTTATATATTTTAATTTTCTACAATTTCTGAATGAAAGTCTAGCACAAATTAAAAATGTTTGAGTGTGATTTTTAATAAGGAGAGGCGGGTTAGCATGCAACATGCATTTAATTGGTATTCATTAATTGGTATATATATATGTATGTATGTATGCATATATATGTGTATATATATATATATATATATATATATATATATATATATATATATATATATATATATATATATATATATATATATATATATATATATATATATATATATATATACTTGATTGATGATTCTCTGTTTGATACTTTTATTTGAAAGGCATTTTTTAATGTTGGGGTTTTTTGATTTGAAACTTCTCTCTATTCTTTCATTGGATTTTCAAACATTTAGTATTATATATATAGTATATATATATTATAATTTACATATATATATATAGTTATATATATATATATATATATAAATTATAATATATATATACTATATATATAGTACTAAAAGTTTAAAAGTCCAATGAAAGAATAGAGAGAAGTTTCAACTCAAAAAACCCCAACATTAAAAAATGCCTTACAAAGTATCAAACTGAGAATCATCAATCAAGTGTGAAATAAAATGCAAACCTCTTGTCATCGAGCTGAAGGCAAACAAAAAACATCAATGGAAAGAAATCGATAACATAAAATAAAATAAAATCCTAGCATGAAATCTTTACACGTGGACAAGCCCTAGGTCTAATAATGAATTGTTCATTTCGATAAAACTCTTTATCAAGTCCAAGTATTTAAAAAAAATGAACACAAAATGCATGTTTCTGATATCAGTGATAGATTATATTTATAAACACTGAAAACTTGGACAACATGCATAAAGATTGAAAAATAATAGGAAACAAGAATACCTGAAAAAACACTGCATACGTCTGATCCATTGGAGCCTTGATTAAAGAAAACCATGTTGCCAATCTGCGAAATAAAAAGATGATAACTGCTGTTGCCAATCGTGAGAAATATATAACAGTAATGCGAAAAGACAATAAAAGGTACAGTAGCAATAAAGGTATGCAACAGTAAGAACATCTAAATACATGGAAATACTTATTCAAGAGAAAGTGGATGTCTGGCTAAAATAAGATATTAAGGAGAGAATTTAAGTATAATATACCATTCCAAACTTTTTAACTATACTATGTACTAAATAAGCGCTGGATATTTATATAATTTGCTAGTATTTTTAAGTTTATTAATATGCACAGCATGACATTTTTTAATTATTATATATATATATATATATATATATAAGTATATATATATATATATATATATATATATATCTATATATATATATATATCTATATATATATATATATATATATATATATATAAATATATATATATATATATATAAATATATATATATATAAATATATATATATATATATATATATATATATATATATATATATATATATATATATATATATATAAATATATATATATATATATATATATAAATATATATATATATATATATATATATATATATATATATATATATATATATATATATATATATATATATATATATATATATATATATATATATAGTTTATCTCATTAACAAATTTTCGACAAGAATGTTTTTGACAAAAATGTTTTTAGCCTTGTGATTGTTGCACATATCTTATCGAATCAAAACATTGTGATAGCATCAATTTTCTCAGTACCGAAAGATAATTATGATATACTGTTTGTCAAATGATAAATTGCTCCTCATTCAGATATTCCAAAGGTGATTTTTCTAGATGTCGCAAGAACAAATTTTGTATTGAAAGCTAAAATTATATCGTGTTTTAAAAAGGGTTTTAAAGGTAGTCACGGAATTTATTTTTTTGTGAAACATGAGTCATTTTTCTCAAATTAGAAGATCTAATATTTTTCTTATATTATCACTTATATTGATCTATTAGATAAGAGTAGAAATGAACAATCAGATGTGAAGTTAATCTTTAAACCTTATTTATAGTCGGAAAAATATTTGGATTTTGAAAACGATATACATCCTCTGTGTTTGCTTTCATAGTTTGTGTTTCTTGTTCAAAATGGAATCCCTTATCGAAAATCAGTTTTACATTTCATCTATTTTGAAATTTTTTCCTTACTTTCTACGGGGTATACTAGTGTTTTTCGCTTCATTCATTACTCTTCGTCTGTACTGGATCTGGAATCATAACTCGAATTCTTTGCAGAACCTTCCTTCTTGTAAAGAGAGATCTTATAACTTTCTAGGAACAATGAGAATATTCATGAAATATATCATATACAGATACCCAGCTCCACTTCACGCATGTAAGTATAAGCGAATTTAAATATAATATGTACTGATATTGCTTTAATATTCTAACTTTGTTTATCATTCAGGAAAAATCCCTATAAGCGAATTTAAATATAATATGTGCTGATATTGCTTTACTTTTCAAACTTTGTTTATCATTCAGGAAAAATCGCTATATACAAGGTTGGAAACTTAATACTTATCGGATAAAAAATGAGAAAAGAAAATATAATATACTTATTTTGTATTTTATTACTCATCAAAGTGTCTTTTGGATGTTTTTACTTCCTTATATACATAATGTATAAGGAAAGTATTGTGACGGAGTCGAAAATTCGAATTCGAGTTTTCGACGGGAGAGCACGTTTCAAGCATCCCTGATCACGAATCAAACATTTTTGAGGTGATGTCTGTGTGTGTGTGTGTGTGTGTGTGTGTGTGTGTGTGTGTGTGTGTTTGGTACAAAAATCACAATCCTTGAATACTGGAAGCCTATTGTTTTTAAATGTAATCGAATGATCAGACCCCCCCCCCCCCCCTAAATTTTCGAGTGAAATTTTGAAAAAATCCTCAAAAAATCAAAACCTTTAATAAAGTTACGTAAATAGACATTTTTTGTATGTTTCCCTTAGAAAACGATTGACATAAACTTTAGAACGCTAGTATGAACCGTTCTCAAAATATTACACATTTTTCAAATAAATTTATAAAAAAATCCCATAAATTAAAAAAATATATATTAACTGTTGAGAAACATGTTCACTTTTCATATGTAATATCATGTTCCATTCATAAGAAAAGATACTTTGAGTAATACATTTGTATTTGAACGCCAATAGTCATTTATCTGCTATAAGGATAACTTATTTCTCCGTCCATAATGCTTAGCAAGATTTTGGCGATGAATTTGGCGGAATGTCGCCAGTTTGCGGAATATCGTCAATTTGGCGACTTTTTTAAATGTTGCCAAATTAACGAAAATCCAAATGGATAAAAATGACGACTAATTAACGAAAATTCAATATCTTGGAAAGAATATAGGTATCTACTATAAGAATAACCTATTTTTTTTTTGCTGTAAAAGTAGTAAATTCATTGCATTATATAAGGAAAGTCATGTGCTGCCCACATCAGCTTTTTAAACTTGCGAAAATAATATATACTCGAATGAATAAAAAAAATCAAAGTATAATATAAATTAAATTAAAACTTATATAGTAAAAACTATCTAGCATAGATCCCTGACTAGATATTTTTAATAAATAACTAATACCTGTTAAAAATAATAAAATGTATTTCTTAAATGTAAAATAAATAGTTTCACATTATGTTATTCGAAAATTAGTTTTTCTGTAGTATTGTCATTAAAACCCAACTATTAATACACATAATTATTAATATTATTCTCTGCTTTGAGATGCACAAACTTTGGATAGTTTTTTGTGAAGTTAAGGTACACGGCACAGCACCAGCCAAGTTATATTAAAAAATTTAACATACAGTGTTGAAAGCTCTGACACCTTTTACACGAGCTATCATTTTCACTTATCTGTATCTCAGAAACTCAAAGAAATAGAATGTTTATCTATAAATTTTCTGTGAAATAGGTATGATGAGAAAAGACGTTATTAATTTCGTATATTTTGCCTCAGCCGACTTTTTACATCATTACACTATCATTTACACCTAAACTCTAAAGCCGACTCCTAAAGTTAAAGGTTTAATATTCAGCATATTCAGCATATTCCACTGCTACTCTTCAGGAAAAACACAAAAATTTTCTCACTTATTAAACAACCCCGTTATGATTTTCGACATCTTTCAAATGTCACATTTATCATATATTTTTCCAATTTTTCTCTCAAATAGGATGACTTAAATCAAAATTCTGTAGAAAATATGTTTAAAAATCACAATATATGCTTAGTATTCGGTAGCAATATATAAAGCAAATAACTTGTATGTGGCTCAACTCGACCTGCTGATACCATAATCCATTTTTAAACAGTCAGTAGTTTTTTCTTTTCTTCTTTTTTTTCAAATTTTACAAGTAAAATTTCGAAAAATCGGCATCGTTGATCCAACTGATACAGTTATAGCGTGTAACCCTTCACTTTAAAGAGCTTGACAAAATCATTCAATTGATACTATACTTGACAATGTACCCCCGGGGGAACTTGCCAGCTCCCCCCCCCCTCCCCAGAGAGTGGCCAATGACGTCACGAACACAAAAATTGTATCGCGCCTATTTTTTACAATAATGTTGGAAACTATTGAATTCCGTGATCACTGATCCATAAATAATCCATTTTATGCATGATTATATCATTTGTCTTATGCTGCCTTGTTAAAACATTATAGGATTTCAAATAAATTTCAAATATTTCGCTTGAATTTAAAATAATATCTATCTAGCTCTAGATTTTTTGATAACAAAGCCGGATATAAAGCTTCGTGAAAATCCATTAATATTTGTTACCGCTAACGTAAACACAAGAAATCGACTTCATACATACAGACAGATAGACAAACATCATTCCAAAAATAGTCAAAACGTGTGTTCAGAAGATCTTAAAACATATATTGACATCAAAATCTCTAAATCGAAAATTTCCGTTAAAGCAATACTTTCTTAATACTATGGGTGAGAAAGTAAAAATTATAACACTGAGGGAACTTTTATGACTATTGGAAAACTTGCAAATGTCATATTTTCTCTCAAAAAGGGGGACATAAATTAAAATTCCATAGAAAATATCTTTAAGATACATAGTTTGAATTCCGTACACTGAGTATACTAATACAAAATTTTCAGATTTTAAGAAACCTTAATGACTATTCAAAAATTCGCGAATCTCTAAATCTACAAAGAGATTGATATCCGGATTTGGATATTTTTTCAAACTTGCAAAAATATCAATGTTCCTCAGCTTTACATAAAGCCTTAAAAATGATTGCGATGAAGAACTATTACCAAGTTTATCAAACTTCATGTGTAAAAAAGGAAAAAATTATTGGATTTATTTCGTCATAAACTTGACAAATTTGCCTTTTTGAGGTTATTAGGTTTTATTTATACGTCGTTTTTCGTTGTTACCTTGGCATTCCTATATCGTAAAATGATAAATTATTTAAGTTAACATGTCCTCATATTACTTTAATTTTCTTACTTATTTTATCATTCAGAAAAAATCCCTATATGCAAGACTGTAAACTTAATACTTATCAAATACAAAATGAAAAAAAGGAAATATAAAAATACGTATTTTGTATTTTACTACTAATCAAAAGGTCAAATTTGATGAGTAATAACTAAAAGAGCTAATTACGTTATAGTACGGCATTCTAGTTTTCATGTGTATCTTTGTTTCCTTCTTTATTACAAATCCAAGAAAAACTTAAATTTAAAAATCCCTTGTAGATTTTAATTGTAGAAAACGCCCTTTCTTCTTTACCCGATCCATCATTAAAAAAGTTTCCATCAAACAGTTTCTTCAGAACCATTTCATCGGCTATACGACATACAAAAGATTGTATAGCAGTTCGTATGAAAGCGCCATGATAATCAATGACATTCATAAGCAAAATCAAAACAATTGCTTTTCTTAGTTGATTTCGAAATATTTATTTTTATGACTTAAAATTATTTGTGATAAATCCCAAAAATGTGTATTACTGTTTTCTAATAAATATATGAATAAATAAAAAAATAAAAAATAAAAATATGCATAAAAGCGCCTTATAAATTAACTATATTTTAACTTCTCAAATGATGCTACTTAATAGTATATATTAACGTAATTTTCAATTATACTTTTTTGCAGTCATGTACTATTTACCAGTGATCCCTTCAGAAGTGTATAAACTGCAGTTTTCTGTAGTTTTTATTAAAAAGTATACTCTATATTCATTTATCAGCATCAACTGCTGCCAACTTAAAACAAAAACTTCTGAAAAAATTACGACATACGTATATTATTACTAGCAGATATACCAGATGCTGTTCATGATTTAAAATAAGTGAACATTCAAAATGTATTCATACTGCTTTTCAAGAAAAAAATTCCTTAAAACATTAAATTTAAATCTCCTTCCAAAAAAAACCCACCAAAGTATAAATGAAGGCAAATTTGATAAATAAAACATCCTGATCCCGTTTGTAAACCAATGTATAAAAAGTGGTAAAAACGTTTGGTAAATATATGACAAAATACTGGCTCTAAAATAGAAGCAAGGGATATTCCTGAATCATTTTCTACCTCGCTGCAACAATAATTTTAACATGTGTGAAAATTCTAAACACAATCATATTTTTATTAAATAATCCATTAAAACAGTGAATTTAAGTCCACTATAAAAATGTATAAACAGAGACAAATCTAAAGAAAAACACATCCTGGTTCAATTCGTTAACCAATGTACTAAAATATGAAGTTTAGTAAATATCTAAACGCATACATATTACTTTTCAAAAATATTCCATTAAAGCATTACTTTTACTTCCTCTATAAAAAAAGGATATAAACGGAAGCAAATCTAAAGGATAAAATATCCTGCTCTTGTTTATAAACCAATGTAAAAAAATATAATATTGGTAAATATACGACAAAATCAAGGCCTTAAAATGGTAGCAAAAGTTATTCCTAAACCATTGTTTACCTCGTTCAACAATCATCTTAAAATATGTGAAAATTCTAAACTCATTCATACTGCTTTACAAAACAATTCCATTAAAACATAAAATTTAATTCCTCTATTAAAAAAATATAAAGACGAAGACAAATCTGAAGAATAAAACATTCTAGATCCGTTTGTATACCAATTACCAATGTATAAAAATACGAAATTTGATAAATATCTAAACGCATTCATATTGTTTTTCAAAAAAATTCAATTAAAACATTAAATTTATTTCCCAAATGAAAATAAAATGTATAAGCAGAGACAAATTTGAAGAGTAAAATATCCTGGTCTAGTTAATGAACTAATGTTCAAATATTTGAAGTTCGGTAAATATACCACAAAATAAAGGTTTTTAAAATGGCAGAAAATATTTATCCCGAACCATATTTTACCCCCTGCATTAACTTGTAGGGTTCTGCTTTTTATTGCCTTGCTATAATTTTAGTAACATATAACTGTCCTTCTTTTCTGGAGTCGCAAAGTCTGGGCAATTGTTCAGAGCACTTAAAGTTTATTACTCAGAACTCATATGTATACTTTTGCAGCATCTAAGGGATCACTTCTTCTTTTCACACCTGTTTCAGAAACGATAAATGTTCACAAATAATAAAATGATTATTTATTTTAAATCTTCCAAGATATTGCCTAAATACGTGCTTTGCGCCATCGCATATTATTTCCTAGAATCCTGTTTAAAAATTTCATAAAATAATTGGATTACAAAAGCTCTAGACTTCGGGATTTAGCTTAGTTATTTTATTTTGGGCGATAATGATTTGTCTGCTTCACAATTCTGTTTTAAGCGAAAGGGCACTTACCAGGAAGCTCCCTAAAAAGAATTGCAAAGAAACGCAGCAGAATGCACAATTTCTCCCTTTTAAATTAAGAACGTTTATACACTTATTTACTTCCGGGCGCGGTAGCCCAGTGGTTAGCGCGCGGGAATTGAACTCGGCAAGCCCGGGTTTGATTTCCTCCGCTGTCAAAACTGTCGCCGTGTTCACGCGGAGTACGATCACGTTAAACATGTGGGTCCGTAAGTCCTTCCGAGAGGTTGGTGGTAGGGGGAAGGAGGGTATGGCCCCTGTAAATACCTCCCTCTCTGGATTCCGGTCTAAATCTGGTGACTCTTCCCGGAAGTCCAAATAGTTACCTTACACCTTTCTGGTAGGTCGGACGATCTGGGTCTCAACAACAACGCTTATTTACTTCCGGCCACTCAAATAGCGGCTGTAAACCCAAGGGTCAATTGAGTGGCCTGTGTGTTCGATACTTATTTACTTGCGATCCCGGCCACTCAAACTGCTGCTGTAAACCTTAGGGATAGCCTAGTAGTCTGGGTTGTCGACACTTATTTACTTCAATAAAAGTTCCGATTTTCCTGAGAAAATTAATATACACCAAGAACTCAATTATCAGTGCTTACAAAGCCATAATAACTAGGATTCCGAGAAAATTCCGGTGCTTTTGTAATCGATGAGAGTAATAGAATCGATGAGCTGTTCTTGTAATCGATTTTGTAAACTGGAGACGTGAGTCTCCACTTATCTTCCTCCTATGTTCATATTTCATAAAATTTTTATCAACATTTATCATTATTAGCACCAGAATATAAAATGTCTAAACCGTGAGTCTCCACTGGACTTTCTCTTATATGATAACTCAGATTTTTATATGAATGCACTAGAATTATGCGTCATTGCCCGAGGCCTAAATAAGCGACCACTACTTATAAATGAAACAAGTGTCCGCTACTTAAATAATACAGATACATATAAAACCATACTCAATTTCCAAATCGTCTGTTTTGAACTATAAACATTCTCATGATACAAATAAAATCTTAACTGCAGAATGAGAACCACAATTGACCATATATTTTGCATGGAAACTCATGAAAACGTAAAAGGAACAAATGGCTCCGACTCTCTTGCCTATGCGCATGCGCAAATGTAAACGTGGCTTCAGTAGGTCATAGAACTTAAATCACACGGTCCAGACGAAAGAAAATCATTCAAAAATTTAAGAAGTTCGCTTGCTTAAAAATTTATAATTGATAAACAGATAACGTCAAGAAATTATTTTTTTCCTTCTTTAGAGCAGTGAGTGATATTTAAAGTATCTGGTGTTAAATTATAAACAGTTGATTGATTGATCGTCGATTTTTTTATATCATAATTGAAAAATTGCGACCCTTAAGAACGCGCAAAAAGTTTATTTTTCAAAAAGCAATTTTAAATTTTTCTCTTGATCTCAAAGTTGAATCGCATCGAACGACATCAAAACAAAGTTCTAGTCATAGTGAAAGTGCTCAATGATATTGATAAATCAACCCCTCAGTCTTTGGTTATTTTTACACACCTTCACACATAATTCACACTGTAGAAATTTTAGATTTTTCCCTTGATCTCGAAACTGAATCAGATCAAATGGCATCAAAACTAAGATTCTAGCTATAGTAGAAATTCTGGATAATTTTGATACATCCCCACCCCCTCAATAAGTCAGTTCAGTGCATATTATATTGATAACATGATAAAGTAAAAATATTGGGATACAAAAATTTTTTATCAAATTTAAAACATATTATTTGAAAAAATGTCACTATGCAAACATTTTAAATTAGTAATTTTGACCATATTTTGACTACATTTTGAACGTATACGGTCCCCCTTTATAAGAATAAAAATGTCAATTTTATGTTTTTTAGTTTTTAATCAAATTTACAATGAAATAAATATAATATTTTGAACAGACATCACGACCATGATAACCGGCTATGTTAAGGTGTATGGAAAAAATGGTTTGGCTTTGGTATACCAAGTACTACATCCTGCCGTTGTTGTGTATAAAGCCGACTCTGTAGAGGTAAGTTCGGTTTTTCAGTTCTTCTTTTTATTATGAATTCATACTTTTCTAATTTTCAGAATTTAGGAATAGGTTTTGAACTCTAAATCAGAACAAATTCAGGTTTGGGGCTGCTTTTCGTCACACCTTTAACATTTAAATAAAATATCTATAAACTGTGAATATTTTGGTTGTTGGTAATAGGAACATTTCAGTTTACAGTGCATTGGAACAGTTTTAAAATAATAAAACTAAATTATTTTATTGTAAATATTCAACTTTGATACACTCAATGACCATTCCCGGCCATACGCTCAATTGCCGTAAACCCCTGGGTTGGCTGTATGGTCTGGGCCTTTAACACTCAATGACCATCCAAATTGCTACTCTAATCTACATCCAATTAATTTAATCTACATTGCTACTCTAATCTACATCCAATCCGGCCATCCAAATTGCTACTCTAAGTCCACGGACGAGTCGGATGGTCTGGGCTTTCGACACTCAATGACCAAATAATTATGATCACCAGACCCATTTTATACTGAGTACTGAGGTACACCGCCGATATATATGCTGAGATATATAGCAAATTTTCTGACGTCATATCGCTGAATCGGTATAAAGTGGGAAAGCTAAAGACATGAAAGGAATAACGAAGTGCATTGTTTATAAAATAATGGGTAAAACAGCAAAATCATAGTATTTGAACGTGGAAACATCATGGACGCTCCGAGCAGTGGCACGATCAATGAGTGGCACAATCAGTGAGTGACACGACCAGGAGGAAAATAATTTCTCTTGTGAATTATTTGGGGCAGCAATTATTATAATTATATCTCCAGAGAAACAAGTTTTGAAAGCCAGGCATACTGTCGTCAGTAGCCAGTAAATACTCAGAGAGAGGAAAGTTGAAAAACGAGAACTACGAGAGGAGTTGGAAGATTTCAGTCAAGAACAGAAGGAAGCAGTTCGCCGAATTATAAAAAACCTGATCAAAGGCAAATTTGATGTTCGCTCAATGTACAATTAATCTCTTATTAGCTAGTATATAACAAGCTATAGAATTAATACTAACCAGATAGTCATAACAATTTGGTCTCTCAGTGTATAATCCAGATTTTATAATGTTTCCTAAGGTAAAGGTCAGATGTAGGCATTATATCATGGCGAAGTCTAATAACAAAGTTTATAGAATGAAAATGGGTACAGAAATCAAGTTTAACCGGGTTCTACTTCTCCTGCATGACCGGCTACTTCTGCATGTATTAAAGACACATAATCTTTTATATAGCACCAACATTGACATTAGGTCCTAACCTGAAAGCTGAAACAGCATAACAAAATGCACAAAAGGGCACTCTCGGGCTGTGAATTAAAAGTATAGCATAGTGGTATTTTCGATTATCACTGACACCAGGTGAGGACTGGCCATAGATCTCATAGGACTGACCAATGGCCATGGTGTAGTCACCGGATAGGACTGTTTGAGGGCAGGCAGAAGGCGAATTTTCTCTCTCTCTATATATATATATATATATATGTGTGTGTATGCATATATATATATATATATATATATATATATATATATACATATATGTATATATATATATATAACTATCTATCTATAGATCTAGGAGGCAAATTAAATTTTTATGTTTTTATAAAATTATATTAATTGTGGCATAATTAACCAATTTGCCAATTTGACTCAAATAGTTTAATAATCAAACAATTTTAATCAGCAATTAAAGTTTAGTTAGTGAACATAGGACTAACATTGGTACAAGCAAGATACCTACGCCCAAGGCGCAATTGATTACCGTTACAGGTTAGTTTGCCGGAATAACGGATGTCAAACTAAAAGGAAGTAACGAAAATGGTGAAAATTAGTTTAAAACAAAATAATGGGCAATAAATAGGATGCTTATTCGGCTAAAATGTTATACACACTGGATTACACTGTACAGTACATGTTAAAAACATTTACACTAATTAAAAAATTTTAAGATAAACTTCAATAAAGAGAAATCTGCATATCAAATCTTTTAGTCTATTACAGTAAATGTACCTCAGTGCAGCAGTACGGACCCGAACACCGCTCGAAAGAAGCGCCGGACTATCGGACGTACCGGACCATTGGATGACGTATTAAAGAAAGTTTACTGTACTAATGAGCAAGAGAAACTCTAACTTCATTAAATTCTTAAGTGCTTGATGTTCGTTTTGGAAATACTTTATTAGCTTTAATTTTTTAGTTTGAAAATGTTTTTAATTTAAATATTAGTTCTAAGATCTTATGTCAGCATTTAAAATTTTAAATCAAGTTAAGTTTGTGTTTTCAATGTTTTGATGACATTCCAGCAATAAATTGCTGTCTGTTTACAGTGACCTGTCATTGTTATAAGTTTAGTTAATGATTTAATCGTTACAATATTGATTTATCGACTTGGTTGTACATTACAAATAGATTTTATTCTGTGACGTATTTTGGCATTTAACTCTAAAGATTATATAGTAATGCCTTTGGTGTTCTTCAAAATACAAATGTGGGCCCAACTTTAATTTTTGTTAATGAAATACCCTGGATTTTTAAAACTTCCAAATGCCTTATGTTTGCCAATGATCTGAAACTTTACAAGAAAATTAAGTCATTAACTGTTGCCACAGAATGGTCTACATAAACTGTATAACTGGTCTGTCTTAAATAAACTCCATTTAAATATTTCTAAGCGTTATGTTATGAGTATTGCTAGGGTACATAATATCCACAAATACAACTGCATTAAAATAATTTTTCCTTTACCTCGATGCATACTTTTTATTGATTTCGGTGCAATGGCATATTGATAACATTGTTAAATGAGTCTATCAAAGACTTGGCTCCACCTTCAGACGATCATGTTTTTGTCGGGGGTGATACTATTATTTAGCTTTATGATACTTTTGTTTAACCTATTTTAGAATATTTTTCTATGACTTGGGATCCTATCTACCATCTGAATTCTCAACAAATCGATAGAGTCCCAAATTAATTCTTACGTACTATTAAGTACAGAATATCCTGTTATTATCCATATGATATGCATACTAGTCAACTTAGGTAAAAATTCAATTTAATGTATCTTTAAAAAAATGTGAAAATGATCTTCCTTCTTGTTTCACTATAAAGTTTTAATTAATACTACTGATTGTCCTATTGTACTTTCTTGCTAGGAGTTCCATATACCTGTTACCAATATTAGGCAAAAAGTAAATTATTCCATAATACTACTATTAAACACAATTATATTAAGAGCGCTTCTGCCTGTTGTTGTTGTTGAGACCCAGACCATCCGACCTACCAGAAAGGTGTAAGGTAACTATTTGGATGGTCGGGAAGGCTCTTGTCTGTAAATTTGTTGATCCTCCTTAATTAATACATATTGTGCTAATATTGATATTTTTATTTTGACTCCTACCAATTTTAAAAAAAGGCTTTTTTTAATGTACTTGACATGTTTACTGTTTAGTATTTTTGCATTTTATGTTCTATAATTTTATGTTTTGTGGTTACTATAATCGGATATTATCTGCAGTTGCTACGTAAATCGAATAAACAAATAAATAAATATATAAATAAATAATAAACGCTTATCAATTACATTTAAATTACTTGTTTTTATTTATGTATCACAACGCAAGGACAAACACCACACAGACGAAGCCTGCAAAAGAAGCAGATATATATGGCTATATGCTGGTCGAGGAAATGGAAGTACTAAAACCTACACTTCCTTCCTTACGCTATGAAAATCCCTCAAAAATTATTCGATTCCTTGCCACAAATAAAAAAGTTACTGAATTTTCGAATTTGTTTTATATTGTTATGAATGAATAAAATACTTTTGCCTCATATTGACTCCACGCAGAGAGAAAACACTTCTACAGACAACCTTTGCAATTGCAGTATAGTTACCATACTTTGGCTTTTTAGTGACAGGATTGCCAGGTTTGACGAGATATCGCCAATTTGGCTTTTTGGGGCAAGTTTTTAAATCCACTATAACTTTCGATAAACACCGACTGCTTTCGATGATACCGAGTTCTTTCTAGAACTTTCTATGAAGATTGGAGAATATATAAGGTAGTAATCGATCAGTAGGAAAGGAGTTGACGTGATGCGAACTAAATTGAATTGTGAGACACATCAGTGTTTTGAAAATAATATCAGTTATTTTATGAATAAGTTGAGAATTTAATTACTGTTTTATTATATCTGACATATGTTTAGTGATATTGTAAGGTAATTATCGAGTTATCCACTGTATATTGTTTCCATTTACGCTTATTAGTGTTTTTAAATAAAAGTGTGTTTAAACTCATCCTTGCATCCTGAGAACACATCCACGATTCCAGAGAATACGTCTTAAAATATCGTAAAGGATATTTCTAACAATATCTGCAACGGTGAATGGTTGGTTGATTGATTGAAGTTTTATGGCACAAGAACCAAACAGGATATGCTATGCCAAATATGTGGTATAGATCTAACAGTATGTGCAAGTTATTCACAACATGTGTATAATCTAAAAGATGATAAAAGTAGAAATAAAACATGACAATGAAAAAAGTGTAACAGTTGAAGTCAGATGATCAATGGTTAAAAGCCTATAAGTAATATTAAACATGATATTAAATATTGTGAAGTTAAATATGATGGAAAAAGTCAATATCCAATAAACAAGGAAAGAGCCCCAATGAGGCTCTTCTGCAATCAAGTCTGTCAAAGTAATAGTATAAGTCTTGAAATGTTTAAAACGAAATTGTTTATATTTAGCATAATAATTAAATTATGCTTTATACTCGCAGAGTTTAGGCAACTATTACAAAAAGGTTCGATTTCTCCTAAAAACAAATGCTTATGGGTAAACTAACATTACATCAAGTTTCGATTGCATCAAGTTTCCTGCACTGGAAACTAGTCCATTTATGTACCAAGGACTTTATCTCGTACAATTTATTTTGAGATTGCTGGTTCCAGAGATACTGCCATTTATCATAAATTATTTTTATAATGAACGGTGAAGTCGAGGGAAAGAATATTTCCTAGATAAAAATTAACAAAGTTTTATCTGAGATCAACAACACTGAAAGGGAATTTAAACAGCCCTGAAATATTGTCTATAGAACATGACAAAATGAGAAAACTATATTTTGATGAAATCATAAATGATATTGTCGATAAAAAGCTAGAAATTTTATTTTACAAATAATTTTGTTCCTTAAATTTGTTGAATTATTTGATAATAATAGTAGTAAACAATTTTTTTTTGTTTTCTGAAAAATATACAAAAATAAAGAAATATAATCACTTTTATCCTTTTTTCTTTCATTTATGCCTCACATTAAATTTTAACCATTTTATGTAAAATTACGTATATTAGTAATTCGAAACCAGTTGGGCCCAAAATTTACTAAAACCGCTCCTGTTCAGATTATATTCATGATTTTGGTTATAAATAATAACTCCGCTTTTTCACTTCACAAAAAATCTAGAAAAATTTGTTTGCAAATTATTTTGCTCCTCAAATTTGTTGAATTATTTGATAATAATAGTAGTAAACAATTTTTTTGTTTTCTGACAAATGTACAAAAATAAAGAAATATAATCACTTTTATCTTTTTTCCTTTCATTTATGCTTCGCATTAAATTTTAACCATTTTATCTAAAATTACGTATATTAGCAATTCAAAACCAGTTGGGCCCGAATTTACTAAAGCCGTCCCTGCTCAGATCTGGGTTATAAATAATAACCCAGATCTGAGCAGCGTTATAAATAATAACCCAGAACTAACTCAGGTCTTGATTTGAGTTATAAATAATAACTCCACTTTTCACTTCACTACAAAAACCTTTTTTTTTTTCAGATGATTCTAAACCACAGCACAGAATTGAAAAAGGCGTGGTTTTATAAGTTTTTACATCCGTGGTTAGGAGATGGATTATTAACCACGTAAGTATTCAACGATATTTCCTTTCATTCAATAAAACTATACGCCACATACGAAAGGTATACGCTCAGCTATGTATCTCGCAGCGGACGAGAATGCATGTGCAAATATTACATATTTTATAATTTTGTCTTGACTTCTTATCTTGAATACGAATAAAAATAAACTGGGGTATTTTGACTAAATCGAGAAATTATTTATAAATTAGTACTTAATTATTCAAGCAGAAATTTCGGTGCCGATTTAAATATGCTTTCAAACAATTGAGAACAAAAGATACGCGATTTATAGCCAGTACGTCATGACCAAAAGAAAGCACTGGCAGTATGAACACGTGCTATGTGCCTCAATTGAACTGCATATTTCTAAAAGATGACATGTCTATATTTATTTTAAATTCATAATTTGCTGTTTATTGAAAATCATAAGTGTTTTCGTTCGCCTATGAACAAGAACAAGTGTAACCTGAGTATACATTCGTTACTGTAGCTATTCAAAATCTCGCTTTTTTTTTTTCCTGTTTTTTCTGTTTATTCCAAAACATGACACGTCCTGGACATGTCATGTTTCTAAATTCCAATAAAAGGAGTTTCATGCCCGTTGAAAACTTATTTATAGAAACACTGGTGTGACTAAAGGCTAAGGATGGTATACCCACCCTTTCTTGAAAACTCCGTGCTTTTACCTAAAATTTAATTTTCTAAATGGCTCTTTCATTTACATTTCTAAAATATTTTATGCATATGTGTCTCATAAAAATTCGCATTTAATATAATTCAAAATAAATAAAGATGTATAGAGTTTCCTATAGAACTTTTGTTCTGTATGATATACGTAAAAAACTCCCAAATAAGAAATCTAAAGAATGAATTGGAAAATCCAAACGTTCTTTTCATGCAAAAGTCTGAAAATAGCTGAAAAAGCAGCTGGACAAATCAGGAACAGAAAGTTTGTTAGTTAAAGGCTAACTTACACGGATGACAAGTATTATAAAATAAGGTAGAAAAAGTCACTACGATTAGGTAAATATGATCATAATTTCAGAATTACCAGAAATGACAAGAGTCTAAAGAGACTTTTATGTTTTTGTGTCTTTATATAATTTATACGAAAATAAATTTTCTTTCAAAAGAAGCAAATCTGGTGTTTATGTGTGTGTTTGTTTGTGTGTGTGTGTGTGTGTGTGTGTTTGTGTGTTTGTGTGTTTGTGTGTGTGCGTGTGTGGAACGGACATGACATTGCTGGAAGTGACCAACCCAATTCCCCTTTTTCAAAACCTAGCAAATCCATTCCAATTTTATATTTTTTGTGTATGTTTTGAAAATACATAAATATGATATTTCGTCCGAAATTGCATTCTCTGCGATGATTTTTTTTTTCAGTTGGTGGGAAAATTTAAAATTTTGGACATATCAACTTTTGAAAATTACCTATTCAGTTTTGCAAGCCTTTCTGGTGACAGTCAAAATCGCTCATACGCAATAGGCTTTAAGTTATAGGAAAATTGAGCTCTGGGAAAATGAATGAGGGAAAATAAATATGAGATTATAATGCCTAAGTTCATACTCACAAAATCTATTGTCCAATTACCAGCTATTCCATGCTAAAAATCGCAATAAATCCACTGATTCTGGGTACTAAACTGAAAGTCCAATTCTAAAACATGAATTGAGTTTGTTTGAATTACATAATGGAAAACATTTTAATTAAATAAAATTAAAAATTTATTTAAGAACAGTACATATTATCAGTATACAATAGTATGAAAATGTCAAACTTAATTTTCTATGAGTTAATTATATATTTTCCTATCAAGTCATGGATCTAAATGGAAAGACAGAAGGAAGATGTTAACTCCCTGCTTCCACTTCAATATCCTAAAAGACTTCTTGCCCGTCTTCAACAAGCAGTCGAACATTCTTTCCGGCATCCTTCAAGACCATTCGAAGAGTGACTATGTAGACATTGTTCCTTTTATAACAAAATGCAGTTTTGACATCATATGTGGTAAGAGCAATATACTGTTCCAATTTTTACTCTCCAACAATGCATAGTTCAATCAAAGCGCTGTATAACGATTTCGAAGATACGTCAAAATTATTTCGTTATGTGATATTTTCTTAATAACATTAAAAAGAAATAACGTTATAGCGTTCTTTTCGTTCATAAATTTTCTTAATACCGATTCCACAGTTCTTATTGAAGTTTATGTAACAATTTTAAAACCGATAATTTGATTCTTTAAACTTAAATCTCTATATCAATTTATATTTCCATACAGGAAAAGGCAATTCTACCAAGATTCGGTTATATTTGTTACTCATATCTTTTTCAAGTGACACATATAAAGTAGTGGCAGACATGTAGTAGTAATTCTTAGTAGTTGGGATATTTAATGTTTAAAACTCTATCAGATTTAATGATCATATGTATTTAAAATTAAATTACAAATAATTTATTTACAATTTTGAGATTACAAATATATCTGAAATTTTTTAACATTTGAAAAATGTTATATCATATTGTTATAATATTATAAAACAACTTCTTATTATGTGTTATTACTTGAATGTCCCGCTTTATTACTGTCTTGCATTGCTTTGTTTAAGAAGAAAAAGGAAACAGCATTAATGTAAAGAAAAAAGATTTAATAGTTAAAAGTCTGAACACGCCCATATTTTAATCGAAAATTTGATTTGAGGTTTTAATGGCGGGGGATATTTGAGTAGAGCTAATGTGCAATGAATAATAGCTGGATATAATATTTTATAAATTTTGATTTAGAGGCTATTCTTTGCAATCACTTCTGTAAAACAAGCTTAAAATGCCAATGAAAACTGAAAAAATTTTAAATTTTAAAAATAATTTCAATCTCACATCTTCCAAAGGTCTTGAAGTTAAATAACTCTACTCACAAGGGAAGGCTTTGCAATAGTCCTCTCGGATTGCAATCTTTCATGTCCTATCTTGTAAAGGACCATGAATAATGATAAAACGCCACGGCTTTCATCTGCTAAGTGATAGGGGGCGCCACAATAACAATCTGAAGTTGTCATGCAAACGTGCTCTACTGACGTGTATTATTTACATTTTAGTGTGAAAATATTATCCTTTTCAGTTATTATTATTATTAAATAATACCTGAAAAAACAACAAAATATGCACAGCCGTTAGACTGTTACTTCTTCAATCCTTATAAGGCATGTAAAACGTATCGAAGACTACATAAAAATTCGTGCTGCATGCATTGAAGGGGTCCATATTGAAGACATTGATGAATTTTGAACCAACATCGATGAAGAGGCCAACAGAAAGTTAAATGATAGATTATTTATTTTAAAAATGCATTCATTTATTTACAATTAACTTGGCGCTGATATATTTCAAGATATGGTAATATATTCTTGGAAAAAAGCTGGATATTCTGTTGAAAAACACATTACAAAATTTAACAAGGTAATGGCAACTGTATTAAATATTGGTTCAGCAACTTGTTTCATTGTAAATTACAATGATTATGCATTTGTTAAATGTGCACATTGTAACGTTTTCATTTGTATTGATCATATATTTAATCATTCCCATTCATAATTTCAAACTTACAAAGAATTTAAATCATTCATTATTTTCAAATTTCATTTGCTTTGACTTTCATTGTAATACAGTTAATAGTTTTGTTGATTAGTTCAGTTTTGGTTTCCAAAAATTTCAGCCTTTGTCTTTGTTGTGTTTGATCAACCTTTACGAACATGTCTTGGGAGCTGTTTAGCTAATTAATAAGATATAATTATATTAGTAATAAATTTATCGTTTACTACTTGCCATTATTGTCCATTTTATTTCAAAATAATAATAATAATTGAAAAGGATAATATTTTCACACTAAAATGTTAATAATACACGTCAGTAGAGCACATTTGCATGACAACTTCAGATTGTTATTGTGGCTCCCCCTATCACTTAGCAGATGAAAGCCAGATGAAGTGGCGTTTTATCATTTTTCATGGTCCTTTACAAGATAGAACATGAAAGATTGCAATCCGAGAGAACTACTGCAAAGCCTTCCCTTGTCAGCCTTTTTGTTGGAGTAGTGAGAAATCATGGGTGCCCAAAGAAATTTTTCCAGGGATGGCAAACCACTGAAATAAGTGGGGCAAGCTGAAAAATACGATGTACAATATCGACCAGCCTGATGCCCACCTTTGTGACCCTGAACGTGCAGGAGGGGGATCCCCCTCTTTCCCTTCCCTATAGGTGAATTGCTAAACATTGCTAAATTAAATCTGAGAAACAAAAAATCAGCGGAAAATATGAACTTTGGTGAAGTAGGTTGATATGAAAACTGAAGCCCACACAGGATTTTGGGACAGAAATAATAAGTTTTAAAAATTGGATTGGTGAATTAAGAGACCTGCTGATTTTACCTAATAACTGTATTAGTTATTGTGCATTCTAATGGAAAAAGAGTGTATTTTTGGTCAGAAAATTGTTATTAAGGTTAAACTTTGTAAGTAAATGGAATTAGGTATGGTTGATGCTATCTAATCGAAGTTTGACATAACTTAAAAAAGTTTTATATTTATTATAAGTGCTGCAGTGAAACACTGAATGAGCTTCTTTGATACGCCCA